>OY821518.1:229008847-229608847 GCA_963682025.1 Cordilura impudica | reverse complement strand
TCTCCCATACATACATATGCCGATACCTACTTACATACATACATTAATATATGTATTTTATTCATGATCCATTTTCAACATTCAATTATAATCTTAACTTAGTTTTTATTCATGCACCCTAATTAACAAAATTTTGTTTTCCAACAAAAAAAAAAAAAATATATATATACATATATATATATATCCATGAAAATCATCATCACATCGCAAATATTTGTTTTCTTTAATTTTTTTCTGGTCTCTGGTTTATTAATTATCTTTTCTTACTTTCACATTATATATTTTCTTCCTTTGTTGGTTGTATGTCATAATAACTATTTATTATTAAATTTTTAAAGATTTAGTTTAAATTGTTATCGTGTTACTCGTTCACACTGCTACACTATTTTTACAAAAAAAGATTTCTTAAGAGGCAGATTCTTGCCTATTTGTGACTATTACTTTATTTATGATGCTTTAAACTACACCACATCCACTTTTATTTCATAATTGTCCAAATGTTTTTCAAAATTGTCTAAATGTATTACGAAACTGTCCAAATGTATTTTAGAATTTAATTGTATACTATTTAAATTTGAATTTTGACAATTTTGAAATAACAGTGGAAATGATGTTGTACGAATTTAGATTTTTTTAAATTGAAAAAAATCCCTAATTTTTTTTTTTTTTTTTTGATTTATTGCATGTCTTTATTTATTACATGTCATAAAACCAAATTACGTATGAGACCACTTTCAACTTCCCAAATGGAATTGATATTTTTTGCAACTTTTACTCTAAAACCAATTCAGCACAATACTGTGTTTTGTTCTTTTAACATGTAAGTACATGCTTGATGGATTTCAATAAGAAAATTTTTAGGAAACAGAATTCGAAAGTATTTTTAGGGTTATTCCAAATAGAAAATTTTCCTAACATAGGTACTCACAAAAAATACAATATTTTACGGTTATGCTATTTGAAAAAGTTGTAGGTTATGTTAGGTTAGATGGGTTGCCCACTGGGAGGCCATAGGGCCCATTGTGATACCCTTTATATAGTGTCGGAAGGTAGAGACAGGAAAGAACAGATATATTATGTAAAAAGTATCGAAAAGAAAGTAAAGTGAAAATGAGCTTTTTCGTCCGCTATGCGCCCAACCAATCAGATTCCCTCAAGAAGTCCGCAAGGTCGCCGAGTGGAACATCTA
This sequence comes from Cordilura impudica, assembly GCA_963682025.1. NCBI lineage: Eukaryota > Metazoa > Arthropoda > Insecta > Diptera > Scathophagidae > Cordilura > Cordilura impudica. The sequence goes on along the minus strand of OY821518.1, from coordinate 229,607,658 downwards.
CATGGAGCCCAGGTTATCGAAGAATCTTTACCCTAGATATCTGAGGCGCCGTTCTTTCAGTTCTGGATATTCACACAGCAAATGTTGCACTGACTACTCCTCGTCCACATCGATGCACCTAATATAGAAGTCAGCTCTCAGGACAAGAGCTCAGATTTACTCAATTTTACTCGCGAGTGGAAAATACTCGCGAAGAAGAGTACTCGAAGAGTACGAGTGTTACAAAAAGTTTACTCTCCACTCGTTTATTTTATGTGGGAGTATTCGCGAGTACTCCTTTTTGAAAATTAAGTGTGGGAGTAAAAATCTTCGAAATAGAGTGAGAGTTTACTCTTAAGAGTGAAATCGAGTCGAAAAATATAAATTGCAGGTATGTATGTAATGAATGAACATTTTGCAGTTTAAAGCATTTTATTCTTTGGCTTTAAATTAAATAATGAACTACTTAAAAATATAAAATATTGAAAAATATAAAATATTAAAAAACCTAAAAGGATACAATTCCCACTGTCATTAATTATGATTGCAAAATTCTTACCGAGTACTATGTAGCTGTGTAATTAACTTCAAAGAACTACATACAAACATACATAACTACATTCATTCATTCATTCATTCATACATATACATAAATATATTTTATAAAATAGAACTATGAAAAAAATAAAGACTGGAGTACTCGGCAAGAGTATAGCGCTCTTATTCGAGTGGCATAGAAAAATAGAGTATACTCGAATTTTTTTTTTCACTCACAGGAGTACTCGCGAGCGAATTCGAGCGAGTTTCACTCTCTACTCGAATTCGAGTGAAGATTTCGGAGCTCTGCTCAGGACACAGATGCGTATGGCCATTCGCCCTATTACACAGTGTCCAGTGCGTACTCCTATAAGTAGGCTGACTTTACCAAAACCAAGGAGTGCTTGATTGTCCTTAATTGAGGATTAGCTGACTCTTCAATTAGTTTCAATAGCTCGGATAGAGTGATTTTAATATCAGAGTCCACACTCTTCAGCCAGCTCGTTTCCATTGACCCCACTATGTCTTGGAAATCATATCAGTCTCACAGTGTGTTGCCGGATTTGGTCGTTGGACCTAATACGTCCCTCACACATTTCGATCTAACGGTCCTCGATTTCAGAGCTTTGAGAGCAGCAACACTGTCCACGAAAATATTAATAGTCGTCGGATCCATATGCTGCTCCATTATTTTCGTTGCTCTAAGAATTGCGTGAATCTCGGCCTGTAAAACATTTGTTTGGAATTCTCCGACATACTGAATGTCAAGTTGCTCAGAGTATACCCCTGATCCTGTACCCGCTTCCGCCTTCGAACTGTCGGTGTACACTGAGATCGCAGCCCTGTCTATGACAGAGTCTGCGGCCCAGTCTTCCCTGGTCGGTATTTGGATCGTAAAATTACCCCACCTTATCGGTAGGATTGTGATGTGTTCCTTAGAGGATTGTTCCATCTTCAGAACCACTTTAGCTGCCGTGCTCTTGAAGAAAATATTAATAGGCCTGATGTTCAGCATTAACTCCAGTCCCGCCTGTGATGTCGGTCTAATGACTCCGATGGTGACCTATAGGCCAATCTCTGTGCCTTCACTAGTCTGGAAAGTCTGGCCCCTACGTTCACAGCCCTCCACCACACCAAATTACCATATGTCAAAATAGATGTAATTATCGCAAAATACATCCCAGTGGATCCAGGTGTAGAAGGCACATAACGTCTTCTTCGTCCTTTCCTCTACGTTAATCGGCCAAGTGAGTTTTGGCCTTGAATAACACCCAAATAGTTCGCCTGCCTTGAGAATACCAGAGTCTTCCCGTCCAATCTTGATGGATTGAACTCAGTTATCTTTGCCCATTTCACGAGTTTACCTAATGCCGACTCCATGTGGTCACTGATCGTTGATAGGAATCTACCTCTGAAAAAGTGGTAAGAATTTTGGACGATTTATAATGTTTAGGAGTAAACGAACAAAATTAGAAGAAAAAACATACATTTAATAATAAAGAAACCATGGAGCCTAAATTTTTGCAGACTTCCTGTCTGGAACTTTTTGGACTTTGTATGTCTTCCAACAGCTATAAAAAATAAATTAACGATTTATTTTTCATGGTGATGTGAATTACGGAACTTGGGTGATTATAAAATCCTTAAAATATAAATTTAATTTTGCCAGTTTTTTTAAGGTAAATAGGCTGCCGTCGAAGCTCTATTAATAGCACTGTACAACAGCTGTTCTGGGTGGGGGTGGGAGGGGGGTGAAAGTACTAGGTCAGTATAGTAAAACTTCCAAAGGTTTTGGCGTTCCCAAGCCAGACTTTTATATTTTTTCCTTCTCTTGATTTTTGTTTGCTTAGTTTTTCAGCTATAACTCAAGATCCATTGATTATATCTCATTTCATTTTACAGCAAATGGCTTCAGCAAATTAAGTTCAAAAAATTGTTTTGTTTCAGGGCGTATTATTATTATTTATTAGTAGTGCGTGATATTTTTAATATTAAATCAAATATAACAGAATTTTTTGTTCTATTTTTTACATGGATATATTAATAACAATTATTTATTTAACCTTTAGCTAAAATTTTACTGAAGAATGAAATGAGAAATCATCAATAGTTCTTTAGTTATATAGATGAGATAATATAGCCAAACCATTTGGACGTTTTACTATATTGTCTTAGTACTATCACCCCGGCTCATTTAAAAAAGAGTATCAGGTCCAAATTATTGGATATTTAAAATAAGCATAAACCAAATTGCCTGCAGATATGAAAAACTTCATATTGGATGCTATATTAACATGGGGACTAGGTCAAAAAAATGTACCGATGTTGACCATGTTTGGTAGTCAATTATTTTTTGCAAATCAATATACAAACCAAATATGAGAAAAATCTTTAAAATAATTTTGTTTTTTGATAGATTTAAGTGAAGGTTGTGAAGCAGTTTTATAGGGGGGTTATGACTAAGAATTGTCCTACAGGGATTATTTGTTGACTGCTAATTAATGGGTGTAAGAAACACTAAAAAAACCTAATTTGACCAAGACTATATGATAATTTGGGTATTATGGCAATTTAAGTCGATCGCATAGGGGTCATTTGTATGGGGACTATGTCTGAACATGCCCCGAGTTTTACCAATTTCAATAGCGTTCGTATATGCCAAATTTTGTCAAAATATTTGTATTTATATTTGCGACCAGTAGTTTGATTACAAGATTTCATGGACACACATACGGACGAACATCGCTAAATTGATTCAGAAAGTGATATTTTTGATAGTTATAAACATCAGCACAAAAGTCATTATACCCTGAACACATAGTGGTACAGCGTCTAAATACCCAAAACTTCTATATTTTATTGCTATCGGAGGACTAGATTTTTTTAATCTACTGGAAAATAATAATAATAAAAAAACAAACTTATAATCGACCCTCACGTTCTTGTTCTTCTTAAATCGCTGCAGCCGATTTTAAAATGTGATTTGGAGAAAAAGTCGTTTACAATTTAGAGTTGAGTTTTGCACTAAAAGATATTGAAAATAAATTAATTTGTTTAATAGTAGCGCTTTTCATGTACATTTTTTAAACTTTAAACTTTTGTTTAAATAATAATTTTCATTTGATTTGATGCACTGAGTTAATAGAAATTTGCTATAAGTTTTGATAGTATTATCCATATTAATATTTACTAGTATAGCCCAGCACTCGAAATTCGAGTGCGAATTCTAGCAAATATTATTTTTTCATTAAATTTTTGTCTTCCAATATTTTTTTAATCTATATATATAATCTATATATAAAAAATGTATGAATATTTAAATGAGCCAAAAGGTATGTTAATCAATTTTAGCACTTCACAAGTCAACACAGAGCGTAACGCAATAACGAATTATAAATATTTTATTTTATTTTATTTTATTTTATTTTATTTAATATATTTTTAAGACAGATTAAAGATAAATTTTATTACTCTCAGCTTCTCCTTCATATGAACTATTACTATGCAAATTTTCACACTCCTCCGTGCCCGCACATTGCTTAAAAAGAGAACTAAAAATTTACCTTCACGTATTATATAGATTAAGGTGATGGTGAGTAAGCGTTAATGGGCGTCCGTGAACGTGGGTTAAAATTTTCTTATTCGGCCATATTTAGTTATAAATAATTTTTGAAAATTAGTAATTTAAAAAATTCTTATTTTCGATCTATATAATTTTAACGATTGAGTTAAATAAAGCAAAAAAACATTCAGCCCTGTTCTTGAAACGTTGTTATTTGAATAAGAGTGAATTTAAAATCACATGAAATTAATATTTTGGGTTTCTTGAAACCACTTTTTTTTATTTATTTAATGGAAACATATGTTTGAGTTAAGAACCATATGTTTGAGTTAAGAATATATGTTATCTAGAAACCGAGGTGCCATATGGTTCTTTATTCAGTTTCACAAAAAACTTTTAAGTATTTTGTGCATGTTTTTTCTTTAGTTAATAGAAAGAAAGAAAAATAAAGAAAAATATTTTCTTTTAAAATAACAACTTATTTGTTCATTTAATTGTTTTTGATCTTCAATTTCATTCAATTAAAAATGACTTTTCTTTTTTTAAAAAGTTAGGCATCACCAAAAAAAATTTCGATATTCAAATAAATTGGATTTGACTGGCATCACTACTGTTTCGAACATATGCAAAAAAATAAAAATATGTGATTTGATGAAAAAATTTTTTTTAATTCCTTTATTTGCAATAATTAGTGCATAAAGAATCTATGTTATAATTGAAGAAATTATAATGGAAAATAGATTATGTAAATAAAAAGTTTTTATTATAGTTATAGAACAGCATCATCGCAAAAAGTGTTTTATTAACATCGACCACTTAATACGATTTTTTTTTTTTTAAATCAGCGCAAAATGTAGACGTTTTTTAAAATCGTTTTTTTTTCATAAAATTAATGTCTAATTTTTTAAAATAATGACAAGGTTCAATAAAAAACATGTTAGAGTTTAAATATCAATTAGTTTTTTTTATCTCTTAAGACCTGCTTAGTAGAAAAAAGGGCATTTGTTTTGATTTCACAAAGCCTTTTCTATGTGAATTAAAACGTGAAAAGATATTCTTATTGAAATTAGAGAACAGCAAAAAACTCGTAGATTTAAGAATTTTTTCATTTACAAGTTTTTTTTTGTGATAGTGGTTTCAAGAACAGGGGTGATTGTCATATTTGTTTCAAAAATTGATCTATATTCTCTATGACGGGTCCTACAGCTATTTCGGAAAGAGTCGCCAAACCTCATCAGTAATCAAAAGCAGTAGATAGCTTGTTAAAAAGTTTATTTATATTCCTTTGCTGTGAAACCAATGCAATGGGAATTCAAGCAAAGAGTTATGATATTAAACCTTCTCCAATATAATTAGTAATTTAAATTTTACTTAATTACACACTACTCTAATCTCTGCGTAAATTAAAATCTGAAGTACTTAGATAAAACAGAGATTTGAAACAGATGGAGCATAAAATGTTTTAAAAAAATTACGTAAATTACTTAGAAACTTTGAAACAAAGCTTTGCTGTTTTTAAACTCTTTCTTTTAACTCATACTCTCTGTCCGTCTGTCTGCCATGGGTGGACCCCATTCTCCTATATCCAATTGATCTGAAACTTGGCCCATCGTCTTGTCGTGAATACAGATTTATTTTGGGGTAGTCACGTACAGTCCCGCGTGGTCACGCACAGTCACGGAGTGATCTAAATACACTTGCTGTGAAAAAAAGATTAACTTTGACTTAGTCACGCGCAGTCACGCACGGTCACGCACAGTCACGGAGTGATCTAAATGTCATTTCCCCTCATCCGATCGATCTGAAACTTGGTCCATACACTTGCTGTGAAAAAAAGATTAACTTTGACTTAGTCACGCACAGTCACGGAGTGATCTAAATGTCATTTACCCTCATCCGACCGATCTGAAACTTGGTCGATATGCTTGCTGTAAAGAAATATCAACTTTGACTAGTCACGCACAGTCACGGAGAGATTAAAACCCCACTTCCCCTCATCCGATGGCTCTGAAACTTTGTCCATAGACTTGTTGTGGCCAAAGATTAATTTTAAGATAGTCCACACAGTCACGCACAGTCACGGAGATATTCAAAACTCATATGCATAAGGAAAGAAAGAGGGTTAATAAAAACCTTGTTTTTATGGGTTAGATTTTCACCCCTGTTCTTGAAACCACTATCACAAAAAAAAAACTCGTAAATGAAAAAATTCTTAAATCTACGAGTTTTTTGCTGTTCTCTAATTTCAACAAGAATATTTTTTCTCGTTTTAATTCACATAGAAAAGGCTTTGTGAAATCAAAACAAATGCCCTTTTTTTCTACTAAGCAGGTCTTAAGAGATAAAAAACTAATTGATATTTAAACTCTAACATGTTTTTTATTGAACCTTGTCATTATTTTAAAAAATTAGACATTAATTTTATGAAAAAAAAAAAACGATTTTAAAAAACGTCTACATTTTGCGCTGATTAAAAAAAAAAACTCGTAATCAGTAGTCAATGTTAATAAAACACACTTTTGGAGATGATGTTGTTCTATAACTATAATAAAAACTTTTTATTTGCACAATCTATTTTCCTTTATAATTTTTTCAATTATAACATAGATTCTTTATGTACTAATTATTACGAATAAAGGAATTTAAAATAATATTTTACTCAAATCACATATTTTTATTTTTTTTTGCATATGACTGCCACAACTTTGTTTATGTTCGAAACAGTAGTGATGCCAGTTAAATCCAATTTATTTGAATTTCGAATTTTCTTTGGTGATGCCTAACTTATTTCAAAAAGAGAAGTCATTCTTAATTGAATGAAATTGAAGAATAAAAACAATTACATGAACAAATAAATTGTTATTTTAAAAGAAAATATATTTTTTTTTACTTTCTTTATAATCTTAAGGAAAAACATGCAAAAATTACTTAAGTTTTTTTTGTGAAAGTGACTAAAGAACCATATGGCACCTCGGTTTCTAGATAACATATGGTTCTGAAGCTGAACCATATGTTTCATGTCATTTGATAATAAAAAATATGATTTCGAAAAATACTTCGAAAATATAAAATTTGTGTTTTCAAGAAACCCAAAATTTCAATTTCATGTTATTTCAAATTCATTCTTATTCAAATAACAACGTTTCAAGAACAGGGCTGTATATGTGAATTTTTGTATTAAAAAATGTAAATGCAAGTGATTCAAAAAATTGACTAATGTACATATTTAGAAAATATGTAAATGTAAATAAAAATTGAAATACGACGTTTAGATTTTGTTAAATAAGCTGTACATAGCATCGAAATATTTAAAATAATAAATAAGTGTAAATACCCCTTAAGTACTCGAACACTTTTGAAGCAATAGTCATAATAATGGTAGTAAATTGCAGTAGAAAATTATAACAGGTAAACGAATACAACTTATGAGCTGTAAAGAGTTTTAGGAATCTGTGAGAATTATATTAGGCAGAACCAAATTTCGCTCAAAAGTTAAATTGAATCCGTATTATGCTTCTTCAGGAAAAAATATTGTTTCGAAATTAAATACTTTTCAATTTGCTAAGTGCAATTGGTGTTTATTTAAAAAGAAAGAAAAATATTCTAAGCCGTTTAAAAGTTAATTATACTGTGAATATCCTATACTGTAATAGAACCTTAAAGTGTTGAAAACAAATTCTATCGAAATTGTTACTACCGAACCATATTTATATCGATCGGGATCTATAACATGTCTGATTGATATAGTTTTTATTATTATAAATTGTGGGCCATCTTTAATTGTATAACAAAATCAGTTTTTAGATTTTTAATGGGGTTCTTTGAAAGGTTTTCCGAATGGACATGCATTCAATTTGGAAACAACATTGGAACCAGCTTTAAAATTAAGTAATTTATTCCAGTATACATAAATATTTCGATAAAATAGAAGAGAGGCCATTATTTTATTGGTTAAAAATTGCAAGTAGTTCTTATAAATTATAAAACTCATCCATGTTTCTTCGGAAGGCCTTTTAAAGAGATAACCTTTCTTCATTCTCGACTTAAAGTTACATGTTTTTTCTATAAATTCCGATGGTTATGTGAAAATTGTAGTTATATTTTGAGATTCCCAAAAAAGGGCTCAAATTTTTTTTACACAGATATCTGAAACATATTAAAGTTACTTTAAAAGCTTTGCTCAAGATTTTGCCAATGAAATTATTTCTATCCTCATCAGTTTTCCTTAATATACTTATCTACTTTCATATATGTCCGTCCATATCGAGCCGCCTCAAATTGTGAAAAACGCTGCTTCCCGATATTCACTTAAATCTATCAAAAAACAAAAATATTGCACAGATTTTTCTCAAATTTTGGTTTGTATATGTCTTTGAAAAAATAAGTAACCTTACCTAATATGGTCAGATTCGGTCCATTTTTCGACCAAGTCCCCATATAAATATAGCATCCGATATGAAATTTTTCATATTCAAAGGAAAAAAAATTAATAATAATGCCACTCAAATTTTGTTTATGCTTATTTTCTATATCCAATTAGTTGGACCTAAGAGATAAGGTCTCTGAACGCATGGTATAGGGTATCGTATAGTCGGTCTAGACCGACTATAATTTTTTTACTCGTTTTTATACCCTATACCACTATGTGGTTTGGGTATATTGACTTTGTGCTGATGTTTGTAACTACCAAAAATATTTGACCTAGACCCATCTTTTATTGTACCGATCGACTCAGAATCACTGTCTGAGTCGATTTCGCGATGTCCGTCCGTCCGTCCGTCTGTCTGTGTGTCCATGTATCCGTGTAATCAAATTACATGTCGCAAATTGGCAGATATTTTGATGAAATTTCATATATATATACTTCTATTGGCATTGAACGCTATTGAAATTGGTGAAAATCGGTCCATGTTCAGACCTAGTCCCCATATAATGACCACTATAAAATCTACTTAAATTGCTATAAGATAAAATTATCATATCTCAGTCAAATTGGGTTTGTGTGTGTTTATTACATCCACTAATCAGTAGTCCAAAAATAAACCCAATAGGACAATTCTTAGTCATAGTCACCGTATAAAGCTGCTTCCATATCTTTACTATATCTATCAAAAAACAAAAATATTACACAGAATTTTCTTAAATTTGGTTTGTATACGTTTTTGCAAAAAGTAAGTGTCTTTATGGTCAGGATATGTAAATTTTTCGATCTAGTCCCCACATAATATTGCATCGTGCATTTCGAAAGGTCTCAGATTCTAAACATCAAAGTATTTAGAATATACAAATAATTAATATCTCTTACACCATTTGACTTTTCAGAATAAAAAAAGAAAAAAAACTAGAGTTCGTATCTCCTGAACACTTTTAGAAGCTGAGCCTTTTTCGAAATTCAAGATTCAAAGTATATCTACTAAATCGAAGCAAAACAACATGGATAATATTTTCATTTTGTGCGATTTGCTTGTGAACATGATTATTGTTGCAGTGTGAATGAGTTATTAATTTAGAATTTTTTTTAATTAAAAACAATAATAAATATTAATGCTGACATAGTACATAATAAATTTCCAGAAAATTATTAAAATATAAACAAAATCATTTCATTTCATTTGTATAAATTGTAAAATATTTATATTTTATTAAATATTTATTTATATTTAGATCTCTCAAGAAAATAAATATGGAAAAAAAAAATGCTAAAAACAAACATATTTTAATTAAAAATAATTAATACAACAAAAAAAAAAAAAAAAAAAAAAAAAAACATTAACAAAAAATAAATTTAAACATAACAAAAAAAATATTTTCATGGTCTTATTTATTAACATTTCATTGGTATAAGGATATTCTTGTGGTTTTGGTGTAGAATTTAGTACGATTTGTGTATAAGTTGTATGGAATTATTGCTCAATTTTTGAATTCAACAATTAAATTTGTCAAATTGAAGGTTGGCCAATACATTGGAGTAATATTAATTTTTATTTGTCATCGAAACAAAAGAAAGAACTTTTTGAGTAAAACCTGAAGCCCTGTGAATTTTAAAATCTTGAACATTTAGTTTTTAATTTAAAACTTTATTGTGCTTCTCTTTTAAATATGTTAAAGTTTATAGCGGATGAGAAATGTGTTAATGTCCATTCTGTACACCTGGACAGAATTGACGTACTGCTGAAAAATATACTCCTCAAAAAGTGAATATAGGATTTGATAGCACTATATCGCCGCTTTCAAAAAACAAAAATCGCTAAGGAAATTTTCGAGATATGACGATTTGAACGATTTTTCACGGAGACTTCATAGAATTTTTAGGCGATTTTTAAAAAAAAATTTTGGCGATTTCTTTTTTCGATAAAAAACATGTTGGGCTTGAAAGTGAAACACTATTTAAAAAAAAAATCGTTGGAACAATTTTCGAGTAACTGCCATTTTGTTTATTTTTTTTTATTTTGTTTCTTTACCGAATCGCTAAGTCTTGCAACGTTTTAAGGAAAATAATGCACGGATGAACTTTTAATGGATATTCCTCTCGAAAACTTATGAAAACTTTTGGTTTTCTTGAGGAAATTATTTCTCTGAAATATTTACTTTTCCCTGAAGTTTTCAAAAACTTCAAGCTTGTTGAAAGTTCTTGTTTTGGAGAAAAGTTGTATATGAATGCAGCGAAGTATATTGATCTCTTTAAAAATAAAATACCCTTAAAATTTGTGCATTAACAAATAGTATATTGACATTTACACCAAAGGTACATGCGGTTATTTATCATGTACTTCAATTTTGTTCTAAAACTAATTCCAGTTTGGGACCTTGGACTGAACAGGTATCTGAACCTGATTTCAAGACAACATGGATCAGACTTAAAAGAACACCTGGTGATACTCGGTACGCGGAAATGTTGAAAAGGGCTATTGTGGATACAATTCGCTATATTTAATAGGACTAAATTTATGAAATTTATGAAAAATTAAAAATTAAAAAAAAAAACATATATCGCACCTGTTCCACAAAAGTGTAACAACTCAAAATTTCAAAATTTTCAGTAGAGACGAAAAACTGTTTCCATTAATATTGATGATATATTTCAAGAAAAAAATATGTTATTGTAAGAAATTATCATTAAAAAGAATAAAACCGTTGCTTGCGTTTTTATTTGTTTAGTAGTTGTAAGAAAATAACAAATTTTGGAGTTGTTACTCTTTTCCTGAAATTTTGTTATATACTTAGTGGTATTATTTTGAGTTGTCCCTGTTTAATTGAAAATTCTCACTTGAATTAAAAACATATTAACAAAATACAGGAATGCGAATTTTTTAATGTTTAATAAAAATAATTAATATTTGGACATATTTAGAGTAATGCAATACAAAATTTATTACATATTTAAAAAAAATTACAATGAATTATATCTATATCTCGTTTTTTAACTTCCGATAAGGGCAAATTTTCCGAATAAGCAGAACATAGGCTGAAAAAAATACAAGTATAAAAAAAATCAGTAACGTTTTTAGCACCAAAAAGGATAAATCATTAATTGAAGCACAGCCGCGAATAACGTTGTAAATGCCAAAATATAAAAACACTTACTTGAGACTATTCCAATATTCAGTAGACTTTAAGTTGTTTTGTTTAACATTGACTTTGATAAACTCTGTGTCCTTATACGATGTTTTATAAAAAAACGAGTCAATGTTGTCCTTATCCACGCGTAGAACTTTAATGTTACGCCCCTTAACTTTTTCGTTGGCCTCATTTATAACAAAATTTTGACCCCATTCTTCTTGTAGGAACTTCAGGTCGTAAAATGCATCATGCGACAATTCATGAACTGTGTATGGTGGACCGGTCTTTTTAGCGGTTGCTATTAAAGTGGTATATTGACTTGGTATATATATCGTCTTGCTACCTAAATGTCTTTTTACTTGTTTCTCTATGACACTATGTACTTTATCTCCTTCATTTTGAGAGTGGCCTTGTATCAAATATTTATGGGTAATGCTTCGTAAATTGTACTTCTGAACCGCATAAAAATACATTGATAGTATATACTTGTTTTTTTGCTGTCCGCAGCAGTTGTCTGAATAAAATATTAAATCCAAATCTTGAACACTATTTGACTTTTGTACAAGATTTTTAATATATAAAAGAACGCATGTTCCTATTTCATTTGAACCACGCTTTCCCTCGACTTCGGTCCAAAAAAAGCAATCCACAACTTTCGCTTTAAGGTCACTTATTGTAAAATTATAGCAATTTATTTTACTTTTATAATAAAAGCATGATGCAAATCCTTTTGGCAATGGAAGAACTGCTTGTAGATCGTATACAACCACATTGCATTTTTGTTTATCCAGATCTTTTTCTTTTGTACATAGTTCCTTTTCTTCTTTATGTAAAGTGTAAGCTTCGTTCAGATCATTTCTTCCATTTTCGTCTGAATTTAAAAACGATTCGCAGAGATCAAATCTTTTATGTCATAGCAGTAACGTTAATTGAGTTTTATCTTGATGATAGTGTTTTTGTGCAATAAATTAAACAAACAAACGGGTTTGTTTGCTCAGAATTATTTACTTTTTACTAAAATGGCCACATCAACGAATTTTTCACCATAATGGTAACAAAACGAAATAAAACAGTAGAATAAACAAACCTAATGCAACTAAAGAGTGATAAATCGAAATGAAACGCAACTTGAGCAAGCCATTATAAATTGTAAAAAGGCAAAAATAAAAATGTTACTCTTTATATGATAAAAAAACAAACCGATTTGCTTAAACATTTAGAGACAACTAAAAATGTTACTCTTTAGTTGAGTCTAAAAAAGTTATTCTGAAAACAAAGAGAGAGTCATAACGGTTTTTTTGACGAAGGAGGAGACAAAATAATAGATGATTTTTACAGTGGGTAGAGATGACCACAGTGTGTTGTTTTATTGCAAAAAACGAAAATTTAGAAATTTTGAGTTGTTACACTTTTGTGGAACAGGTGCGATATGTACATATGTAAAATGAAAACAAAAAGAATTATATATACAAAAATACTATTAATTAAGAAAAACGATTAAAAATTAACAAAAAAAAAACAAAATGAACGTAAACTAAAAAAAAAAATACTAAAAAGTGGCCGATACTCGAACGTCGCTCCACGAATTTTTTTCTTTTTATACCCTCCACGCCACTGTGCAGAGGGTATATATAGGTTTGTCATTCCGTTTGTAACGCATCGAAAAATTAATTTCCGACCCCATAAAGTATATATTATATTCTTGATCATTATAACAGCTCGAGTCGATGTAGCGATGTACGTCTGTCCGTTTGTCTGTTGAAATCCCTCTCATTCACAACATAAACCATTTACCTGGGTAAGGTTAAAACTAAAAATTTAAAATTGAAAACTAAAAATTAAAAACTAAAAACTAAAAACAAAAAATTAAAAATTTATAATTAAAAATTAAAAATTGAAAATTAAAAACTAACAATTAAAAATTTATAATTAAAAATTGAAAATTGAAAATTGAAAATTGAAAATTGAAAATTAAAAATTAAAAATTAAAAGTTAAAAATTAAAAATTAAACATTAAAAAGTAAAAATTAAAAATTAAAATTTAAACATTAAAAATTAAAAATTAAAAGTTAAAAATTAAAACTTAAAAATTAAAAATTAAAAATTAAAAATTAAAAATTAAAAATTAAAACTAAAAAATTAAAAATTAAAAATTAAAAATTAAAAATTAAAAGTTAAAAATTAAAAGTTAAAAATTAAAAATTAAAAATTAAAAATTAAAAATTAAAAATTAAAAATTAAAAATTAAAAATTAAAAATTAAAAATTAAAAATTAAAAATTAAAAATTAAAAATTAAAAATTAAAAATTAAAAATTAAAAATTAAAAATTAAAAATTAAAAATTAAAAATTATAAATTAAAAATTAAAAATTAAAAATTAAAAATTAAAAATTAAAAATTAAAAATTAAAAATTAAAAATTAAAAATTCAAAATTAAAAATTAAAAATTAAAAATTAAAAATTAAAAATTAAAAATTAAAAATTAAAAATTAAAAATTAAAAATTAAAAATTAAAAATTAAAAATTAAAAATTAAAAATTAAAAATTAAAAATTAAGAATTAAAAATTAAAAATTAAAAATTAAAAATTAAAAATTAAAAATTAAAAATTAAAAATTAAAAATTAAAAATTAAAAATTAAAAATTAAAAATTAAAAATTAAAAATTAAAAATTAAAAATTAAAAATTAAAAATTAAAAATTAAAAATTAAAAATTAAAAATTAAAAATTAAAAATTAAAAATTAAAAATTAAAAATTAAAAATTAAAAATTAAAAATTAAAAATTAAAAATTAAAAATTAAAAATTAAAAATTAAAAATTAAAAATTAAAAATTAAAAATTAAAAATTAAAAATTAAAAATTAAAAATTAAAAATTAAAAATTAAAAATTAAAAATTAAAAATTAAAAATTAAAAATTAAAAATTAAAAATTAAAAATTAAAAATTAAAAATTAAAAATTAAAAATTAAAAATTAAAAATTAAAAATTAAAAATTAAAAATTAAAAATTAAAAATTAAAAATTAAAAATTAAAAATTAAAAGTTAAAAATTAAAAGTTAAAAATTAGCAATTAAAAGTTAAAAATTAAAAATTAAAAATTAAAAATTAAAAATTAAAATTTAAAAATTAAACATTTAAAGTTAAAAATTAAAAATTAAAAATTAAAAATTAAAAATTAAAAATAAAAAATTAAAAAATAAAAATTAAAAATTAAAAACTAAAAATTAAAAATTAAGAATTAAGAATTAAGAATTAAAAATTAAAAATTTATAATTAAAAATAGCCGAATAGGATTTATTGAGCCCAACTTTTTTTGTTGTCGAAAAAAATATTTTTTTAAAATGTAATTAAGTCTTCGCGACAAACCGCTCAAATCACCCTATTGCGAAAATTGTTCAGCGATTTTTTTTTAAACGGTGATATAGTGCTATCAAAATCCTATATTCACTTTTTGTGGAAAATTTTTTTCCGCAGTTCGTCAATTTCGCCCAGGTGTGCTCCGTAATGATCGGTTATGATCGTTGTCATTTGTCATTGAGGTCAGTGAAATGTATGTATAAGTACTCGTATATTAATTGTAGATATCTCTTTAGATAGATTTAAGTCAATAACGGCAGACTGATGTATATGGGGAGTGCGACACTGTATATTTTTTTTTCTGACAACGCTTTGCATGGCGAAAAATAGACTGTTTCATCCTATTTCAGCTCCTAAGAATCGAACTTTCGAATAAATCGTAAGTTTGTCGACTTTTTTCAATTATGAGTAATAAATGAAACATCTTAATTCATGCATTACTCGTATGTATGAAATTATATGTTTATTTTTCATAGCTTTAATCATTTTGTGAAATATATATTAAAAATAAATTCTTTTTTGTTATCTTTACTATATGAAATTTTTTTAATGGCAGATTTTATCATCATAATGCCAAAAAATTCTCGGCGCAGCATGAACTACATTTTTATGTAGGTATCGGATATGAAAATCCTGAAGACTGGAGAAATATGAGCTAAAAAGGCCCGCAATTTTGGGGTTTTGTATATACTCGAAACTTTTAGCCTGCAACTTTCCGAACAACTTCGCTGAAGAAAGTTTAGCGAAAAAACCACCCTGCGTTGAGTCCCCAACTAAGAACAAATATTTAAATAAAAAATATTGTATGAAACTATAGTAATAACTCGAAAAACCCTTTGTAGATTTTATTATACTGGCCTAGTACCTTCACCCTTACTTTGGATTTCTCACCCCTCCCAGCATGGCGTTTGCACTGTGTAATTAGGTAAACTTTTGCAAGTGAAAAATGTACGTTTATAGTTTTTTCGAGCGCAAACCTAGTTTAATATTGTAGAGCCTCATAACTCGTAGCTCTTAATTAGATACAAGAAGTACTGCTTTCGTCTGTTATTATATTTCTCGTGTCTGATTTTATAAATCATGCCGAAAAAAATATTTCTCGAAATATGTATGTAATACATGAAGAAAAAAATAGCTATTGCCATTTTTAAAAACAATACAACTGATCTGGAATAAATTTAAAAGTCCCTTGTATTTAATTTTTAGCAGTCCTCTGTTCTAATTAATTTGTCTAGTAAAACTACATACAAATTGTTTTTAATGGTATGATTTTTTGTTTCCATATCGAACAAGATAAAAAATCAACTAATTGCGTCCTTAAATCTCGACAAAACCAGCAAATATTACTTACATACGCAATTAAACCGTTTGGGGACCTAGGATACTGTAGTTAATTGGGAAGTGAACTCCTTGATTTCCTACATACTGCTCATCAAACCAATAATAATTGGCTTTCCTCGATTGAATAACACCTGCTCCGATGGGGTCTGATTGAAAATATTACCACGGATCCAGTTCAATTGCATTCGGATTCTGAGTATAACATCAGGTCGGCAACAGTTTTTGAAAACCCATAGATTTCCAGAATAATTCTTAACAAGGTGTGAGGAGATAGATATTTTTAAATCAACAAAAATTAATAATTTAAATGGTTCAGTCGACCTTTGCGGAACCATATTGGACTTCTAATATAAGTAGCTTGGTACATGTTATTAAAAAGAGCACAATGTTCTAAGTGTTGGAACACAATAATGTAGGGACGGTCACCATTTTCTGTTACACGAGAAACAACAGTTAACAAAATAACAGCGGCGACGCTTACAAAAATCACAAAAGCAGGGGGGTTATGTAATTCGATTCGAATGACAAAATTTACGAATTCGCACAAATTGTACTTTGTAGTACGCTTTCGTACTATTATTTTCATTTCAATTTTCGAAAGGAAATTCCTTTCATAAAATATCAACTGAATTTCAAAATTGTTCCGCGAATTCTGGTTACAAAAATCCCGAGAAAGCGGAACTATAAAAATTACGATTTTCACCAGAATCCCTGTATACATTCCCTCGTTATAAGTTATTTAATATGGCGGCAACCCAAAGTGAAGGATAGTTCTGGAAACGAGTTTCTGGTAAAGCATGAGTGTATTTAATTCTTTTAATTTGGTAATAATTTTAAAATCGAATAAAAAAAACAAAACATTTTATAATTGGTGATAGTTTCTATAGATCTAACTATCGAATTACATTACTAACATAAAATGTCTGTTCGTATAAATTTACTAATAATTCATTCATTCCCCTCCACTAAATTGTTTAATTCGATGGCTATAAGACCAATCAATATACAGTTTAAATTTTGAATTGCATATTAGAAATGTGAATCTTGTTTTTGTTTTTATTTTAATTTGATGAAATTTCTTTTCATTTTGTCATATTCTTTCAGGTGAATCCACATATTTATAAATAAAAGAGTAAATATATACATATAAAATAGTTTGTATAATTTGTCGTAAGTAAAATATTTAAACATCCATGTGACCCTGTAAATATTAATTTAAGTTGTATGTAAATGTTATCATCAAATAATTAAGTGGCATTTGAAGATGCGTTCCCGGCGATAATTTAAAAACCTGAGAAAGAAAAAAAAACTATGTTAGTTTTGTTATGAGTTTTGTTTGGTACGTGTCATTATAATTTTTATTATTTTTTTTTTTATATACGTAATTTTTTCTATAGTTTACTATTAGTTTAGTAAATGTTAAGATTTTATTTGTTAAATGTACATATTATTTCTTTTTAAGTTGATTTTTTTTTATAGATAAAATACAAATTTCAATGACAACAAAAAACTGGTATTAATTTTTATCTACACAAGGTTGGAAGTTGTCCAAGTTATAGGTAAGTAATAGTGATGTAATGAGTTGAAAAATAAAAGCAAGTGTAATCTTTGACAGCGTCCACTTGGGTTTTATCTTTGCAATAATATCTGGACTTTTTGTAATATCTGGACAATTTGTAGACCTTGGGACCAAATTAAAAGTGCTCTGAATCCAAATTCGATCACAAAATTGCGCCATCTTATTTTTTTTCAGCTATATTTGGTTTTATATTTTTAGGTTGGGATTTCTCATAAAAGTGGTTTGAAGGCGCAATTCTGTGATCACATTCTGATTCGGCGCTGTTAAAAATCTTAGGAAAGTAAGCTATGGTCTCTGGCATCAAATATATATTTTTTGAAATGTTCAGCAAAAATGCTGTACTATAGAATGTATATGAAAAAAAATTTACAATTTATTTTATTACAAACTAAAAAACAACGAAACATAAAGAACACAAGTATTAATTTAAAAAAAAAATACAAAAAAAAATCAAGTAAGAGTGTTAAATTCCGAATTTTTTGATACCCTCCACCTGAGTCTTAAACTCTATATTACACCTAATGTTGAGTACGGCTACACTTTAAAACTTTTGCCGATACTGAAACATTAATTCCGAATAACAAAATTCAAATGATTCTTGGCTAAAAATTATTATTATTAAAAGTAAGCTAATTTTAAAATATTTTTAACTGAATTAATTTTTATATTTATCTGCATTACATACAATACAAAAAAAAAAAAAAAATACATAATAATAACAGGTAAGAAACTCAATATAAAAATTTAAAATTATCATATTTATTTATTTCATTTTCCATTTTTCATTTTCCATTTTTCGTTTTTCATTTTTCAATTTTCATTTTCCATTTTTCAATTTTCATTTTCCATTTTACATTTTTCAATTTTCATTTTCCATTTTTCAATTTTTCAATTTTCATTTCCCATTTTTCGATTTTCATTTTCGATTTTCCATTTTACATTTTCCATTTTTCAATTTTCATTTTCCATTTTTCATTTTCCATTTTTAGTTTTTCAATTTTCTTTTTTCATTTTCCATTTTTCATTTTTCCATTTCCCATTTTCCATTTTGCGTTTTCCATTTTTAATTTTTCAAATTTAATTTTTAAATTTTCATTTTCCATTTCTCATTTTTCATTTTTCAATTTTCATTTTCCATTTTTCATTTTTCAATTTTCAATTTTTAATTTTCATTTTCCATTTTTCATTTTTCAATTTCCATTTTTCATTTTTCAATTTTCATTTTCCATTCTTCATTTTTCAATTTTTCAATTCTCATTTGTCCATTGTCCATTTTTCAATTTTCATTTTACATTTTTCATTTTTCAATTTTCATTTTTCATTTTTCATTTTTCATTTTCATTTTTCATTTTTCATTTTCAATTTTTCAATTTTCAATTTTCATTTCCCCTTTTTCAATTTTTATTTTCAATTTTCCATTTTCCATTTTTCAATTTTCATTTTCCATTTTTAATTTTTCAATTTTCATTTTCCATTTTTCATTTTCCATTTCCCATTTTCCATTTTCCATCTATCCATTTTGCGTTTTCCATTTCTCATTTTTAATTTTTCATTTTTAATTTTCATTTTCCATTTTCCATTTCTCATTTTTCATTTTTCAATTTTCATTTTCCATTTTTCATTTTCCAAATTTTAATTTTTCAATTTTCAATTTTCATTTCCCATTTGCCATTTTCCATATTCCATTTTGCGTTTCCCTTTCTAATTTTTCAATTTTCATTTTCCATTTTTAATTTTTCAATTTTCATTTTCCATTTTTCATTTTTCAATTTTCATTTTCCATTTTCCATTTTTCAATTTTCATTTTTCATTTTCCATTTTCAATTTTCATTTTCCATTTTTGAATTTCATTTTCCATTTTGCATTTTTAATTTTTTTCAATTTTCTTTTTCCATTTTCCATTATTCATTTTGCAATTTTCATTTTCCATTTTTCATTTTCCATTTTCCATTTTTCATATATCAGTTTTAGTTTTCCATTTTCCATTTTTCAATTTTCATTTTTCATTTTCCATTTTTCATTTTTCATTTTCCATTTTCCATTTTTCATTTTCTATTTTCCATTTTACATTTTTCATTTTCCGTTTTTCATTTTCCCTTTTTCATTTTTCTTTTTCCATTTTCCATTTTTCAATTTTCATTTTTCATTTTCCATTTTCAATTTTCATTTTCCATTTTTGAATTTCATTTTCCATTTTCCATTTTGCATTTTTAATTTTTCAATTTTCTTTTTCCATTTTCTATTATTCATTTTGCAATTTTCATTTTCCATATTTCAGTTTTTGTTTTCCATTTTCCACTTTCCATTTTCCATTTTTAATTTTTCAATTTTCTTTTTTCATTTTCCATTTTTCATTTTCCATTTTCCATTCTCCATTTTTCATTTTCTATTTTCCATTTTACATTTTTAATTTTTCATTTTCCGTTTTCATTTTCCCTTTTCCATTTTCCATTTTTCATTTTTCATTTTCTATTTTCCATTTTCCATTTTCCTTTTTTCATTTTCCATTTTTCATTTTACATTTTCCATTTTCTGTTTTTAATTTTCCATTCTCTTTTTTCCAGTTTCATTTTTCATTTTTCATCTACCATTTTTCATTTTCCATTTTTCGTTTTCATTTTTTCTTTCATATTGGCGATTTTTTTTTATTATAACGGGATAACGATAAAAAAATATGTGGCAATACCACTAACATGAGCTATGTTATTGTGTTCTTGGCATTGTTAATATATGTATATGCATAATTTTTTTGTGGCATTTTTTTATGTTGTTGTACAATTATTATGTTCAACCACTAAACTGTTACAACAAACACACTGGGTTTTATGTTTTTTTTAGAGGTATCTACATAGTTTTGCTCGTTTCTAATCACGATGATGCCCGATTTAGCCCATTTTCAATACCAACCTGTTGGGAATTATGGCAAATGATATTATTGTAGCCTTATTCAGTTAAAAGGCGTTTTTTGTGAATGAGCGTGATTTCAACAGACAGACGGATAGACGGACAGACGGTAATCGCTATATCGACTCGAGCTGTGATAAGGATCAGGAATATATATACTTTATGGGGTCGGAAATTAGTTTTTCGATGCGTTACAAACGGAATGACAAACCTATATTTCTTCGATAGGTGATCTGGCTTATATACGAATTTTTTCTTTAAATCCCTATTTTGCAAACCCCTATTCTGACCACATTTTTACGGCTTTTATCCAATATTTATTTAGTTTCTTGTCATTGTTGTCTACTTTGGATGCTTTACGCAACATTCGTTTGACATGTGCCTTATAGGGGATTACATTGCTTTGGGACAAATTTAAAATTATTTGTTTTAAACCACTCTAATGTCCGATTAGCATAATGTATGGTAACCAAATCCGGCCAGAATAATGGAGGTACTACCTGCTGTTTATAAAGAGGTAATAAACGTTTATGTAAATATTCTTTTATGTACAAATTAGTGTTCAAAGATCCACGTCGGACGAACGGTTTTGTATATAGCCCACAACTGCATATGGTCGGCCATACTAAAAACTTTTTAGAAAATTTGTTCATCTTTATGTACTTAAATATTTTCTTCACACCACATCTGACATGAGCTAATATAATACTGAGCACCAGGAATTTGTTTAAAGTCTAATTTGATGTAGAATATACGTAGCCTTTAAAATTTCTTAATTCTGATGTTAACAACTTTCTGGCTCTGATTTTGGCTCTTCTGCCTTTGTCATCGTTTCTGTTTGGAGCCTTAATGGCTTTCAATGATCTCAAATTATGTATTTTTTTTGATGTGTAAACATCTATGCGCTCAGGGAGGGGGTGTATTTAGTAAGTAGAACCGCCGAGTTCGTTGTGTGTTTAGCAAAATCACAAATCTTTTTCGTTAATTTTAAATATTCAAGCTATTGACCGCTAGGTGTGCTGTGAGTTTAACAAACTTACAGAGTTGTTTTTTTTTTTTTTGCTTGCCAAGAAGATGCAAATATGCTTAACAGACGTTTACCAACGCACCTGTAATTAAAGCAAATTCCACTTTTTATAATTTTTCCTCAGACACCTTAAATACAGATAACAGGTTAATCAGCGAACATTTTCAATTTTCTTGCGTAACTCAGAATGACGTTATTTCAATGTGCTCTTTAATAAAATCAAATGCAATGGGCAGTGATAACTTACACCCAAAATTTATAAGATTACTTCTACCCCTGATTTTGCCGTATGTTACTCATCTGTTTAATACTATTATCATGTCTTGTATGTACCCGCTAAACTGGAAACATGCAAAAATTGTGCCCTTACCTAAGTCAAATGGAGAATTCAGACCTATAACCATATTGTGTTTTCTATCGAAAGTCTTGGAAAAACTGTTGTATAAACAAATGATTTCATATGTCAATACACATAATTTGCTTTGCAGTACGCAATCTGGTTTTCGTCAATGCCATAGCTGCGTTACGGCTCTTGTGGAAGTTAGTGAGAACATACGGCAAGGATTGGAAAATGGAAATATAAACTTTTTAGTGATTCTAGACCATTCTAAGGCATTTGATACGGTAGACCATGATATACTCCTTGGAAAACTGAAACACTTTTTTAGATTTACGGATACAGGAACCAAACTTATATCATCATATCTTTCGAACCGCACACAATCAGTATTTGTAAACCGTGTATGGTCAGATAGATTATCCCTTACTAGGGGAGTGCCTCAGGGCTCTATTTTCGGTCCAATTTTATTTTCCTTGTTCGCAAATGATTTGCCAAAACAACTCTCCAATTGTAAGATACATTTATACGCAGATGACGTGCAACTCACTTTAAGTAGCCCAGTTCAGAATATTGCTTCAGGCATAACCCTTCTAAATGACGACTTAAACAGAATCTACCTTTGGGCTAATGCTAACGGACTCTGTCTGAATCCACAGAAATCTAAATGCATTGTTATACGAAAAAAAAAGTTTAAATCCCACCATTTCTGAAGACATTGCTTTAAATGGCCAGAAAATTTAAATTGTTGATATGGCGAAAAATCTGGGGATAACTTTCAATAGCAATTTGACATGGACTGATCATATAAATACACTGGTTGGTCAAACTTATGCAAAACTACGAGCTGTCTGGTCCACACAGTATTTCACCCCTTTAAGAATAAGGGCCTTACTTGCCAAGACGTATCTGATTCCTTCCCTGTTGTATGGGTGTGAGCTATTTGGAAGCTGTGATGCAGTTAGTAATAGGAAACTAAATGTCTTGTTTAATAATGTTATAAGATATGTGTATGGATTGAAAAGATTTGATCATGTTTCCTCTGTTTCCAGTAATCTTTACGGGGTCTCTCATGATAATCTGTTGAAAATTCGCACTCTTACATTTTTGCATAAAATAATAAACAGACAAACACCCAAATATATATTTGAGAAAATCCGTTTTTTCCAATCGCCAAGAAACCGAAATATTGTAATTCCAAGGCATCAATGCCTAGTATCTGAATGGCAGTTTTATGTACATGCCGCTCGTCTTTGGAACAATCTTCCACTAAGTCAACAACAAAACAGCAATGCTAAAAGTTTCAAAACTTTTTTATTTGACTTTTTTAAATAGTCTATTATTTTTTTTTTATCAATATTGTTATATTATACTAAAAATGTTATGTTAATAATTAATTATATTGTAAAATTTTTTCTTTGTAACGCAATACGTTCCTGTACTTTAAATATAAGACTTTATCTTGTTGTACAAGAAATGGAATTAAATAAATAAATAAAATAAAATAAAATAAATTAAAATAAAATAAAATCAAATAAAATAAATAAATAAAATAAATAAATAAATATTCAAGTATATATTTACTATTGACAGAACTTTTTAGTAAGCAGAACCGCCGAGTTAGCTGCCTGTTTAGCAAAATCACAAATCTTTTTCGTTAATTTTAAATATTCAAGTGTTTTAGTAACCAGAACCGCTAGGTGTGCTGTGAGTTTAAAAAGCTAAATACTAGGAAAACTTTGAAGAAGTCGAAAATAAACTTAGGTGTTTTTTTAATTACTACACCTTTTCCAATTGTATTTCAGAAAACATCTATTGAATTTCAGAAAGTATCAATTGTGTTTCAGAAAACGTTAATTGATTTTCAGAAAATATCAATTGCATTTCAGAAAGTATCAGTTGTGTTTCAGACAGTAATAATCAATTGTATTTCAGAATGCATCAATTGATTTTCAGAAAATATCATTTGTATTTCAGAAAATATCAATTGAATTTCAGAAAAAATCAATTGAGTTTCAGAAATTATCAAATGTATTTCAGAAAATATCATGTATTTCCGAAATTATCAAATGTATTTCAGCGATTATCAAATGTATTTCGGAAAATATCAACTGTAATTTAGAAAACATCAAATGTATTTCACAAACCATCAAATGTATTTCAGAAAATTTTAAATGTATTTCAGAAAACAGCAAATGTATTTCAGCAATTATCTAATGTATTTCAGAAAACATCAAATGTATGTATTTCAGAAAACATAAAACATAAAATGTATTTCAGAAAACATAAAATGTAAATCAGAAAACATCAAATGTATTTCAGAAATTATTAAATTTACTTCAGAAAATATGAATTGAATTTCAGAAAATATCAATTGAGTCTCAGAAAAATAGTCAGAACGCTATATAAAAATATATTTTTTTAAGTATTACACTGGGTTTGTAATATATCTTGAAAACTACATATCGTCACCTAAAATGCAAAAGGCCGTAACTAATATTTTTATTTTTTTTTACAGGAGAACCAAAAAACATAAAACAAAAACTAATTTAAACTTAATACCCAAATTTTAGAATCAAGCTGAAAAATAAAGATGGATTTTTATTTATAAAAACAAATTTATGATAAAATAGTAGTTTTTAAGTAAAAAGTCGTAACTACAATACAAAAAGTCAATTTTGAACTTTTTGATAGTTACGGCCTTTTGCATTTTAGGTGACGATATAAACGTGTTTTTTTTCAAAATGATGATTTCAAAATCGGTCAAAATTCTATACTGGTGTTTATATTGTAGCTGATTAACAAATGAAGTCCTCATCTTCTTTCGATTAAAAGGCCGCCCTTGATAGTTTATTTTCCAGTGCATAACAAATTAGTCCAAATATTGCTAAACATTTTGTGCGACTGGGTAAACTACTTTTTAATTCTGAATTTCAATAGATATTTTCTGAAATTAAATTGATATATTCTGAAATTCAATTGATATTTTCTGAAATACATTTCATGTTTTCTGAAATATATTTGATACTTTCTGATATACATTTGCTGTTTTCTGAAATACAATTGAAAAAGGTGTAGATGTTTACACATCTCCCCTGTGATCGGACCACATTGATTTTTTTATTGTATAGACACATACGGGTGATACATCTTACTTTTTTTTTTTGCCAAAGATAGATTGTGGTTTTATACGACACAACTATCCTTTTAGCCAATTTTTCATTCACAAAACCCATAAAATGGACAATATATGAAAAACAAAAGTTACACAATCTTGTATATTAAAAGAATTTATGAATAAACTTTGCATTCAAGATTTTTTTTCAATATTTTTCTTCTCTCAAACCTCTATAACTAGAGTTCTAATTAACGTAGGCTCTTGACATAGGTCTAAGAACACTCAGTGGACCAAGCTCCTTCTTTTGAGCTATTAACTGCTTAAATTCGTTGGGTTTGAGGAAAGTTATGCGTGGAAAATCAAATTTACTTTTACTGTACGTTAACTTATCCTGGCATTACTGTACGTTAACTTCTCTTGGCAAATTCGTTGGGTTTGAGGAAAGTTTTGCGTGGACAATCAACTTTACTTTTACTGTACGTTAACTTCTCTTGTCATATTTGGCATTACTTCTCTTGGCATACTTGGCAAATTTTGGTATTATATTATAAAAATTAATATAATGTAAAATAATGCTGCGGAGCAGCAGGGGTTTCCTAGTTTTATATAAAAAAAAAAACAATTTGTTTTTTTTTTTTTTTAGCAAAATTGAAAATAAAAAAATTATATCACAACTAAAAACTTCTGTGTGTACTAACTGCCAGTCGTGAACGTGCACACAAGTGTTCATCTGTAAGTGAGGTATGATATTTTGACTTAACTATATTCATCGTCGAAAATGCAGATTCACATAAGTAAGTAGAGCCCAAAAAACGTGTCAATTAAACCAAACCTTTCTTAAATTAGGATATTTTTCATGGCTTATCAAATTCCAGAAATCCATTTCATTGCTATGTGCTTTTAAGTTGTCGCTTTGTAAAAGAAGGGCATAAAATCAAAAATGCCAAATGGATTGCATATAAATGTAAAAACATATTCTAGTTGGGAAAAGTCTTGAAATCGATTTTCAAATATTTTTGCCCATTGCTCTTCCAGTTTTCAGAACTTCATTTGACAGATATCCAAAATTTTTCAAATTATTCTCTATTATGTGAGATGATACTAGTTTTAATTTATTTTTAAAATAATGAATATACCCAATAATTTCAAGTATCGATTTGCGTTTTTCTTGCATGTTTTAATTTATCTCGTTCACTTGTTTAGTTATATTCACAATGAAAGCTAGATCCATTAACCACTTACGATCACTAAGTTCAGCATAAATTTCACCTCCTCTTGACTGCAAAAACTCTTTAATTTCATCCAATAGATTCCTCAATCTTTCTAAAAAATATAGCTCTACTTAGCCAACGCACATTTGCATGATACAAAAGTTCTCCATACTCTGAATCATTAGTGTCTAATTGTGATTTAAACATTCTTCACTTTTCCCTCGCATAGAATTTACAATTTTCACACATAAATATATCCATAATATGAAATAAATAGAAATTTTGGAAATTTGTCATCATTGTCATCAAGCTTGTATATATTTTTTAAAAATATTATAAACATCTTCACCTCGAGTTCTATCTTTTTTTGAAAGGCAATATTGTCATTGTATCTTCCTTTGCACTCATATCTTTAAACACCATATGTATATATAAAAATGCAAAGCTGAGAAATATCAACAATGTCTGTTGATTCGTCGAATTGGAATAGAAAAGAAAGGCAGTCATTAATGTCCTGAGTTAGGTGGTCAATTAAATCAGAGTTTAACACATCGATGCGACAAGTTACAGTTCTCCGAGAAAGAGGCACATCTTTGATTACCGAAATTATTTAAATTCCAATATAGAAATGCTGTTTTATCATATCGCCTTCAGTAAAAGATTTCTTATGTTTTACTAATAGATTCGTAATTCGATGAGATGCCTCCATTGCCGCCTTAGATCGAAGTAAGGGTTTTGTAAAAAACGACTGTTGTTCAGCTAGTTGTTACTTCTATGATTCTAGTTTTCACTTGCGAATTTCACTCTTAAAAGGGTAATCAGCGTCATAACTACCATGCATGGTTTAAAATAATTTCTGCAATCAAAGATATGCCTCTTTCTCGGAGTTCTGTCACTCGTCGCATCGATGTGTTAAACTCTGATTTAATTGACCAACTAACTCAGGACATTAATGACTGTGTCTTTTTTTCGCTCGAATTCGACGTATCAACAGACATTGTTGATATTCCCAGCTTTGTTTCCTTATAAGTATGGTGTTTAAAGATATGAGTGCAATAGAAGATATATTGACAATATTGCGTTTCAAAAAAGGAAAGAACTCGAGGTGAAGATGTTTATAATAGTTTTAAACAAGTAAGAAAATTATAGTCGATACCCTATACAATGGTTTAGAGACCCTATCCCTTCGGTCCAACTAATTCGATATAGAACATAAGCATAAACCAAATTTGAGTGCAATTGTTAGTCATTTTTTTGGCTGCAGATATGAAAAAGTTTATATCGGATGCTATATTTATATGGGGACTAGGTCGAAATATGGACCGATCCTGACCACTTATATTTTGAAAAAATATATACAAACCAAATTTGAGAAAAATCTGTGCAATATTTTTGTTTTTTATAGATTTAAGTGAAGATCACGAAGCAGCTCTATATGGGGCCATGACTAAGAATTGTCCTATAGGGATTATTTTTGGACTACTGATTAATGGATATAATAAACACATACAAACCCAATTTGACTGAGATCTATGTGATAATTTGAATCTTATGGCAATTTACGTCGATTTCATAGGGGTCTAGGGGAGACTAGGTCTGAACATGGACCGAATTTCACCAATTTCAATAGCGTTCATCCTATGGCCGGTAGAAGCTTATGTACCAAATTTCATCAAAATATATTCATATTTGCGACCTATAGTTTGATTACAAGGTTTACGTGGATACACAGACGGACGAACATCGCTAAATCGGTATAATAAAAGATGGGTCTAGGTCAAATATTTTTGGTAGTTACAAACCGCAGCACAAAGTAATTATACCCAAACCACATGGTGGTATAGGGTATAAAAATATATAGAAGAGAAAGCGATGTATGTATATATCTATAAGCTTGTATCAATTACTACTGATGGAGCGTCATCTATGACTGTAAAAACAAAAGAATTATTGCTCCTTGCATAAATGATTACAAATTTCCAAAATTGCTACAATACCACTGTATTATTCACCAACAGGCGCTTTATTGTAAAATTCTTAAAATGAACCATATTATGGATATATGTATGTGTGAAAATAGTAAATTCTATCCGAGGAAAAAGTCTCCAGAGAAGAATGTTTAAATCACAACTATACACTAATGATTCAGAGTATGGAGAACTTTTGTATCATGCAAATGTGCGTTGCACAGTGGACCATTTGACGAGAAGGCGGTCAAAATTCTATAACGTTTGATTGGATTGGAATTTTAATATGCGGTTTCTTTTGTTTGGTAGGTGAGATTTTAGCCTTTAAGTTTTGCTATAAAACGTAATTCTCGACTGAAAATAAAACAAGTTACGGAGGGTTTAAAATACATTTTCATTTGTAGTTGAATTTTAGTACAAAAGTGAAGTGTAAAAAGGTAAAAAAAAGGTTTTTTTTTAAATATGTCTTATTTTTTCAGTTAATTTTACAACTAATACTTTTTAAAAATTTTTTAAGTTAATTTTTTCAGAAAATGCCATACTTTGGCCCCCGTAAAGTTTTTAGTCCTAATGTGCACAAGGGCCAAAGGTTGTTTTTTTTTTTTTTTAAAGATCCCGAGTTAAAATATAATTTATTAAGCAGCGAACGTAAAAGTTACCTTATATTGGTTCAAGATAGAGAAGTTTCAATGAAAAACTCGAATGTTTTTGCTTTAGTTAAATTTTTTTTCATTGTCTTTTAAAATATTTCTATATCAATTTTTATGGTAAATTTATGAAATATAACAATTTTTATTGTAAATTTACAAAATATATAAATTTTTAAATCAAGAAAATTTTTTAACTATATAAAAAAAAGTGTAACTTATTGTTAGTGTAATGAAAAAGTACTTTAAATCAACCAATTTTAGTAAAAATTTCTTCTAAACAGCCTTGATTTTCATCTTCTAGAAGTTGTTTAGCTTCTTCGTCTAATTCAAGAGAGGTAGTTTTCCATTTTTGACGAATGTTGGACATATATGGATCTGAAGTGCCTAACAAAATAGTGATAAGGTCTTCGCGAAAGAATCTGTAGTCCTTGTTCCTTTTTTCTTGCGCTTCTTCAGATAGATCTCCTATTGGTAGCATATTGTTTTGAATTATTTGTTCCCCATGGTACAAAATTTTATGAACTGTGGATGGCATATATCTCCAAGAGTATTTTTCATTATAAAGTATAGCTCTTTTATTGGCGTACTCTCCAAATTTTTTGCATTTATCTTTCTGCTGCATGCTAGAACTTGTAATATGATTTTGAATCGTCTTATTAATTCATGATCTACACCTGTGATAGATGCTGCAGTTTCCGGATCGGAAAAAATCTCCTTGTAGTATTTCCATCATTTGTGTTTCCTTCCCCTTGTTTTGATTGGTCGATTACGAGGCCTAGCTGTAGATATTTTTGTTGAATTTGTTTTTTTTTTTGCTTTCTTTTTTCTTCATTTTCTTTGTTTTTTCTCACTGTTTCGCCTAACGTACCAAATTCCAAATCATAACCCAATTTAAGAATATGCTCCATGAAACGTATTCTAGCATGAAGAGGGGACATTCCAAATTCGTAGGCTTCCTTAACACTATCGTATTCTGGTGGGGGTTGGCTTAATTGACTTGATGTCTTTTGGCATATAATGCAGCTTGACGTTGACTTTGTTCCAGTTAAAGCTTGTGCAACTTTTCCATCAATCATTGTGAGACACATTTTAAAATGTACTTCAATGTCTTGGTCATCAAATTTAAATATTACTGGTTGAAGTTCCTTAATTTGATCTTTTATTTTTTGAACTTCTTCAGTTATGACATCTTTGGTTTCCTTTTTGAATGCAAATTTTATTGGTCTGCAATACTTTGTTGAAGAAGGAATTTCATTTTTTCATATATCAATTTCTGTTGCTCTACTAGTTGACGGCACTAAGACGCTATACCTTTTTGTTAAGCGCAATGGAACGAAAGATACCATAAATAAATTAGCATCTGATGAATTTTCGGCATTAAATTGTTTGTATTGTTTCTGACCAGAGGATCCATCACATTCCCATTTAGAAATTATAGTAATGCTGCCATTACCAATTTTTTTTAAATGATCAGTATCAAGCGTATTTAGCAATCGTTCTGCAGTATGTTCAAGGAGATCTTGCAATTTTATTTCTGCTGATGTTGAAGTGACACTAATAGCAGATTGTGAAGGTAAGCATTATTTTTTGGCAGAAACTAAATCTCGATACTCTGGAAAAATCCCACAATTCTTTTCATTGGTTCGCTTCCGCAATTCCTTATAATGATTTTTGGTCAATTTCAAATCCAAAACAAGTAAGAAAATTATAGTCGGTCTAGACCGACTATAGGATACCCTATACCATGCGTTTAGAGACCCTACCCCATAGGCCCAACTAACTGGACATAGAAAATAAGCTAAACCAAATTTGAGTGGGATTTTTATAAATTTTTTTGTCTGCAGATATGAAAAAGTTCATATCGGATGTTATATCTATATGGGGACTAGGCCCAAAAATGGACCGATCCTGACCATGTTTGGTAAGGTCTCTTGTATTTTGCAAAAATATGTACAAACAAAATTTTAGAAGAATCAGCGCAATATTTTTGTTTTTTGATAGATTTAAGTGAAGATCGGGAAGCAGCTCTATATGCGACCTATGACTAAGAATTGTCCTATGTGGATTATTTTTGGACTACTGATTAATGGATATAATAAACACATACAAACCCAATTTGACTAAGATTTATATGATAATTTGGATCTTATGGCAATTTAAGTCGATTTCATAGGGGTCATTTGTATGGGGGCTAGGTCTGAACATGGACCGATTCTCACCAATTTCAATAGCGTTCATCCCACGGCCGATAAAAGCTTATGTACCAAATTTCATCAAAATATATTCATATTTGCGACCTGCAGTTTGATATGGACACACAGACGGATGGACGGACGGACGGACGGACGGACATCGTTAAATCGAATCAGATAGTGATTCTGATTCGATCGGTATAATTAAAGATGGGTCTAGGTCAAATATTTTTGGTAGTTACAAACAGCAGCACAAAGTCATTATACCCAAACCACATAGTGGTATAGGGTATAAATAGGGCGAACGCTTCTTCCGGCGTATATTTCTTATCTTCAATTGGTGTAGGAATGCTTTTCAAAATCCTCTTTGTGCGCCTTGGGCTCGCTTCTACTATTTTTTCAATTATTTCAATTTTATTTTTTTTTTATTTTGGGTTGTTTGAATTTGGTGCAAAAATGAATCCTTAATAATTCTTTGAGAAACTTCTTCATTGATATTCTCCAGCTTGCGCCTTCGAGGTCTTTCACTACATCCGTCAATTGGTTTTGCTGGTCGACCCTTTTTCCACTTTCGTTGGCAGTTGTAGATGCACTCTCAAAAATAAGTTCCTTTATTAACCAGTCTTGGTAACGTTTGTACATCTTTGCCTTGCTATGAGATGTACCGTCTTTTCAAATTCGATGCAAAATTAGTAATTTTTCCTTTGTGCATTTCAATGTCTTCTAGGTTACAATTCTTAAAGAAGTCGTTGCTCACTATGTAATGAATAATAATTGTGGAAACATTATTATAAATACTCTTTATGGCAATTATGTAAAATAAAAATTTTTATCTTTTATTACCACTTTTAGGAGCATAAAAAACCCACACCCTAACCCCTTTTAAAAGGTGAAGCATACCTGATCATATCTTAAAGGGCTATGTCGCAATAGTTTATTTTTACCATTTACCTGTTATTTGAATTGTTTCCCATTTTGTCAGGTATATAAACTATATAACTCTAATTCAGACAATGTTTTTGAAAGACACCTATGTAAATGTACCTGTAACAATTAGGCGCATTATATCTCAACCCTTTTTTATAAGTATATAACAACTCCTGACAACTCTAGCGACACGCAAAAAAATACACCGCGGTGCACCGGTACGACCAAATTTTGTATTCATAACACTCAGACGGACGGACGGACTCAGAAAGTGTTTTTGAGTCGATCCATATAATAAAAGATGGATAAAGGTCCAATATTTTTGGCAGTTACAAACATCACCTCAAACTTAATATATCCTAACCACATAGTGGACAACTTTATAGGGGAGGGTTCGGACTATAGAAGAGTGCAAGATTTTTTCTGACTGCTTTTGACTGGCAGGAGTTATGCTCTATCAAGTAGGAGATTTTCAGAAAATTTTGACCTTTTTTAAAAAAATTTTTTTTTTAATTTCGGAATGACTCAGTGATTTTATATTTTTAATATTAATAGTATGGAAGCCACAAAATTATACAAAATTTATTTCACTTCAAAATCTTTTAAATCAAAAAAGTTACAGTCATTCAAAAATAAAAATTTACAAACGAAATTTTTAATTTTAGCAAAATACTGAGAAAGCCCATTTTCGAAGAGCCTGTTCGCTGTGATATAGTTGAGATAGAGTCGCAATTTTTTGGCTCCCGAGGTTTACTAGTATTTACTTTCAAATTAATAACATAACTTTAAAATCGGTTAAAAAAAAAAATGATTTTTGGCCGCCCTCTCAAATATGGTCCACCTTGCGGCGGAATATTTGACCCACCTATAAATTGCTGGTTTTTTATTTCTTTTACCAACTTCCACCAACCTTTGCTATCATTTATTTTGTTTATCTTTTCTTCATGGTCTATGTAGTATTTTCTTTTGCATTCTTCACATTCCGGTTTGCATTAAAATATTTAGTTTTATGTTCGACGTTTCGAGTTCTGTGGTACCTGTGGAGCCAATAAAACGACTTTTTCCTTGCTTCCTTACATCGAGTGTTATACCATTTGTTTTTCGGATTCATAGCTGTTTTCGCCTGCCTGTTTGTCTTAGCTGTAGACGATATAGCTAATCTTCGCAAGATCGTCTAAATCTAAATTATTTTGTGCTTGTTTTTTTTCCTGCTAAATTAAGATTTAACTTTTCTCGATATAATTGCTTATTAGCTTCCTTCCATATCAACTTTGGTAGACTTTGCTATTCACTTTCTTCATTTCTTTAGATGGGGACTTTCAGGGCCAAAACTATGGGCATATGGTCGGACCAAATCTGTTTCTCCACCATCAAATCTTGTACAAGTTAAAGAGCTTCCTGTTATACAGCACAAAGGTCATTGACTGATTCTCCAATTTCCTCCAACCAATTGAATTATTGTTATTTGCATTGTTGTTTTCATTTGTGTTTCTTAATACTTCAGAATATAATTGGTTGTTGACGAATTGATGGTCACCGAAATTATTGTTTCGGTTATAATTAACTGGCGGAAAATCTTTTGGATTTGAATCTTGTAGTCTTCTTTGTTGTATTTTTTATATAAAGGGTCCGCCAAATAACTTTTTTTTTTAATTTAATAATGGAAAATAATTTCATTCAAATGGCTGCCTCGGCTG
Organism: Cordilura impudica; assembly: GCA_963682025.1. NCBI lineage: Eukaryota > Metazoa > Arthropoda > Insecta > Diptera > Scathophagidae > Cordilura > Cordilura impudica. The sequence continues at coordinate 229,573,713 of OY821518.1, read as the reverse complement.
GCCATGCAGTAGCCTACACGATCAGTCCAATTTTTAAGTACATTATCGATTGTGTGCAGCTGTATTTCACCAATGGCTTCACGAATATTGTCCTTTAAAGCGTCAATTGTCTCTGGCTTGTTGGCGTAACACTTATCTTTGAGGGCACCCCACAAATAATAGTCCAACGGTGTCAAATCGCAGCTCCGAGGTGGCCAAACGACATCAGCTCTGCGGCTGATAATGCGATCTTCAAAAACAGGGCGCAAAACATCGAGTGTAGCTTCGGCTGTATGGCACGTAGCGCCGTCCTGTTGAAACCAAATGTTGCCAATATCCTCCTCTTCAATTTTTGTGAACAAAAATTCGTTCAACATGGCCCGATAACGATCGCCATTAACTGTAACGGCCGCCACTCCTTGCTCATTTTCGAAGAAAAATGGCCCAATTATGTCTCTGGACCAAAATCCGCACCAAACAGTGACTCGTTTTGGGTGTATCGGCTTTTCAATGTATGCGTGCGGGTTTTCTGTGCCCCAAATGCGACAATTTTGCTTGTTTACATACCCGCCAAGATCAAAATGAGCTTCATCTGAAAAGATGATTTTTTTTTTTTTTGGCAAAATCGGCATCTTCTGTAAGTCGATCGTAGGCCCACTGGCGAAGCGAAAACGCATTGGATGGTCAGTTGGCTTCAACTCCTGAACCAATTGGATTGTATGGCGTCATACCAAGGTCTTTATGCAAAATTCATCTCAATGATGCCTCCGAAATGTTCAATTCTTGAGAACGACGGTGAATTGATGTTGATGGCGCTTCGCGCACACTTTCTGCCACAGCAGCAATATTCTCGGGTGTACGCACTGTTTTTGGCTTTTCACGCTTTGGTTTATCGATGAGGACGCCAGTTTCTTTCACTTTTTTCACAAAACAACGAACATACGGAGCTGACGGTGCTTCTCTTCTTCCAAAATCCGTACGCAATTTTCGCACACATTCTGCAACATTACCATGATTTTCAAAGTAATGTCGCAATATTTCCCAGCGTTGTTCAAGCGTATACACAACCATATTCGTTCAGCGGAAGGATAAAACTAATTATCTGTCAAATCAGACATGAGCTAAGTGTTACCATTCACGAAATAAGCACTAGTTAAAAAAAAAAACGTTAGATGGCGGACCCTTTATTATGCACCCTCTATAATTTGCAGTGTAACACTAAAATGCTTTTTTTCAGTTTTTGTATTTAATTTGTATTTATTATTATTCATTACCGTTACTGATACAAACATTTAATTTATTTAATATATATAAAGTATTTTTTTTAAAAATATGTATGTCGTTTTGATAAAATTATAAAAAAAGAAACATTAACTTGTTGAATAAAATAGTAGTTTAAAATATTAACACTTGGTGATTATATAAATAAGTTTTTTATGTTTTTTGTTTTTTTTTTGGTTTTTGGTATAAAAGATTAAAAAGTGATTTTAAGTAAAATTCAATAATACATATGAAACAAAATAACAATTAAAATATTTTAATAATAGTAAATAAATAATTTTAACAATATTTATTTTTTTTGTGAATTTTTGAAAAACCTTGAAATTCTTTATATGGTTTCTAAATAAAAGAGAGTTAGAGAGAGACTTTAACGATTAAATTAATTAATTGGTGGGAGAGCAGATTTTTCATTATTTTTAATTTTAAAGATTTCTTTTTTTCTCTTTTCAGTGTGTTAATGTTTTCGTTAACAAACTAGGCTTTTTTTTCAGACGATTCTACAACAGAGATGGAGATGATTAATTGTTTCGTTTTTCTTTTTTTGTTGATTTCAATATTGGTTTAGTTTTATTTTACACATTAGATACATTCCGATACCATTCTTTATTATTTTGATTTTTTTTTGTTGTGTTTTATGATCTTAATTCATGTCATAGTTGTTGAAATTATAAAAAAAAAAATAATAAAAATAATTAAAATAAATTATTTATGCATGTTTTTTTTTATATATATGTATGTTGTGCTTTTCTTTAAATATTTTTTCTATGTTTTGTAAAAGTAACTCATTAAAAATAGTTTATAAATTAAATAGTATAACTTAATAAGGTAGTACATTAATGTTGTTTGTGTTGTTTAACAACAGCGAAGACATTTACATTTATATAAATTTTTTAGATATTTTTGCTCTTGTTGATTTAGACAGCTTACAGAGGGCCAAACAGATAAACAGCTGGGTGGTTATCGGCAGTATTACCCAAAAATTCACCATAAAGATTTTTGTAACGATCCAAGGTTAAACCACCGACTTTTCTATCCTCATCCTGTAAGAAAAAAGAAACATAGAAGTGTTACAACTTATATTAAATAAAAATAAAAAAAACAATTAGAATTTAGTAATTTTAAGTAAAAATATTTGTAAGTATTATTTAGTTAAAATATCGTGCTTCTACGCAAGAGAATTTTCTTATCAAAATAAGATTATCAGTTTGCATGGTAGCAATTTTTCACGACATTAAATGGCTTTAGACTTGGCTAAATAAAATTTAAGTTTTCATAGCCTTCAGTTGCCATATAAATGCCACAAACAATTAAACTTAATGCTATATTGAGGTTTCACTGCTTTGTGTGACAGATCTTTAGGTAACATATTAACATATTTTTCTAATACGTAATAAATTAATAAGAGTCTTTGTTTATAAAAAATAAAAAAGGAAATAAAAAGCTTGCCCGAGATATAACGTCAAGTAGAACTATATATTAACTTGCAGTAATTTTAAATATATGGCAACATTTTATAAAACGAAACGTAACAAAGAATAATGAAGTGAACAATTACAATTTTTATAAGAAATTTTATACGTTTTGCTTCATTTATGAAATGTGGCAAACAATTCAAAGTAGAGTTCAATTTAAATTGAAATAAAATTTTTGAACTGAAAACAAACAAAAAATGAAAAAAAAAAAAAAAAATAAAAAGAAACAAGTAAGAAAATTATAGTCGGTCTAGACCGACTATAGGATACCTATACCATGCGTTTAGAGACCCTACCCCATAGGCCCAACTAACTGGACATACAAAATAAGCATAAACCAAATTTGAGTAGGATTTTTATAAATTTTTTTGTCTGCAGATATGAAAAAGTTCATATCGGATGCTATATCTATATGGGGACTAGGACCAAAAATGGACCGATCCTGACCATGTTTCGTAAGGTCTCTTGTATTTTGCAGAAATATATACAAACAAAATTTGAGAAGAATCAGTGCAATATTTTTGTTTTTTGATAGATTTAAGTGAAGATCGGGAAGCAGCTCTATATGGGGCCTATGACTAAGAGTTGTCCCATATGGATCATTTTTGGACTACTGATTAATGGATGTAATAAACACATACAAACCCAATTTGACTAAGATTTATATGATAATTTGGATCTTATGGCAATTTAAGTCGATTTCATAGGGGTCATTTGTATGGGGGCTAGGTCTGAACATGGACCGATTCTCACCAATTTCAATAGCGTTCATCCTATGGCCGATGAAAGCTTACATACCAAATTTCATCAAAATATATTCATACTTACGACCTGCAGTTTGATTACAAGCATTACATGGACACACAGACGGACGGACGGACGGACGGACATCGTTAAATCGAATCAGATAGTGATTCTGATTCGATCGGTATAATTAAAGATGGGTCTAGGTCAAATATTTTTGGTAGTTACAGACAGCAGCACAAAGGCATTATACCCAAACCACATAGTGGTATGGGTATAAAAATATATACAGTGAGTGAGTGAAACTTTTACAAAATAAATTTTCAGATTTTATTTTTTAATAAATTCGCTTTAAGTCCTAAAATTCTGTATTTTTTTGCGAAATTACTCTTTGTTGTGTTCTCTATCGAAAGATAATAAATTTGTTACAAAAGATATAATTAAAATATAAATATATAGATAAATGAAAAACATAATTTCTTTTATCCCTGTTCACACTATGAAATTTTTCTTTCTGTAAGTAAGAGGAGAGAATAATGGCGCGGGGTACATGCTTTCATGTACTCGGAAATTCTCTTGCGTATCTTACTTCGTAATTGTCAAAGTGAAGTTGTAGATCTATTTTACGTTTTCTTTCCTTTTTATTTTTGTTCGTGATTGTGTTAAAAAAGATAATAAATTGAAATAAGTTCAAGTTAATTTGAATTAAATAAAACTTAAAAATAAAAAATTAGAAAAAAAAACAACATCAATCAACAAAAAGCAATTTAAATTAAAAAAATAAAAAAAGGTTTTTTTTTTTTGAAAATGCCAAAGAAGAAAAATAATGTTAAAGTAAACACGAAAAAATCTTGAATTTCAATACAGAAATTTCAGTGTATAGACACGGATGAAAGTTTAAACGTGAATTAAAAACTGTTTCAGAAAGAAAAATTTATAGTGTGAACCGGGACTAAATGATAACAAAACAATGCGAACTTTTGTTCCCAATACAAATAGGAGATTGTGTGAAAGTAAATATTTAAAATCCTAACCGTTATTTAAATATTTATCTTTTCTGACGTTTTCTTTCAACTGTTTTTTAAACACAATTGTTTTAATCTTTAATCTTATAAATGTTTTAATCTTATAATTAACTATTATAAAATAATGGCCAAAATAAATTTTTGTGAAGAGTTAAAAACCAGAATAATAGATGATTTTACTGCTGGTCTGAAGCAAAAGAAAATTTATGAGAAATGTTCTGTACATAAATCCATAATTTCACAAATTATTAAGAAATATTGTGAAAGATATACCGTGATGACTCAACATTTTGGCGTCATGCCTCGTTTTACGGAAATAATTAAATAGCAAGAGAGTAAAAAAATATCAAAACATGCTAACTAAAGATGTCATTAAGAATCTGGTTTTTAATATGTACTCCATCTGTTTCCAGATGAACAATTAAGGCTGAACTTGGTTGTTATCGTCTTGTGAAGAAATCATTGATATCAGAGAGAAATCGTCTGGCTCGTATAATTTTTGCTAAAGAACACATGAACTGGTCACGATCGAATTGCCAAACATACAGATGAGTCAAAGCTTAATTTAAGAGGCCATGATGAAAGAACGTTTGTACAGAGAAAAGATTTGACCCAAAACATAAAAAAGCTTTAAGTTTGTCGGTAGCAATATTATGGTATGGGGTAGCTTTTCGGGCCAAGGAATTGGTTCAATTCATGTAGTAAAAGATAGTCTAACTGGAATTGGATACAGGTAAATTCTAAATAGCATAAATCATCCAAACGCGGAGGAAAATATGTCCCTGACAATGACCCAAACACACCTCCAAAGTTGTAACCGAATGGCTACAATCTAATGCAGTTAGTGTTTTGGAATGGCCAACCCAATCACCAGATCTATGTGACATTTTTGATCGAAAAACACGGACGCGAAATTACACAAACAAGATAGTTCACATTGAGGAAGTTAATTCAGAGTGGCAAATGGATATTGTCAGTAACACAGTGTAACTCATCAAATGGAAACTTCTTCTCGTGTGCGGTTTTTCAAAGTATTTATTTTTGGAATTTTTTTTCCTGTCTTCGGCACAATTGTAGCTATAGACTACTGCTGCGTTGTGAAGCAGTACTAAACAAGTAAAAAAATTATAGTCGGTCTAGACCTATCTCTTCGGTCTAACTAATTCGATATAGAAAATAAGCATAAACCGAATTTGAGTGGCATTGTTATGAATTTTTTTGGCTGCAGATATGAAAAAGTTCATATCGGATGATATATTTATATTTGGACTAGGTCGAAAAATGGACCGATCCTGACCATAATTGGTAATATCACTTATATTCTGAAAAAATATACACAAACCAAATTTTTGTTTTTTGATCGATTTAAGTGAAGATCGGGAAGCAGCTCTATATGGGGCCTATGACTAAGAATTGCCCTATAGGGATTGTTTTTGGACTACTGATTAATGGATATAATAAACACATACAAACCCAATTTGACTGAGATCTATATATTAATTTGGATCTTATGGCAATTTGTGTCGATTTCATAGGGGTCATTTATATGGGATCTGAACATGGACCGAACTTCACCAATTTCAATAGCATTCATCTTATGGCCGATAAAAGCTTGTACACCAAATTTCATCAAAATATATTCATATTTGCGACATATAGTTTGATTACAAAATTTACATGGACGGACGGACAGACGGGCGGATGGACATACATAGCAGAATCAACTCAGAAAGTGATTCTGAGTCGATCGGTATAACAAAAGATGGGTCTAGGTCAAATATTTTGGGTAGTTACAAACAGCAGCACAAAGTGGTATAGGGTATAAAAATAATGGATAACGAACAAAATTTTTGAAACCAAAAATAGAGAGAAACAGGCATGTCACCAAAACAAATTCCGATCGAAAGTGGAATTGAAACCGTATTTGGCTTCTTCAGAAAACGTAAACCGACAAATGTTATCGATATGAAACCACTTTTAATTTCTGAAGTTGAATTGATATTTTAAGTAGCATAGATACCAAAAAACTATCCAGAACAACTTAAAATTAATAAAAAAAACTATTGGTTTATTTATTTTAGCAAAATATAGACATTTCAATCTTTAAAATTAATTTTATTACCAATTTAAAAGAAAATGATTTTTAGATGACGAAAAATACAAAACGTAAACTTATTATTGCCACCTTTTTACTTCATACAAACCACTTTTTGTTTAGTGCAAAATATTTGTTTTTTCTAACAAAATACAACGCTGACAGCAAAATGGCGAAGCAAAACAAACGAAAAAGAAAAACTACTGAGTAAACAAGTATTAGAAAATTTATTTTTAAAATTTTTTAATTTTTTTTTATTATTAAAGGGGAATTTTCCTTGAATATATGGAGTGCCATCAGGATATAGCTAGGGGGTTTGTGAAGGGAGATCGAGCTGTTGTGGAGAGGCATTGGGAAGACCTGACAGGAAAATTAAATTCTTTTGGCCCACCATCTAAAGATTTTTCAACGGAATGTTGGTTTCGTTCCTCTATTACTGCAACAATGGATATGCCGGGCATTTTTATATTTTTTATTTATTTATTTTATTTATTTAACACAACACAATCTTAAAATTTCGCTTTATATTCTTTTTCTTTCCAACAATCAGCTGTGTATTTTTCGTTACGTTGCCATATTTAATACACAAAAATATATTTTCCATTTTTTTTTCGATTTAATGAAAGCGACAAATTTCTGAAGAAGCTAAAACGAAATCGATCGATTTGGCAATACGGAATCAAATCGATTTCGATTTTGTTCTGTGACATGCCTGAAAGTTTTCAATTATTGTTTAGTGAAGGTTTTCATTGTTTTGCAAACAGCATAAAAATTAATCCTTTAAAGTATTGGTATTTTTTTCTGAAGTTAGGCTATTTTATGTTAATATTTTTTATTTTTTAAATAAATAAAACTTACAAATTTTTAAATTAATAAAAGAGTTTTTAATTTCTTGTTAAAATTTTTTTGGTATTGACCGTTTAAGCCGTCAAAAATATATTTTGTCAAATATTTGCATTGTATTGTCACTCAATGTATATTGTAGGTATATAAAAAAATTCAAAAAAGTGGAAAAATCAAAATGAAAAAACTGGTACTTAGAAAAATATTTGAAAATTTTTATATCATGCAAACTGTTTTTAAAGAAAATTAAGTTTTTCTCTTTTGATAAAAATATATAAAGAGCAGGTTGGTATTGAATTTGGAGACTTAAGCCCAATAGCCAAAAATAATGAAAAATATGCATATAGACGCGATGCATACACTTATTTGTTTGCTTGTTGTTTTTTTCCTTTTTTTGTACATGTGAACAAATTTTTATCAATGAGAGTAAAAGAATAACCAAGATGCTTATACAAACAAAAATGTAATTGTTTGTATTTTCCTTTATGCTCGCTGCATTTTAGAATTGCTTTCAATTAAAGAAGCAAGAAAATACCTAAAATTTTTGTTAATTATCTTAGTCTCTTAGTGTTGATAACATTGGTTATAATATTGTGTTTAGAATGCCGATGGAGGGTATCAAAGATACGACAAAGCCGATTTAAACAATAAATATATTGTTAAATCTTTAGTTCTGATTTAAAATTTTAATGACTTTTACTTGGTACTTATAAATTAATTAACCCTACTTATAAATTAATTAGCCCTTTCAGGACCGAATTTAAACCCATAGGAAATTTGTATTTCATGTTCCAAATTCGTTTTTCGACCCAACATTTCTAAATAGATGTGTCATGAAAAATTTTTTTTCACAAATAAGGACCGCAAACGACCAATGGGACATATTTTATATCAGGGTTAACTTTGCTTGGCAGGAAAGCATAGAAAGAATAATAATTTTACTTACAGTTAATAAAGTTTCGAAAGCTTTATCAATTTCTTTTACATCATCGACGGCCATTCTGGTAATGCAATTGTAACGGTATTCCTCAATACCTACAATACCGTCGCTGTTGATATCAAGAATTTTAAAGTTGCTTTCGATAAATGCTTTCATGGCCTATATAATTAAACATATTATATGAATAAAAGTCACAAAAGAGACAATGATTGCATTTTTAATAAACGCACCTGGGGGAAATCAGCGACTTTCTTGCCAACGCATGTCTTCTTAACAGCACCTTTGAACTCTTCATTGGAGATTTTACCATCCTGAAAAAATATGCAAAATTATTAATGCACAACCAATAAACAGCAATACATGCTATAAATTGCTAATATGCTAATTTCAATAAATGTTGACGATGAGTCAAATATATTTTTCATTGTCTTACCTTATCATCATCAGCAATATCGGAAATTTCTTTCCATAAGTTTCCCATTAATTTTTTGTATTCGGCCAAACGGGCAGGACTGCAGTCGCCCTTGCCTTCAACAACACAGGCCCTCACAGCCATGCACTGGAAGTCGTTTTCGTCGAGGACGCCATTGTTGTCGATATCTAAAAATGAAAACAAAAAGAAAAAAACAAAAAAAAAAAAAATTGTTAGATCATTTAAATTGTTTAGAATTATTTAATTAATTATTTTACATCTTGCTCAATAATTATTTGCTTAATTAAATTAAGCAAAATATTCAAGAAAACGTTGATTCACTATGCTATACTTAATTACATCTGTCCACTAACAAAATGTAGGTAGAATATTGGCTTTTTTTATACCCTACACCAGACTGTAGTGAGGGTATTATAATATAGCTTTATTTTTTTTTTTTTTTGTAAATACACTAGACCTTTATTTTTGCCGATATCGAGTAAAATCTATCGAAATTCCATATTTGCTTTATTATTTGAAGAAGACGGACAAACGCTCGACCACGATTCGCCTTTCTTCTTCACCAGAGGCCATAATTCTTCAACTGTGACAAAGAAAAATTATTTTTAGCATTTTATTTTGGGAAATAAAAAAATGATTTCGATCGAAAAATTTCTATAACGAATGCGGTGATTTGCCCCCCAAAATAAATTTTTGAGTACATTAAGGTCCAAACAAAAGGTCGCAAATTTAAACAATTATTAATTCTAACCAAAATGGGGATAAGCTACGGAAAATGGGGATAAGCTACGCTTCATGACTTATAAATGAACTCTAGATACAAACGAAATAAAGAACGAAAAGGCATGATTCTTGAAGATTAAAAGAGGTAGTTTTTTATTAAATAAAATTGCCAGCGTAGACAATTCAATCCAACTATTATTTTGGATCTAACTAGTCGTATCATTTAAATTCACATATTAATTAATTTTTACAAATTTAAAAATAAATGAGATTGACAGCGAATCACAATCAGAAGTCCGGAAAATTAATAAACTAAAAAAAAAAAAAATGATACACAAAAGAGGATTGGAAAAGGTACCGTTATATATGTACATGTTTAGCACTAACGTGGGCAATGAAATAATTGAAATAAAAATAATACAAAGAAATATTTTGGCCTTATAAAGTTGCACATTGTTTTGTATTTACGAGATTACAGTGCCGAAGAATACATCTGAGTGCCATTCAAATCAATCATGCATCATGCATCAATAATGTTTTAATTAGAAAAAGAAACACAAGATCGGCTAATATTATTAACAGTTATGATATCATATAGTTTGAAAATATTTGAGAAGCAATGGTGTTTGCTTTTGTTAAAGAAAATTTTTCAATTTATTACAAAATCTTCATGTGAAATTTTGTTTTGATCTTCCCTTTATTTATTATGTATATATATTCCAAATGTGAATAAGTGTTGATGCCAACTAGGGTTGGATAGATAAGCGCATGGATGGATGGATGAATATATGCATACAAATCACTCTTTTCTAATACCATCCCAACACTATAAATATCATCATTGCATTCTGTCTACATTACTAAGGCCTTGATTTGTGAGAATTTGTGAATTTAGGATGGTATTTATCATTATTATAATTATTATTATTATTATTCTTGTATGTAGACTGTATAAAAAGGCAGACCAGAATAAATTATAAATAAATTGGCAAAGACATACAATTTGTAAATATGTAATTTGTCTTTTTTTTTTTTTTGGTTTTCGTTTTTTTTATGTCTAATGCGATTAAAGGGGCATTGCATTTCAAATATTTACAATGACCGTGTAAAAAGATTACACGATATTGTTGATAAGTGTGTGGTAAACATTGTCAATTAAAATCACACAATTCCCATCCGCCCTCTCATTCTCTTGCAATCATTTAATGCTTCTATTCTGTTTATTCTTTGGACCTTAATGTTTCGGTGTGCTTGATTTTGTTTAACTTTTTACGCTACTGAATGATACTAATAGACAACAATAGAATTAGTTGTCCTAGCAGCTACCCTGGCAGCAGCTTTTCTGCTTTTCTTTTAATATAAATTAATTGTTATAAATAAAACATACGGTCTAATGCAAATTCAGAAAATATCTTAACAGATTTCAAAATAATACCTGATTATTCTGCCAAAAAAAACTAAAATCACTTTAATAACATGTAATAGTGATGTTAGCTCATCACAATTGTAATTAAATTTAAATAAAACAATGTTAAAAAAATTACATCTTTCTGTTGTCTTTTGTATTATTTTTTTTTCTTGCATTTTTAAGTAATATTTAAGAAATGTGTACAATTCCTTTGAAATATTAGATTGATTTTGCTTTTTTCATTTTACTATAATGAAATAATGAAAGAAAGTATGATCTAGGCAACGAAAAATTTGTTACGCCTGCTTTTTAAATGTAAATTGTTGTCAAAAGTATGAAAATGGTTTGCAAATATACTGTCATTTGGAAAATATGGCAAGATTTATTTTCGTTTGACAGCCGGAATTTTTTTTGTGAGTTTATAAGATGTGATGAAAACATAATGGATAATTTTATTGTTATCAGTGAATATAACATAGTGAAAACTAGGCAAAAGGAAAAGTTTTATAAATTTGTCCAAAGCAATCAGGGATAGTAAATAAATACAAATTAATAGATTAAAATGATACACGCTGAAAATTTTTATAGTGGTTAACCACATGTTCATCATTCATGTAGTTAATAGTAGTAGTTAATTTTACTGTAATTGTAGTTATTTTAGAAAAACATATAAGCAAAAGTATTGTATTTTAGCAACACTTAATTTTTGTAGTTATTTTGAATTTATGAAAATAACAATAAAATAATTTTTATTGAAATTATCACGGTATTTTTTTATTTTCTTTATTATTATCCAGATATCTTATATATTAAAAGAATTTATGAATAAACTTTGCATTCAAGATTTTTTTCAATATTTTTCTTCTCTCAAACCTCTATAACTAGAGTTCTAATTAACGTAGGCTATTGGCATAGGTCCAAGAACACTCAGTGGATCAAGCTCCTTCTTTTGAGCTATTAACTGCTTAAATTCGTTGGGTTTGAGGAAAGTTATGCGTGGAGAATCAACTTTACTTTTACTGTAGGTCAACTTATCTTGGCATATTTTGGCATTACTGTACGTAAACTTCTCTTGGCAAATTCGTTGGGTTTGAGGAAAGTTATGCGTGGACAATCAACTTTACTTTTACTGTACGTTAACTTCTCTTGGCATATTTTGGCATTACTGTACGTTAACTTCTCTTGGCAAATTTTGGTATTAAGAGCTGTACGCAGCTTGTTGAGGAATCTTAACAGAAAATTTTCATACATTTCTTAAAGAAAAAAAAAGCAATTATCTGTCAATTATTAAGAATTGTGAAATTGAAAACAAATCAATTCTTCAGTTATTTGGCCTGCTAAACGCTTTTTAAGTCAGTATCAAAATTACCCATCCGCTTCTTGTTTTTTTTTTTGCCGAATTTTGTTCGTTTTTTCCCAGGTTTGCAACTGAAAAATAACTTTTATTTTTTTTAGCATACTACATTTTGTTTATGCTTACCTCTCCTGTCAAAATTCCTTTCAGAAAGAACGAAAAATTTGATATTCCTGCTCAAAGCCTGGGTTGCCTAGTAGTATAAACAATACTACTTTTTTAAAAAGCTGCGGACTATCAACAGAAATTTTTTGACAGAAAAATTCCTTAAGCATTTCTGAAGCTTTTTTTTATATGAAGTTTTTGATTCCTTAGCAAGCTGCGTACAGGCCTTTATATTATAAAAATTAATATAATATAATATAATGCTGCGGAGCAGCAGGGGTCTTCTAGTATATTTAAGAAAATAAAAACAAGCGAAACTTCCTGAGTGCTTTAGTTTAGTTATTGGTTGTTTCTATTGTTATGTTAGTTGATCTTACAACATTGTTATTATTTTTCAGTAGTTATATATAACTAAATTTTAAGTTTTTTTGATGAAAAGTGTTGTTAACGCCTATTTAACTGCAATGTAGGAGTTTTTTTTTATACCCTATACCACTATGTGGTTTGGGTATAATGACTTTGTGCTGCTGTTTGTAACTACCAAAAATATTTGACCTAGACCCATATTTTATTATACCGATCGAATCAGAATCACTATCTAATTCGATTTAACGATGTCCGTCCGTCCGTCCGTCCGTCTGTGTGTCCATGTAAAGCTTGTAATCAAACTGCAGGTCGCATATATGAATATATTTTGGTGAAATTTGGTACATAAGCTTTTATCGGCCATAGGATTGGTGAGAATCGGTCCATGTTCAGACCTAGCCCCCATACAAATGACCCCTATGAAATCAACACAAATTGCCATAAGATCCAAATTATCCTATAAATCATAGTCAAATTGGGTTTGTATGTGTTAATTACATCCATTAATCAGTAGTCCAAAAATGATCCCTATGGTATAACTCTTAGTCATAGGCCCCATATAGAGCTGCTTCCCGATCTTCACTTAAATCTATCAAAAAACAAAAATATTGCACTGATTCTTCTCAAATTTTGTTTGCATATATTTTTGCAATATACAAGAGACTTTACCAAACATGGTCAGGATCGGTCCATTTTTAGGCCTAGTCCCCATATAGATATAACATCCGATATGAACTTTTTCATATCTGCAGCCAAAAAAATTAATAAAAATCCCACTCAAATTTGGTTTATGTTTATTTTCTATGTCCAGTTAGTTGGGCCTGAGAGATAGGGTCTCTAAACGCATGGTATAGGGTATCGTATAGTCGATCTAGACCGACTATAATTTTCTTACTTGTTTTGTATAAACTAGTACGGCCTAAAATTCTAAAAATTTCCATGCAATGACATTTTTATTGTTTATTATATAGTACAAGTCTCCTTTGGGCCTATTTAATCCAGAAAATATATATGGCAGTAATGCAATCCTACATTATTATATTTTCGATTATTTTAAAATAAAGTTTCCTAAGATCAACAAAACTTTAAAAACACGTCCAAGAATATTCATTGTACAAGAGGTCATATGGGTATGATCCCTATTACGAAGTCCAAAAATGTAACGGTTTACATTACACCATTTCCAATTTAAATTGAGAACTTTTCAAATGAAATTGAAAATATTCCAATTGAAATTTAAATTGAGATTTTCCTTTACAAATTGAGAAAATTACAAATGAAATTGAGTATTTTATAAAAAGAAAATTTGTTCTATTACATATCTCAATTTTTTTTAATATCTCATTTCCTTATATAATCTCATTTCCTAAAATAAAAATGTTTAATTTAATTTTTATCAAAAATTTACGAAAAATCATTTGTTATTTTCTCATTTTCATTTGTAATTTTCCCAACTTCAAATGAATAATTCTCAATTTAAATTGAAATTTTTTCAATATCAAATGAAAAGTATCAATTTCATTTGGAATTTTGCCAATTTCATATTCTGTTTTATATTCCGTTGAATATATTAGCAGTCTTTAGTCGAAAATTTCTAAGGATTTGATCCTATGGCCTGTTTTTTCCAAAAAATCCGCAAAAAAGTTAGGTAAGAAAGTTATTGCCATTGTAGGCCAACTTTCGTTAGTTGGCAATTGAGTTCCAGTATTGAGTTTCAGGGAAAAGTCTTAGATATACAAAATGTCAGATCACAATCATATTACCCAGTATGGTGGGGTCAAGTATGGAACTTATGCACCAAATTATATATTTATTTTATTTCTATGTGCTTTGACATAAAATGGTTCTACAATGTTAGGTTTGGACTGATATAAATACGATCAATATACATACATATATATGTATTTGGTAATCTGTATCCAAAGGCAATTAAGTTAGATCTTATAGGGGATATTTGTATGTATTCTATTTCAACCAAATATCTTTATATTTGCGACAGAAAGACGGAGATCGTTAAATCAATCAGATTCTAAGTAGCTTGGTGGGTAAGAGAAGTTTTTCTGATAGTTCGAAATATCAGCAAAATTGCATTATACCTTCAATTATTGGGTATATATCTGTTTGTCATTTCATTTGAAACTCATCGAAAAATGAAGTTGTGAACTCATAAAGTGTATATATTATTTTTATGAAATTTTTCTTTTGTGACCATTAAATGTAGAATTATTGTTGTAAAAAGGAGTTTCCTTACGGGCTAATGATGGTCAAATTTGGTGTAAATAAAAAGATCAATTTATTTTCATTTTTCACCCAACGTTTCGTCTGCTTTTTTCAGAATTTTTCAGGAAATAGATATAAAACAAATTTTAAAAATATTTTTAGATATTATTGTTTCTTATAACAACTGGAGACGAACTGGTCCGTTCGTCTGTCCGTCTTTTCAAATCACACTCATTCATAAAATAAACCAGCTACCTGGTTAAAGTTAGGATAAAAATTTTTTTCATTATTTCGAGTAGGTTAATATTGAAAATGCGTTAATTCGGGTTTCATTGTACCAAAATATGGCCTAATATGTGGAGATGCCTGCAAAAAAATGTATAACATTTCATACAAAAAACAAAATAGTGAAAAATATTTTTACGTAACAGAAGATGTCCAGATAGAAATGTATCAGTTTGTTCTTTTATTTTTTTTTGTACATACGAACGAATGGTTAATCGATAAGAGTAAGATAATAACAAGATGGTAAGAGCATAACAAGATGGTTATGTTCTTACTCTCTTTAAACCAACAACAATATAATTGGATGTATGTATGTATATACATTTATGCTTTTAATAATTGTTTGCAATTAAAAAAGCACGAAAATAAATTTTTGTAATTGTCTTATTAATTTTAAACTAGCAGATTCCAGCACTCGAAATTCGAGTGCAATTTCTAGGCAGCTTTATTTTTCAACTTAGCCAATTCAGAAACCAACACTTTTATGGTTTATTATTATTGTAAATGAAGATAACAAACTCATTAACAAACACATTAACAAATTTAATAAAACACACATAGCATATGTATAATTATACCCTATACCACTATGTGGTTTGGGTATAATGACTTTGTGCTGCTGTTTGTAACAACCAAAAATATTTGACCTAGACCCATCTTTAATTATACCGATCGAATCAGAATCACTTTTTGAGTTGATTTAACAATGTCCGTCCGTCCGTCCGTCCGTCCGTCCGTCCGTCTGTGTGTCCATGTAAAGCTTGTAATCAAACTGCAGGTCGCAAATATGAATATATTTTGATGAAATTTGGTATGTAAGCTTTCATCGGCCATGGGATGAACGCTATTGAAATTGGTGAGAATCGGTCCATGTTTAGACCTAGCCCCCATACAAATTACCCCTATGAAATCGACATAAATTGCCATAAGATCCAAATTGTCATATAGATCTTACTCAAATTGGGTTTGTATGCGTTCATTACATCCACTAATGAGTAGTCCAAAAATGATCCCTTTGGCCCCATATAGAGCTGCTTCCCGATCTTCACTTAAATCTATTAAAAAACAAAAATATTGCACTAATTCTTCTCAAATTTTGTTTGTATATACATATATTTTTTCAAAATACGAAAGACTTTACCAAACATGATCAAGATCGGTCCATTTTTAGACCTAGTACCCTTATAGATATAGAATCCGATATGAACTTTTTCATATCTGCAGCCAAAAAATTAATAAAAATCCCACTCAAATTTGGTTTTTGCTTATTTTCTATGTCCAGTTAGTTGGAGAGATAGGGTTTCTAAACGCATGGTATAGGGTATCGTATAGTCGGTCTAGACCGACTATAATTTTCTTACTTGTTTTATGTATGTGTTAGTAGTAACTTTAATTGCAATTTACTCAAAATAAAGGAAAAAATCACATTAACACAAACACATAAAAAACAAGTAAGAAAATTATAGTCGGTCTAGACCGACTATACGATACCCTATACCATGCTTTTAGAGACCCTATCTCATAGACCCAACTAACTGGACATAGAAAATAAGCATAAACCAAATTTGAGTGGGATTTTTGTTAATTTTTTTGCTGCAGATATGAAAAAGTTCATGTCGGATGTTATATCTATATGGGGACTAGGCCTAAAAATGGACCGATCCTGACCATGTTTGGTAAAGTCTCTTGTATTTTGGAAAAACATATACAAACAAAATTTGAAAAGAATCTGTGCAATATTTTTGTTTTTTGATAGATTTAAGTGAAGATCGGGAAGCAGCTCTATATGGGGCCTATGACTAAGAGTTGTCCCATAGGGATCATTTTTGGACTACTGATTAATGGATGTAATAAACACATACAAACCCAATTTGACTAAGATTTATATGATAATTTGGATCTTATGGCAATTTATGTTGATTTAATAGGGGTCATTTGTATGGGGGCTAGGTCTGAACATGGACCGATTCTCACCAATTTCAATAGCGTTGATCCCATCGCCGATAAAGGCTTATATACCAAATTTCATCAAAATATATTCATATTTGCGACCTGCAGTTTGATTACAAGGTTTACATGGACACAGAGACGGACGGACGGACGGGCGGACATCGTTAAATCGAATCAGAAAGTGATTCTGATTCTATCGGTATAATAAAAGATGGGTCTAGGTCAAATATTTTTGGTAGTTACAAACAGCAGCAAAAAGTCATTATACCCATACCACATAGTGGTACAGGGTATAAATATAAACACACATACATAGCATTGTATAATTTTATGTATGTTTTAGTAGCAACTTTAAACGATCATAACTCCAAAAAAATATTCCAGACGATGAAAATCTGTAAATCTGGGTAACAACTAAAAAGAAATACCTTTCAAATGATAAATTTTTTGTCAAAATCGGGGTAAAACTGTGAAACTTACATCGTCCACAAGAAAGAGTCTTGCCTATTAATATTATAGATATGCAAAATTTTCAAAAATTAATTTTTAGCAAAACACACATGACACTGTGCTATTTACTCATGCATCGAACGTATTGTTCTTGTTAGGAGGACAGGAGTTGTTACTGAAACTGTAAAAAAGTAATTTCAAGAGAGAGATTGACAATTCGTCAGACCTTGGTTAAGATTTCTTCATAATTTAATACATACCAAATGGGGAGAAAAGTTCGTGGCCTCTCTGAGATATGGCGGACTAGTAGTACCAACCTGAACTAGTAGCCAGTATGGAAAAATCATTGGTCAAGCCAAAGATTATATTGATAAGCATTATGGCGAATCTTCACCTTCGTATTAAATGAGACTTATACTTCGATAAAAGTACCACGAGGTCATAATTTGATATAGAAAATAAGCATAAATCAAACTGGAGTGGCCATATTTTCTAAAGTCAGATATTTTTCTGAAAAACTAAATAAGAGAAAATTCTATGCATTTTTTTCGTTTTTTGAAAGATTTAAGTGAAGAAGCTTTATATGGGGACTGTGACTAAAAATAAAATTATTTACAAATTAAATTTGACCGATATCTTAAGGAAATTTAAGTCGATCTCATAGGGGTTATTTGTATGGGGACTATGTCTGAACATACACCGATTTGCACCAGTTTCAATACCAATCATCCCAACCAAATTTTATCAAAAGACATTTTTATTTTCATCCTGTTTTTTGATTACAAGTTTTACATTAACTTACAACTCGACCGATAGACGGACATTGCTAAATCGACTCAGAAAGAGATCCTGAGTAGATTGGCACAAGAAAAGGTGAATCTAAGTCAAATATTTTTGGTTGTTACAAACATCCGTACAAACACATTATACCCTGAACGCAGAGTGGTATAGGGTACAAAAAATGGCGTTCTAAATTTCACCGTATTAGTACCGATGATGCAGAATGTCCAGGTCATCCAAATGAGGCACTTACTGACGAAAGTTCAACAATCTGAATCGAATTGTTTTGCAAGAGCAAAAAGTTTCACTGAATGAGATACTGACTTCTTAAAGATATTGACTGAACGTTTTCGTCATATCTCAGTCAGAAATAAATAGTCGACAAAGTACATTTAAAGGTAGTATAAGTGCTGGCAAAGAAACTGATTTTGTTTTTTAAAGTGCTCCAACAGATCCCAAATTCACTTAGCGTTATATGATCGGGCCAGTTAGTTTTAAAGTGATGACAAAGCAATGAAAAAATAATAAAAACTTTTTTGGACCATTGGCAAACAGTGCATTGCCAGTGCTTTGTTTTGGCTGACAGATCAATCTCTATCCGGGATATTATAAGAGTATTTGTGTTTAATAAAGCCCTCCGCGCTAGTTACCCAAAACATTGATTCAGGCATCTGTTGCATATGGATAAATTTAAATCCTTCTATTATTAATTGCTTCCCAAATCCCCATATTTTTCCAATCTGGCTGCCAGTGACTACTGTTTGTTCTCAAACTTTAAATGATGGCTCCAGGAAAACAAGATTTTATAGCAATAAGTATATTTTTAAGAATTTGACAAATCCTAATAGCCTTTCCAAGGATAATGAAATGTTAGTAAGCCACTGTAATAAGTTCATTATGCTTCAAGTATGTTAAAGAATAAAAATTCCAAATCCAAAAATTGTTTTTAAATTTTGGTTTGTTATATTGAAAGAGATGTAAATAGTATAATTCTTTGCTTGGATTCTCATTGGATTGGTTTCATGGCAACGGTATACGAGTTTAACTTTTTACCAAACAAACCATTTTCGGGTTTTGGTTACTGATGTGGGCTCGGGTGACTCGACCAATGTTTTTTGCTTTATTTAAAGTAAAAAATTTTATCTCATTCATTAGAATGATAGGGATCGAAAACATCTGTAAAAACCAAAGTCTTGGTGTTCATTCATTTTTGTCCTATTAAAATATATTCAGACATAATTAGTATACATAGTATTATGTTAGTCTTATCCGAATAAATTTCAAATCACTAGCCTTTGATATGACCAAATCCTACTGATACCCATTTACATAGAGTAAAGCTCCCTGAAGTTTGTTTGGAACAACTTTTGTAGCAAGTTAGCTATTAAATGAACTGAAGTTAAGTTCATTTAGAATCTATGAAATATCATTTTACCGCTCTTGCAATGATTCTTTTATATATAAGTGTTAGAACCAGTAACTATCCATAAAGGACCGTTTCAGTAACTTCATCACTACATTAAAAAACACTTCAAAGCAATCAAAAGTTTAGTTGCATGGCCCATTGTACGAGAGAGAGAGAGAGAGTCCAAATAAATTGATAATCCATAGGTCAAATCCAAGAAGACACTCATTTTCGGCCAAATATAAAGACATCGTATGTATTTCCATTCGGCAGCATCTCCAAGAAAACATAAATATTTTTTGTATATATCATTTGATCATTCTGATTTCATGTTTACTGTGGGAGAAAGCAGTTCAAGTTTTGACACTAAACATTCAGTTATTCACCTGGCTAGATGAGGACCACACCTTCTTATGAAAAATCTTTATAAAGTAGTTTAAAGTATCCATTTTATTCAGTATTCCATATGAGTTTTGGAAAATTTTTTCAAATAGAAAACAGATTTAAAAAATTGTGGACATTAACAGCCGTATTCATAAAAAAATCTTAAATCAGGTTTCAAATACAAATTAGTTAAAATACATTTTAAGCCTAAAAAAGGTTTGTTAAAAATTCGTATTCATAATCAGTATTTTAAGTAATAAACGTTTTAACGTTTTATTAAACTCTATGATGGCAACACTACATTTTTTATTTGTCACTTGAGTTGTAATGATGCAAAATCATGGTTATTAATTCATACGGTATTCGTATCTATAATTTTTTTTGCTGTGTTTGAGAGAAATATGGTTTTATAAAAAAAAACTTGTCTATTAATTAAATAATTAAATAAAGAAAAACATTCAAAACAAAATGATAGGTACATAGATATGTAATTTATGTGGTGATTTTATTGCAGATTAAAAAAGTATTCAAATAACCAGTTTTATTTAATTTCTTTTGATTGTTTACACATCACTAGTTTTCTTTGTTCTATTATTATTACAAATTAAAAATATTACTTTTAATGTAGTTGACTTAATTAAGTTATTTTAATAATTTGTATAAATACTTCGAGCGCAAGAGCTCCTTATCCGGAATAGCAAATGGGTCGCTCCTTTTTTTTTGTAAATTTTCTTTTGACGATTATTTGAGATTTGGGCGATAATTTCTATTGTAAACAAAATATGTGTAATTAAAACATAATTTTTGTCAATAAAAATAATTCTTACCAATTCTATTAATCAAATATAAATTGTCTATTTCTCATTAAAAAATCAACTAACTTCTTTCGATTGAATGACAATTTTTCGCTACTGTGTTCAAAATGAAAACAAACACAAAGCAAAAACGCCCAAATGTCATTTTAAAATAGGTTTAAAATAGGGTCAAACCAATTTTAAAATTCTTTTATTTACACAAGGTTTAAAATAGGTATTTTAAGCTAAAATTCGTTTATGAATACAATTTTATCGATTTTTGCTTAAAATGGATTTGAAATGCTGTTTAGAATTTTTATGAATACGGCTGTAAATATCCAATTTATATTTTGTCTGAAATTTATTTGCTGCAAATGAATTTTAGCTGTGGCAAGTAAATTATAGCTGTCAATCTTGATGGAAATTCGTTTGAGGAATTAATTTACTTACAATCTTGTTTATTATATAATGTGTCGAACTAAAACCCAATATAAGCAATGCCTGGTTTTCACGATAACATTATCAACGTCAATTATGGGCAGTTGTAAGAAAACTGTTTGTACTATATTCACATTTGCACCACGTGGCAATATTTGGCATCTAAAATGTTGAGAGCCTGATTTGTTAAGCTGAAATCAAAATGTAGTTGCCATATAATGACGGATTGGATATTACATAGTGACACTGGGCTTAAATGAATGAAGTAATATTTCAACTTAGAAACAAATACACGTTTAATAAATTTCGAATTTTAAAATTTCCATACAATATTCAAAATCAGGGGGCAAATCGTCGCATTCGATATCTAGGTAAAATCAATCGAAATTTCATGTTTCGGTTTATTATTGAAAGAAGACGGAGAAACGTCAGACCTTGTTTCACTTTTACTATGAACTATGTGTGATAATTCATTAGCTGTGACAGAGTAAAATTACTCTTAGTATATTATGTTGGAAAATAAAAAAAATAATTTCAATCGAAATAATTCGATAACGAATGCGAGGATTTAACCCCAGATTTGAATTTAATAAATAAATTCCATTCAATTTTGTATAAGTGGATTTAAATATTTTAATATTTCTTGTTAAAAAAAAAATACAAATTCCTTTTCTAATTCAAATTAATGTTTATAATTTATGGGAATTTGATTGATTTAACTATTTATAACTTAAGCCGATAAATTCCTAATATTTATAAAGGTTCTTCGAATAAGATTTAAATAACACTTAAATCATTAAGATAATTTAATTCGCCTAAAAATGTTTCGTTCTAACATAAATTTAAATCCCCTTAAAACCAGGTGTCAGTAAAAATTTTAAAATAAATTCATTCAATCTTATTTAAGTGAATTTAAATATTTTAATAGTTCTTGGTACAAAAAATGTTAATTCCGTTTCTAATATAGAATTTATGGATATTTGATTGTTTTGACTATTTGTATAACTAAAGCAGAAAAATTCCTACTATTTATAAAGTTTCTTCAAATATGATTTAAACAATAACTTAAATTATTAAGAGAATTTAATTGGGCAAAAAATTTTTTGTTCGAATATAAATTTCAATCCCCTTAAAACCAGGTGTCAGTTTAGCAATGATCTAAAAATAGTAAAGCGCGCGCATTTACAGAGTTGCCAACAGACCTTGGAAAAGTCTTGCACAAGTAGAACGATATACTATATAAATTATTACTGAATTATATTCACGATCCGATTCTTAAATATTTGTCACTTTTCAAAAATTAAAAAAAAAAACTTAAAAATTTATAAGTTGGTAGTTGAGTCCAATGAGAGAATTTTAAATATTTCGTTAGTCCAAACTGGAATAGCATTTTTAATATATACGATACTCTATTATAATTAACCATAAATGTTGTAAAGCATCACTGTAAAATTGCCCTATATACGTATTAAGAAGTTTTTGCAATTAATTAATTGTAAGTTCTGAAATTTTCTTAAAAATACACTTGTTCTTTTTTAGTACTAATCATTTAGATCAGCTGATTTTGTACTTTATATATGTATATATCAGTTCCAGGTTTGCTGAGGCAAATGTACAGAAATCAAAAGATATTTACAGAAGATATTTTACAAAGTTAACTTACCGTACATATACCGAACAACAAAATCGACACGGTTATCCCAAGAGTAGGCCATTGTTTAAATTTTTTTTTAATGGAATTATAATTTAACACAATTTATCTAAAATAAATAGAAAATTATTGTTTTAGAAACGGTTTCTTTTTGTGTAAGTATTAAGTAGCACTGAGTTTGTAATTGAGAATGTTCTTATTTTTATAATTAAATCAAACACTTTTAATTTATTTCAAATATTGTCAATTATATTTATTTCATTGTTTTATTTATTTTTTTTTTTCTAAATATTTTTTTATTTTGTGTTACTTTTCAACAAGTCACAGGATTATTTATTAATGTTATGATTTAAATTTTCAAGTCTTTTTGACAATTCTTAATTTCTAATTCCCGCTAACTACCTGAGGACCCGTTCGCTTCTGATTATTGAATTGTATTTTGGTTAACACGAGAGCTAAAAGTTGCCAATTCGTACCAGCGGTGGTCGTTGACGGTCGTCCCTTGTACAAGGTGCAGCCGAAGCATATGTATGGCCACAAACACGATCGATTTTATTCAATGTATGATAACATGCAACATGTTGAGCAACATAAAAACAATCTAAATACTGCAATTGTCTAATACTTGATTTCAATCAATATTACTGGTAAATTTATAAATACATAACATACAAGAATATGTTGTTTTCACCACTCTATACAAGCTCTCAAGTTGATAATACTAATTTGAAAACATATTTATTTTTTCTGTAAATTTTGTATCTTTTTTTTGGGAATTTTACGACTATTAGCTGAACTCAGATATAAACAATTTCGATTTTTTCTAGTTATATTCAATTCGAACAAGAACAAATAATTATTATTATTAAATTTTTGTATACAATATTACTCGTAGAAGATGGTGGTGGTGGTTGTTTTTGTTGATTCCTAGTAAATTTTGAATAAATAAAAGATTTTTAATTAACGTTTGTTTCTCATGTTTATTATCTTATCAACCTTCAGTTGAGTATGATATAACGTAAACGTTATAGTATTCTTTATGGATCGATTTTAATCGTGTGCAACAAACTGAATTCCCTCTAAATTCGTGTTCATAAACATAATAAAAATATTGATATTGTTGTTATTTAATTTTAATTCTTGTATGGATTATTGGACAACAAATATTGAAATGCAAATTGTAGAAACAACAATAAAACAGCTGGATCATTAAAAACAATCTACATATAAAACGATTGTATAGAAATTAGGATAACAAATATTAGAATATCAAAAAGTGGAAAAGCTTTCGGAACATGTTACTATACCGTTATTCCGTAATTCATTCATAAATTACCAAAAATTTTGTTTTATTTATTTTATTACAATCACAATTAACAATATTTACTATTACCTATTAGTTTAGGCCCTGACAATAGTGAATGGTATCAATCAGAAAAGTTTTTGTTAAATGTTTTTGTTTAGAGTCGATATGTCTTTAGAAATTTCTTAGCAATCCCACAAAAATGTATAAAATATTTACAAAAATCTTTGGATTTTTTGAAAATTTAATTAATGTGATCAATATAGCTAAATAAGTTTTATGAAAAAATTGTGGTAAATTTCACAAATTTTATTTACCGTAAAAGTTTCGACTGAGAATCGAACCGTCCCACAGTGGACCATTTGACGAAAAGGCTGTCAAAAATCTATAACTCTTGATTGGATTGGAATTTTGATATGCGGTTTTTTGTTTGGTAGGTGAGACTTTAGCCTTTAAGTTTTGCCATAAAACGTAATTTTCGACCGAAAATAAAAAAAGTTACGGGGGGTTTAAAATACATTTTCATTTGTAGTTGAATTTGAGTACAAAAGTGAAGTGTTAAAAGGTAAAAAAAGGATTTTTTTTAATATAATGTCTTATTTTTTCAGTTAATTTTACAACTAATACTTTTTAACAATTTTTTAAGTTAATTTTTTCAGAAAATGCCAAACTTTGGACCCCTAAATTTTTTAGTCCTAATGTGCACAAGGGCCAAAGGTTGTTGTTTTTTTTTTTTGAAAGATCCCGAGTTAAAATATAATTTATTAAGCAGCGAACGTAAAAGTTACCTTATATTGGTTCAAGATAGAGAAGTTTCAATGAAAAACTCGTATGTTTTTGCTTTAGTTAAATTTTTTTTATTGTCTTTTTAAATATTTCTATATCAATTTTTATGGTAAATTTATGAAATATAACAATTTTTATTGTAAATTTACAAAATATATAAATTTTTAAATCAAGAAAATTTTTTAACTATAGAAAAAAAAGTGTAACTTATTGTTAGTGTAATGAAAAATTACTTTAAATCAACCAATTTTAGTACAAATTTCTTCTAAATAGCCTTGATTTTCATCTTCTAGAAGTTGTTTAGTTTCTTCGTCTAATTCAATAGAGGTAGTTTTCCATTTTTGACGAATATTGGACATATATGGATCTGAAGTGCACAACAAAATAGTGATAAGGTCTTCGCGAAAGAATCTGTAGTCTTTGTTCCTTTTTTCTTGCGCTTCTTCAGATGGATCTCCTATTGGTAGCATATTGTTTTGAATTATTTGTTGCCCATGGTACAAAATTTTATGAACTGTGGATGGCATATATCTTCAAGAGTATTTTTCATTATAAAGTATAGCTGTTTTATTGGCGTACTCTCCAAATTTTTTTGCATTTATCTTGTAATATGATTTTGAATCGTCTTATTAATTCATGATCTACACCTGTGATAGATGCTGCAGTTTCCGGATCGGAAAAAAATCTCCTTGCAGTATTTCCA
Organism: Cordilura impudica; assembly: GCA_963682025.1. Taxonomy (NCBI): domain Eukaryota; kingdom Metazoa; phylum Arthropoda; class Insecta; order Diptera; family Scathophagidae; genus Cordilura; species Cordilura impudica. The sequence continues at coordinate 229,547,796 of OY821518.1, read as the reverse complement.
TAATTTGTGTTTCCTTCCCCTTGTTTTGGTTGGTCGATTACGAGGCCTAGCTGTAGATATTTTTGTTGAATTTGTTGTTTTTTCTTCTTTTTTCTTCATTTTCTTTGTTTTTTCTCACTGTTTCGCATAACGGACCAAATTCCAAATCATAACCCAATTTAAGAATATGCTCCATGAAACGTATTCTAGCATGAAGAGGGGACATTCCAAATTCGTAGGCTTCCTTAACACTATCGTCTTCTAGTGGGGGTTGGCTTAATTGACTTGATGTCTTTTGGCATATAATGCAGCTTGACGTTGACTTTGTTCCAGTTAAAGCTTGTGCAACTTTTCCATCAATCATTGTGAGACACATTTTAAAATGTACTTCAATGTCTTGGTCATCAAATTTAAATATTACTGGTTGAAGTTCCTTAATTTGATCATTTATTTTTTGAACTTCTTCAGTTATGACATCTTTGGTTTCCTTTTTGAATGCAAATTTTATTGGTCTGCAATACTTTGTTGAAGAAGGAATTTCATTTTTACATATATAAATTTCTGTTGCTCTACTAGTTGACGGTTCTAAGACGCGATACCTTTTTGTTAAGCGCAATGGAACGAAAGATACCATAAATAAATTAGCATCTGATGAATTTTCGGCATTAAATTGCTTGTATTGTTTCTGACCAGAGCATTAAATTAATGCTGCCATTACCAATTTTTTTTTAAATGATCAGTATCAAGCGTGTTTAGCAATCGTTCTGCAGTATGTTCAAGGAGATCTTGCAATTTTATTTCTGCTGATGTTGAAGTGACACTAATAGCAGATTGTGAAGGTAAGCATACTTTTTTGACAGAAACTAAATCTCGATACTCTGGAAAAATCCCACAATTCTTTTCATTGGTTCGCTTCCGCAATTCCTTATATTGATTTTTATTCAATTTGAAATCCAAAAATAGGGCGAACGCTTCTTCCGGCGTAAATTTCTTATCTTCAATTGGTGTAGGAATGCTTTTCAAAATCCTCTTTGTGCGCCTTGGGCTCGCTTCTACTATTTTTTAAATTATTTCAATTTTATTTTTTTTATTTTGGGTTGGTTGAATTTGGTGCAAAAATGAATCCTTAATAATTCTTTGAGAAATTTCTTCATTGATATTCTCCAGCTTGCGCCTTCGAGATCTTTCACTACATCCGTCAATTGGTTTTGCTGGTCGACCCTTTTTTCCACTTTCGTTGGCAGTTGTAGATGCACTCTCAAAAATAAGTTCCTTTATTAACCAGTCTTGGAAACGTTTGTACATCTTTGCCTTGCTATGAGAGCATTCAATGTACCGTCTTTTCAAATTCGATGCAAAATTAGTAATTTTTCCTTTGTGCATTTCAATGTCTTCTAGGTTACAATTCTTAAAGAAGTCGTTGCTCACTATGTGCAAAATTACATCGTCTACATCATTTCTGCCAGATCTCTGAACAGTACTTAGCCATTGCACAAATTGTATTGAATAATAATTGTGGAAACATTATTATAAATACTCTTTCTTGCAATTATGTAAAATAAAAATTTTTATCTTTTATTACCACTTTTAGAAGCATAAAAACCCACACCCTAACCCTTTTTAAAAGATGAAGCATACCATTTACCTGTTATTTAAATTGTTTCCCATTTTGTCAGGTATTTAAACTATATAACTCTAATTCAGATTATTAATGTTTTTGAAAGATACCTATGTAAATGTACCTGTAACAATTAAGCGCATTATATCTCAACCCGTTTTTATAAGTATATAACAACTCCTGACAACTCTACCGACACGCAAAAAATACACCGCGATGCACCGGTACGACCAACTTTTGTATTCATAACACTCAGATGGACGGACGGACATCGTTTAATCGACTCAGAAAGTGTTTTTGAGTCGATCCGTATAATAAAATATGGATAAAGGTCCAATATTTTTGGCAGTTACAAACATCACCTCAAACTTAATAAATATATTCTAACCACATAGTGGACAACTTTTGTATTCATAAATTTTGCAGAAAATATCTAACCTTGGGTCAGAAAAATTGTTCTGGTGCACACGGGCGGAAACTGGCGGGTGTATAATGGGGTATAGGAGTATAGGGGAGGTTTCGGACTATAGAAGAGTGCAAAATTTTTTCTGACTGCTTTTGACTGGCAGGAGTTATGCTCTATTAAGTAGGAGATTTTCGGAAAATTTTGACCTCTATAAAATTTTTTTTTTTTTTTTAAATTTCGGAATGACTCAGTGATTTTACATTTTTAACATTAATAGTATGGAAGCCACAAAATTATACAAAATTTATTTCACTTCAAAATCTTTTAAATAAAAAAAGTTACAGTCATTCAAAAATAAAAATTTACAAACAAATTTTTAATTATAGCAAAATACTGAGAAAGCCCATTTTCGAAGACCCTGTTCGCTGTGATATAGTTGAGATAGAGTCGCAATTTTTTGGCTCCCGAGGTTTGCTAGTATTTACTTTCAAATGAATAACATAACTTTAAAATCGGTAACAAAAAAAAAAAAATGATTTTTGGCCTCCTTCTCAAAATATGGTTCACTGTGCGTCCATCTGCCCGTCTGTATGCATTACATTAGTTTTGATCGTCTTAAAGATGAAGCTTATTAAAATAGCACACTCCCCCTAGAAAAATTATCCGTACATCTAAAATTAAAACTACAAAAAAGTTAAAAACAAATTAACTGCTGAATTATTTTTTTTTAATAAATTATTTATTTAGTTATTTATTAAATCTACTAATTTACATATTACAGACTAATATTAAATAATTGTTATAAAGATGATATCTTTGATAAATATCTTATCTAAATATTTTAAATAAGTTTAATTTAAAATTATTTTTAATTAAATTAAAATCCAATAATGACGAGAAACTATTACAAAGTTTTAAGCATCTTGCAATTGGTTCATTGGTCCCATAATTTGTTCGGTTCAAATCCTAAAAAAACAGCCGTTCATTACGCAAAATACGATGTGGACTATATATATATTCACAAGATTAGATAAATACTCACATTTAATCTCATTGGATAAAATATTAAAAACGAAAGTTAAGAGAAAAAGATGATCTACGATCTTTTAAAGATTGTAGACCTAGAAATTTACGCCTACTTTCATATGAAGGTATATCATAAGCCAAATTTTTTTTTTTTTTTGTTAACCAACACTCAGGGGATGCCCCCTGCAAATGCAGTGCATTGTGTTGATTTCAGGAAAATAGGTTATGGGAAGGAGGAGAGAGGGAGTAGTGTTTGTGGATATTTGACTTAAATTTTATTAGATTATAACTGTCAGGAAAGACCTCTGCGGGGGGTTTATTCCACATACGGCTAGTTCGACTGATAAACGAATTCTCTCTGTAATGCGTTGTGCGGTCAACTGGACAATAGACTACAAACGGATGTGATCTACTAGAGAAGCGGGTAGAGCGAACCGAAACTCGGGCACTTGGAATAAGTTCGCTAATCTCAGAAGAACATTTCCCATGGTAATATCTATAGAACAGTGCTACACAACCCACATTCCGACGATGTCCCAATGAATCAGTAGAATTGTATACCCTACTGTCATTGATGAGCGCCAACGCCCTCCTTTGCACACGGTCCAGTAGCTCCAAAATAGACTTTGAAGCCCCTGCCCATATATGGGAGTTGTATTCCATTTTCGGTCGGATGTAAGTGGTATAGATTTTAAGGAGATCAGAAGGAGTGAAGTAATTTCTACACCGTTTTAGAGAACCAGGACACTTGAATGCTTCTTTCGACACTTGAAAAACATGCTCGTTCCAACGAACATCACATTGAATTCTCATGCCCAGAACATCAAGAGTATCCGATTCCTCAATGCCTATACCACCCATATATACAGATGACATTGTTGATTCCATGGCCCTATGGCCAGCGCATTAAAATCAACCCTATTCGCTTTACCCCACTCGGAGATTGTTAAGAGGTCTTGATTGAGTGTGTCATTCATTGTCTGCCTTTTGTTCCCAACCTCCAAGAGGCTTGGACTACAATTAAAGGAAAATGAATGACAAATGCTGCTGTCATCTGCGAAAGAGTATATAGAGTTAAAAGTTTGGCCAAGAAGGTCGTTCAGAAAGATAAAGAAAATAGAAGGAGAAAGAACGGAACCTTGGGGTACCCCTGAGTTAAGCTGAAACTCATTAGATGAGACCCCATCAATAACAACAATTATTGTTCAGTCTCTGAGAAAACTCGATATAAATCGAGAGAAGTCATTACCGACCCCAAATGCAATAAGCTTTGATATCAATGCACCGTGCCATACACGGTCGAATGCCTTGGAAATATCCAGAGCAACCAGCGCTCAGAAAGTAGAGCTAACACGTCTCCCGTGGAACGATTTCTACGGAAGCCATACTGTCGATCATTAAGAAGTGAGTTGGCCTCTAGGTAGTTCACAAGGTGGAAATTGATCATGCTCTCCATCACCTTTGAGAGCGCAGAGCAGATTGCAATTGGACGGTAATTTTCAGGGTTATTAGCCGCACCCTTTTTAGGGATTGGCTGGACATTAGCAACCTTCCAGCAAGAGGGAAAAACTCCCGCACGATACGAAAGGCTGAAAAGGTTGGCCAATGGACTGGCTGGCGTCGAAGAGCACTGTTTCAGCACCAGTGCTGGTATACCATCCGGTCCCGGAGACTTATTAATGTTGAGATCCGAAAGAACCCTTTTAACTGCACGTGCTCGGAAGAATATTTTAGGCATAGTACAAGATACTCTTTCGAGTTCGGGCAGTGGTTGATCGCTATCCGGCAGAAATGAATTTTTTTGCAAAAAGTTCAGCTAAAAGGTTAGCCTTATCAACCGGGTCAGTGAATATTTGGTCATTCATTATAAGAGTTGGGATAGCAGAACTAGCATTATTCTTTACTCTTTTAACAAATGACCAAAAGCTCTTGCTGCCCCGAGGAGCAGAAAGAACTTTAGCACGAAGACGCTGATCGTGAAGAAACTTTTCGCGCCTTAGTACTTGGGCACATTCATTTCTCGCCTGTTTGCGTAGCAGTTCAGTGACGGAATTTTTATTTTCACGCCAAAGTCTGAATGCTTCCTCTCTGGATCTGACTGCATCTCTGCAAGTCTGGTTAAACCAAGATTTTTGATTAGGTTTAGCCGAAATGCGCTTTGATGGAATGAATAATCGCATACCAAGCACTATTATTTTTTCCACCATTATCGCAGCAGCATCAACATTATTATCTAGGAAACAAAGTTTCCAGTTGAAATGCTTGAAGAAATCGAGCCTTTTCGTAAATGAAAACTGAGCGTTTCATAGCTGGTGTTGAAACACTGTGAAGTACAGAGTACGAAAAAAGAGCGGAAATCTACAGTGATCCGAATTACCAAGAGGTGCAAGTATTTTCCCTTCATACTTCCCAGGGTGTGAAGTTAGAAAAAGGTCGAGAGTATTCTGTCTTTGCCCTTCAATGCACGGAATGTGCGTTGGTTCATTCACTAGTTGCGCTAAGTGGTTATGCGCGGCGAAAAGCTTAACGTAACGGCCTTCGGGAGTTGTTTGACTCAAATGGTGAAGCCAAGAAGAGTTGTGAATATTAATATCGCCGGCAACTACGATTTCGCTATTCGGGCAACTCTCTAGGATTCTAGTTATGGATTCAGAATGGGTATCGAAGCCATTATAGATATGCTCCCTTTCTATGTTTTGGCTTCTGTAAAGAAACCCGAAATGTAAAATGTGTGACCTGATTTTGAACTTAACCCAAAGTGAGTTAAATTCTGCATTATTACAGTTATAATGTTGCTGGAACTGTACATTGCAAGGCCCCTATGTAAAGAAAAAAGGGATAGAAGGTGATAACCAGGTACATGAAAATCCTGTGGATCAGCATCCTCACTCACCTGGGTCTCACATAAGGCGAAAACATCCGGCCGATGGAAGCGAGTGTGGGCATATACAGAGAAAAAATTCGAAAAAAAAAAATTAATTTTTTTAAAAGCATATTTCGTGAAAAGGGTTCCATATTAGGGTTCCATAATACAAAACAAGTAAGAACACTATAGTCGGTGTAGACCGACTATACGATACCCTATATTATGCTTTTAGATACCCTTTCTCTTAGGCCAAAATAAATGGATATATAAAATACGCACAATCTCACGCACTTTTACTCTTCGATCGGCCAACACCATATCGTGGATTTTTTCGACATTTTCGGGTGTATTGACCTCAATTGGCCGTCCAGAACGTTCAGCATCATTTGTATTTGTGCGACCACAACGAAAGTCAGTAAACCACTTTATTGCCATTGAAATCGATGTCAGAGTCCCCATAGTATTTCCTTGGTTTAATTGACGGTTTTTTTTTCGCCAAAAATAATGTTTGATGAGCACTCGAAATTCACTTTTTTCCATTAAAAAAAAAAACAGCTGTTAAACGCAAAGAAATGGCGGAACTTGCTCAAAATTTTACAGTAGTCTACTAAGTGGTGGTACTTGATGGGAACAGTGTTGCATTCATATAACTACGAGGGAAGTTCGAAAAGTCACGGACTTATTGATTTACCCTCGTAAGCATAAATCAAATTTGAGTGGCATTTTTATACCCTAGATCACTATTTGGTCAGGGTATATTAATGACTCTGTGCTGATATTTGTAACTTCCAAAAATATTTGACCTAAAGCTTTTTATTATACCGATCGACTCAGAATTACTTTCTGGGGCGATTTATGGATGTCTTTCCGTTCGTCTGTCTGTGTGTCCATGTAGACCTTGTAATCAAACTACAGGTCGCAATTATACGAATATATTTTGACAAAATTGGTCCATTCTATCAGAATCTGTCCAATATTCGACCTAGTACCCATATAGCTATACCATCTGATATGAACTTCTTTATATCCGAAGGCAAACAAATTAATCAACTCCACTCAAATTTGGTTTATGCTTATTTCTATATCTAATTAGTTGGACCTAAGAGATAGACCCTATAAACACATACATGTTTTAAAATAAAATTGAAGTCGTTGGCAATTCAGTTATCTGGACTTGGGCGATTGTTACTGTGACAATGGCAAAATTAATGCTTTTCCAACGCCAATTATTATTTTTTTTCATGGACAGGGCTTGGCTTCTTTAGTTTACATTACAGTCAGCAAATGGGCTTCCACTAAGTCCCGGTTTACACATAAAATTTATCTTATTGAAGCTGTTTGAAATTCTCTTTTAAACTTTCATCCGTGTCTACACACTGAAATTTTTGTATTGAAATTCCAGATTTGTTCATGTTTACTTTATCATTTTATCTGTATATTTTATCATTTTATTTCATTAAAATTAACTTTATTTCAATTTATTATCTTTCTTAACACAAACAAAACATAAAAAAAATGAAAGAAAACGTAAAATAACTTCACTTTGACAATTGCGAAGTAAGAAAGAAAAGAGAATTTCAGAGTACATGAAAGTATGTACCGCCTGCCATTCTTCTCTCCCCACTAACCTATAAACTCAAGACTTTCAGCAAGAAAACTTTCATGTGTAATTATTGCCAGTTTACACGTAATTAGTGCCGGTTTGCACGTTTCTAATGGAATAATTTAAGTAGTCGTTTCAATCATTCTTACACAAGGTATGATTATCAGAGTTCAGAAAAAAACGCACACTGAATAAAAAACTCGTACATATATGTAAACAAACATAACTTAGACCAACACACACATATTTTTATTTTCATATCAATTATGTTTGTTTTTAAATTTTCTTCGGTGCCCAACACAATCATGACTGTGTTCGTTTAAATATTTCGTTATTTACACGAACATTTTTGTATCACGTATTTTTTGTTTCAATCACACATAAACCACACTTTTTTGAGTGTTGCTTTATTTGAAGTTCATGTTCTGGTACGTGTACTGAAAAAAAAAACAACACATGTACAATAAACAGGTTCGAGTTCAGTTATATTTTAAGTCGTGTTGTGGCTCGTGTACTAAGAAAAAACAGAACATGTGCAATAAACAGGTTCGAGTTCAGTTATATTTTAAGTCGTGTTTAAAATATAACTGAACTCGAACCTGTTTATTGTAAGTTTATTTTAAGTCGTGTTTAAAATATAACTGAACTCGAACCTGTTTATTGTACATGTTCTGTTTTTTCTTATACACGAGCCACAACACGACTTAAAATATAACTGAACTCGAACCTGCTTATTGTACATGTTCTGTTTTTTTTTCAGTACACGTACCAGAACATGAACTTCAAATAAAGCAACACTCAAAAATGTGTGGTTTATGTGTGATTGAAACAAAAAGTACGTGATACAAAAATGTTCGTGTAAATAACGAAATATTAAAACGAACACAGTCATGATTATGTTGGGCACCGTAGAAAATTTAGAAACGCTCATAATTGAAATGAAAATAAAGATATGTGTTGGGTGCTTTTGAACAGAACATTGTGTGTTTCATGTGTGCATTTTCTGAACCTTGATGATTATACCCTATACCACAATGTGGTTTGGGTATAATGACTTTGTGCTGTTGTTTGTAACAACCAAAAATATTTGACCTAGACCCATCTTTTATTATACCGATCGAATCAGAATCACTATCTGAATCACTATCTGATTCGATTTAACGATGTCCGTCCGTCCGTCCGCCCGTCCGTCTGTGTGTCCATGTAAAGCTTGTAATCAAACTGCAGGTCGCAAATATGAATATATTTTGATGAAATTTGGTATATAAGCTTTCATTGGCCATGGAATGAACGCTGATGAAATTGGTGAGAATCGGTCCATGTTCAGACCTAGCCCCCATACAAATGACCCCTATGAAATCAACATAAATTGCCATAGGATCCAAATTATCATATCAATCTTAGTCAAATTGGGTTTGTATGTGTATATTACATCCATTAATCAGTAGTTTAAAAACGATCCCTATGCGGCAACTGTTAGTCATAGGCCCCATATAGAGCTGCTTCCCGATCTTCACCTAAATCTATCAAAAGAAAAAGAAAACAAAAATATTGCACTGATTCTTCTCAAATTTTGTTTGTATATATTTTTGCAAAATACAAGAAACTTTACCAAACATGGTCAGGATCGGTACATTTTTGGGCCTAGTGCCCATATAGATATATCATCCGATATGAACTTTTTCATATCTGCAGCCAAAAAAATTAATAAAAATCCCACTCAAATTTGATTTATGCTTATTTTCTATATCCAGTTCGTTGGGCCTGAGAGATAGGGTCTCTAAACGCATGGTATATGGTATCGTATAGTCGGTCTAGACCATTTATAATTTTCTTACTTGTTTAAACTCTCTTGCTGTAAAATTATCATGATATTTTACGGGGCCTGGTCTAAATGTTTAGTCGTGACCGTAATTCTTTCACGACATTTCTTCACAGAATATTTTTCATAAATTTTCTTTTGCAGCAAAATCATCTATTTATTAACTATTCTGGTTTTTAACTCTTCCCAAACTTTATTCTTGACATTAGTGTATAATAATCTTATATATAAAAATCTTTGTATGAATGTATTATATTTGTTTGTGCTTTATAGGAGACTACACCACTGGACCGATCGTCTTGAAATTTTTACAGTAGGTAACTGCCTATGCGGAAGGAAAAATAGGCTATATCTCTTGGATTTTTTAAGTGGGCGTAGCACCTCCCATATAAGGTGAATTTTTAACATCTAAATTTAACATATAATATCTGGAGTACTATGTCAGCAAGAGCTCTGAAACTATGAACATGTACATATTAAACTAATTTGAAGAGTTGCGAAAAAAGGGCGGGATCGGGCCAATACGCGTGGCACCCACCATACAAAGTAAATAAAGGTTCCGCCATCTAACGTTTTTTTTCAACTAGTGCTTTTTTAGTGAATGGTAACACTTAGCTCATGTCTGATTTGACAGATAATTAGTTTTATCCTTCCGCTGAACGAATATGGTTGTGTATACGCTTGAACAACGCTGGGATATATTGCGTCATTACTTTGAAAATCATGGTAATGTTGCAGAATGTGTGCGAAAATTGCGTACGGATTTTGGAAGAAGAGAAGCACCGTCAGCTCCGTATGTTCGTTGTCTTGTGAAAAAAGTGAAAGAGACTTGCATCCGCATCGATAAACCAAAGCGTGAAAAGCCAAAAACAGTGCGTACACCCGAGAATATTGCTGCTGTGGCAGAAAGTGTGCGTGAAGCGCCATCAACATCAATTCACCGTCGTTCTCAAGAATTGAACATTTCGGAGGCATCATTGAGACGAATTTTGCATAAAGACTTTGGTATGACGCCATACAAAGTCCAATTGGTTCAGGAGTTGAAGCCAACTGACCATCCAATGCGTTTTCGCTTCGCTAAGTGGGCCTGCGGTCGAATTACAGAAGATGCCAATTTTGCCAAAAAAAATCATCTTTTCAGATGAAGCTCATTTTGATCTTGGCGGGTATGTAAACAAGCAAAATTGTCGCATTTGGGGCACAGAAAACCCGCATGCATACATTGAAAATCCGATACACCCAAAACGAGTCACTGTTTGGTGCGGATTTTGGTCCAGAGGCATAACTGGGCCATTTTTCTTCGAAAATGAGCAAGGAGTGGCCGTTACAGTCAATGGCGATCGTTATCGGGCCATGTTGAACGAATTTTTGTTCACAAAAATTGAAGAGGAGGATATTGGCAATATTTGGTTTCAACAGGACGGCGCTACGTGCCACACAGCCGAAGCTACACTCGATGTTTTGCGCCCTGTTTTTGAAGATCGCATTATCAGCCGCAGAGCTGATGTCGTTTGGCCACCTCGGAGCTGCGATTTGACACCGTTGGACTATTATTTGTGGGGTGCCCTCAAAGATAAGTGTTACGCCAACAAGCCAGAGACAATTGACGCTTTAAAGGACAATATTCGTGAAGCCATTGGAGAAATACAGCTGCACACAATCGATAATGTGCTTAAAAATTGGACCGATCGTGTAGGCTACTGCATGGCCAGCCGAGGCAGCCATTTGAATTAAATTATTTTCCATTATTAACCGGAAGGATTGTGTTTTCAAATAAAAAAAGAAATTTGAGATAATATTCAGTTTTTTTTTATAGCATTTTCAAAAAAAAAAGTAATTTGGCGGACCCTTTATTTAATGTCATATATCTAGAGTACTGTAAAAGTTTTGGGACTTAGTGTGATAAGTTATCAACGTTAGTAGTCGGAAAAAATATGGGCGGGATCAGATCAGATCTATACAAAGTATAGAAGTACTGTAAACCGGACTGTCGTGATACTAGGTGAGTACACGAATGATGCGTTTGAGAAGTTATGTGAAAAATGACCGGATTCAAACAGTGGGCGTGGCACCTTCCACACATGGTATATATCTATGTAGATTACCATAATGGCCAGAGTCTTGAAACTTTCTGCAAGTCAGTTGGTTGTTAATGTAAGTAATGGTACCAAAAGTGGGCGGGATTGGGTTGGTGGGCGTGGCACCTCCCATACAAAAGAAATTATCTGGAGTGCTATAAATCCGACAGTCTTGAAACTTGGTGTCAATCCACAAATAATGGGTCTGTGAAGTTATGTGAAAAATGCGCGGGATCGAACCAGTGGGCGTGGCACCTCCCATACATGATAAATACATATCATCATATATCTAGAGTACTATGATGTCCAGAGTCTTGAAACTTTCGGCACGTCAATTGGCTGTTAATGTAAGTAGTCGTACCAAAAATGGGCGGCATTGGGTTAGGGGCATGGCACCTCCCATACAAAAAATATTATCTGGAGTACTATCTTGAAACTAGTACAGTCTTGAAATTACGATAAATGGGCGGGATAAAACCAGTGGGCGTGGCCCCTCCCATACAGAGATGCATAGAAATAAGTTACATGGCAAAACAACTTGTGCCGGGTCAGCTAGTTAATTATAAGAAAAATATAACAGTTGAAAGAAAACGTCAGAATCTATAAATATTCCAATAACGGCTAAGTTTTTTTTTACATTTGCTTTCATACCATCTTCTATTTTTATCGTTTTGGCATCACTAAAAAATTATTTTTATGTTCATCTATTTTTTTAAATTGCATTTTTTGTAACACTTTTTTTTATCTTTCGATAGAGAACACACCAAAGAGTGATTTCGCAAAGAAATTCATAATTTAAGGCTTTAACGTGTAATTATTAAAAAGGAATTTGGTAAAAGTTTTCAGTGTATTGTCATCTACTATTTCATTTCATTTCATTTCATTTATTAACTTTCCATTTCCTATACAACAAGAATAAATCTTATAGTAGTTATAAAGTACAGGAATGCATTATTCATAGGATAGTTTAAAAACTTTATAAATATAAATACAATCAAATACAAAAAAAAAAAAAAAAAATATGAAAACAATAATTTAAAGATTTAATGCAAAATTAACATACAATAAGAAAATATATACATTTAAACAATTAAGGAAAAAAATTGAATAGGAATTGTTTAAAGCTATTTGCGTTGCTATTGAGTTGTTGGTTGTGTGGAAGAATATTCCATAGACGTGAGGCATTTATATAAAATTGCCACTCAGATACGAGGGCGCTATGACGAGGGATTATAATTTTTCTACCCCTTCGTGATTTGGCAAACCTAATTTTGGCGTATAGATATTGAGGCTTTTGTGTGTAGATTACCTTATGCAGAAAGATGAGAACACGAATTTTTAGCAAGGATACAAACGATACCCCATAGAGATTACTTGATACAAGTGAAACTTCCCCAAATTTACTTATTCCATATGCATATCGTATAATGTTGTTGTACAAGACCTCTAGCTTACGTTTGCTAGTACAATCACAGTTGACAAATAACTCACATCCATAAATTAGTGCAGGAATCAAGTAACATTTAGCAAGAAGTACTCTTATTCTTAATGGAGTAGAGAATTGAGTCGACCAGAGTGACCTCAACTTTATATAAGATTGGCCAACCAGTGTATTGACATGATTGGTCCAAGTTAAATTGTTATTAAAAATCAGTCCAAGATTTTTTGCAGTATTAACGAGTTTAATTTTTTCAGAATCAGCAGTTCCTTTAAGGATTATCATGAACTTTGACTTTTGAGGATTCAGACAGAGGCCATTTGCAGTTGCCCAGGCATATATTTTACATAAATCTTCATTAAGTTTAGCAATATTACTAGCAATGGTGTGAGAATGGCTACTTAAATATAGTTGCACATCATCCGCGTACATATGGATTTTACAGTTGGCAAGTTGTTTTGGCAGATCATTAGCATATATTGAAAATAGCAAAGGCCCAAGAATAGATCCCTGAGGCACTTCTCGAGACATGTTTACAGAATGGGACCATGTATTGTTTACATAAACAGCTTGCGTACGATCGGTTAAGTATGAAGATAAAAGATTAGTCGATGTTTGAGAGAACTTAAAAAAGTATCGTAATTTCAGGCAGAGTGTGTTATGATCAACAGTATCAAAGGCCTTTGAATGATCAAGCAGCACCAAAAAATTTATTTTACCACTATCTAGTTCACGTCGGATATTTTCAGAAACATCCAACAAAGCAGACACACAACTGTGGTCAGGTCGAAACCCCGATTGCATATTAGTTAGCAAAGAATTTTCATTAATAAATGAATTTATTTGCCCATGTAAAATCTTCTCTAATACTTTTGAAAGGAAACATAAAGCAGCTATTGGCCTGAATTCCGAGGTTGATTTTGGCAAAGGTATTATTTTGGCATGTTTCCATTCTGACGGAAAAGTGCTGGACATAATGATAGTATTGAACAAATGGGTGACATATGGCAAAATTGAAGACAAAAGTATCTTAATGAACTTAGGGTGCATATCACCGTATCCCACTGCATTCGATTTCATTAATGAAAAATTTAAGCATACATCAGCCTGACTAACGCAAGAAAATTCAAAAAGATGATCTCCGTCAGAGTTATTTACATCTGGAAAATTGTAAAAACTATTATCTATTGAAACCATGGGTATGTTCGTAAAAACGTTATTAAGGTCATTAGTGTCTGCATGGCAGTTTGATCTATTCTGATTTCAATTCCAATTTCACGGATGGTTTTCCATGTCTGTTTAGAATTGACTGCATCACAGATAGGTTCGAAAATCATAAAATCGAAACTTAAAGATCGTTTGAAACTTCACGGAGTTAGCAATTTTTAGTTAGAGGAAGTAAACCAAAAATGTTTTTTTGAATGTGGTTCAATGATGTACTGAAAGAGATCTGAAACCTCAATTTAGTTACTTAAGAAGTATAATCAAAAAATTTTATTTTCTAGCAGAGAGAAATTTGACAGTGGTGGAATTTTTTCAAAATAAATCACATCAAAATCTTTAAATTTAAATAAAAAAAATATTCAGAGCAAGAGGAATTTTTAGTAAAACCTTTTTCTCTAGAATCAAATTTGGAATATGTCATATGTCGCAAAATATCGGAACCGATGATAAATAATTTGATTGTTATAGATCACGTGATTAAAATTTTGTAAGTAGTGATGTCCTTTTTACTACAACCCTTTTTTCTATTAAATATTGAAAAAAAAAAAAAACATAAGATGAAAACACATTTTTTTAAACATCCTTGATTTAATTACTTAAAAATACCCGAATTATCAAGGCAAAAACATATTTGCAAAAATATCTAAAGTACACAAGACGAACATAAATACAATTGTGCTGTATACTAGTACAAGTCCTTGAAAAAGTAAAACAAAGAAAAATTGCACATCAGATAAAAATAAGAAATTTTGATAAAAATATTCTACTGCAAAATTAAAATCTAATACATACATACCACATACTATAAGCATATGTATGTACTCGTATGTATGTTCATATAATAATGTCCCTAGTTTTAGTTTAATGACAAGAAACTAATATATCAAAAATACCCTACACTCATTCTATGGTATAATCAAATATGCTACCATCTACCATCTTCAATAGTAACTAAAGAATATTCGAGTGAACAAGAAATGATCGCTCGTAAAGGAAATTATAGTGATATGTTTTGTACTTAAATGCTCTGAAGCCCGTTCTTTCTAATTATGAAAATGATTTCGATTTTGGAGATACTAAAGCAAATTTTTTCCTTAAAATTATAAAATAATATTATTTATTGCTTTTTTTTTTACCAATTTCAAAAACAATCTGAAATTAATTCAGAAATTAATTAATTCTGAAATTAATATTGTCTACACTTATCGTTAGAATGCAACTGTAACAGGCTTAAATGTCGTCATCTACTGATTGATTTGTGAAAAGTTTTAATTGTTTGCAAATTTCTATTGTTATAAAAATAAGAGGTCTTCTTGATTTTGCCTAGAAGATCCAACGGTCTGGTTGTTTGTCAAAATGATCAAGATAATAATGCAAAAATTACAGCATCAGAAACAAACAAAAAAAAAAAAAAAAAACGAAACAATGAGAGATTTTTTTTTTAAAGAAGCTGATAAGTACGAGAATGTTGCGGAAGAACGCACAAGTTTTTAAAAAATATGTTGCATGTTCACTAACATATTCATATGATATTTGTGAACTGAGCTACATATCTGATTTGTTTGGACTAGAGTTTGGAAATAGTTTTCCCGGGATTCCTATTAAGTATATGTATATAAGTATATATAGGAACTAGTAAATCCCCATAACTTTGTATGGGTGGTGCTATGCCCACACAACGTTTCAGGGTTAAGATATTCAGATATTTTGCCATGACTTCTATCATCAATTACTTTTGTAATCAAACAAAGTTTAAGGGTTTTCAGTATCATAGAACTCCAGATATTTTACTTTGTGTGGGAGGTACCATGCCGACTGTTTCGGGCCCACCAATTTTTTGTTCTATTACTCAAATTAATATCTTATATATTCACACAAAGTTTAAAGCCTATCAGTATTTTTTCACTTTACATAATTTACTTTGTATAAGAGATGCCACGGCCACTGGTCCTTTCCCCAACATTTTAAGTACGATTACTCTTATTAATAACTTTTTGCCTAACACAAAGTTTAAAGACTCTTGCTCTCTACTACTTCAGATATTTATACCCTATACCACTATGTGGTTTGGGTATAATGACTTTGTGCTGCTGTTTGTAACTACCAAAAATATTTGACCTAGACCCATCTTTAATTATACCGATCGAATAAGAATCACTATCTGATTCGATTTAACGATGTCCGTCCGTCCGTCCGTCCGTCTGTGTGTCCATGTAAAGCTTGTAATCAAACTGCAGGTCGTAAATATGAATATATTTTGATGGAATTTGGTTATATAAGCTTTTATCGGCCATAGGATGAACACTATGGAAATTGGTGAGAATCGCTCCATGTTCAGACCTAGCCCCCATACAAATGACCCGCATGAAATCAACATAAATTGCCATAAGATCCAAATTATCATACAAATCTTAGTCAAATTGGGTTTGTATGTGTTTATTACATCCATTAATCAGTAGTCCAAAAATGATCCCTATGGGACAACTCTTAGTCATAGGCCCCATATAGAGCTGCTTCCCGATCTTCACTTAAATCTATATAAAAACAAAAATATTGCACTGATTCTTCTCAAATTTTGTTTGTATATATTTTTGCAAAATACAAGAGACTTTACCAAACATGGTCAGGATCGGTCCATTTTTGGGCCTAGTCCCCATATAGATATAGCATCCGATATGAACTTTTTCATATCTGCAGCCAAAAAAATTAATAAAAATCCCACTCAAATTTGGTTTATGCTTATTTTTTATATGCAGTTAGTTGGGCCTGAGAGATTGGGTCTCTAAATGCATGGTATAGGGTATCGTATAGTCGGTCTAGATCGATTATAATTTTCTTACTTGTTTTCTTTTGTTCGTGTTACTTTATCGAATCCGTACTTAATATATGAACTAACAATAATTATTCAATTCATAAAACTAATACGACTTACTTAATAAGTCCAGTCAGTGCCAGACCAAATTTCAGAAGTGTCCCTTCTTCTTAAGCGTTATTGAGTGGGTTACGTGTTCGATCAGGGGTCGGCATAGTTTTCAGTAGTACTATCACCTCGGATAAAATTATAAGTTTTCCTATCTACCATCTATTTAAAATCATAAATTAATTTATTCTACATAATCATTACATATCTATAATATTAATAGGTAAGGCGATTCCTTCAGATCCCTTTTAAACATTTAGTTACCAACCGATATTGACAAAAAATATACCATTTGAAAGGTATTGCTTTGCAGATGTGCACCATATTTACAGATTTGCACCATCTGGTAAATTTTTTTGGAGTAGAATCCATTAAAAGTTGCTACTAAGACATACATAAAACTACACAATGTTGTGTGTGTGTTTATTACATTTGTGTTGAGTTGTGAATTGGTTAAAATTGATTAACTTATCTTTAGGCTTTTATAAAATTATTTATTAACATACCCAGTTATATATCTTCTGTGTATTTAACAAATAGTTATAATGAAATTTAATGAATTCTAAAATTTTCTAGAATTTGCACTAGGATTTTAAGGGCTGGACTCTGCTAGTAAGTATAAATGTGTAAACTTAGAAAAGTGACAATATTTAATTTGAAGGTTGGCGTTGTTCTTCATCCGACAATTTTTACAGATTCGGCTAATAATTTATAGCAGTCATTCTTAAACAGTTATCAAGATTATAATCAGTAAGTCTTGTGCGGTATTTTTATACCCTCCACTCCAGTGTGCAGAGGGTATATATAAGTTTGTCAATCCGTTTGTAATAATTAGAAAAAAAATTTTGGACCCCATAAAATGTACATATTTGTGATCCTTATAACAACCGTAGTTGATATAGCGATGTCCGTCTGTCCTTCTGTCCGTCTGTCCGTCTGTGGAAATCACGATGACGGCATCAATCGGGCAGCTAGGGTGCTCGTTGATATAAAAAATGATTCATTAACATCCTGAAAAGTTTGATATTTAAAATCGTCTAAATCGGTCGATTAGGGCCCGAGATTTGAATGAAGAACTAAAAAAAGTCTTGAAAAAATATAATTTTCTATGTTGTTCTTGTCACGATCACGCCCTGAATAGTGCAGCTACAATGGTCATTTTAAGTGAGAATGATTCACTAAATACATGGGAAGATTTCTATTTCAAAAATCATTAAAATCGGTGGAACAGGTCCAGGGAAATCTCTGAAAAATTAAACAAAAAAAAAATGAAAAATATGATGTTTCTATATTGTTCTTGTTGTTATTCTAAATGTTGCGTTGTTGTCATAGCTGGACTTGTTGTTTTTGTGGTCGTTGTGGTAATAATATAATAAAAACTATTCCTTTGCACATTTTTTTATTAACTCTAGTAGAAAAATTTAAAAGTTTCCATTGTTTTGGCATCACTCTAAAAATTTGTTAGATCATTTCTGTTATTACCACGAGCCTGCCTGCAAAATTTCAGATCGAATGGCTCACGGGAAATTGGTTAAAATCGATCCAAAATTTTTTCGACAAGCATACACTACGAGTTAATATAAAGGGAGTAAAAATTCACCAACATCTAAAGCAAATAATGCTAAAATACCTAGTTGTTAATAAAAAAAAAACAATGTAAATATAGCAAAAAAAAATTTATGTATAAATTTATTTATAAATTTATATAAACATATTAAATAATACAAACAGTATTCATATATTATACATATATGTATATCCATAACAACTGCATGTTAGAAATAAATCGGTATATTATTTTATTTACATAAAATTCTGCAATATTTTGTTGTGGGGAAAATATATTTCTTTTGCATTAACAGAGTGTCACTTCATTTTGCTCAGCGTGACTATGCCACAGTAGATGGCGCCACAATTTTTATTTGTTCTAATTAGCTTTGCAATAGTTATTTCTATTTTGACATGAATGTTAATATTTTCAACTGGAACAATGTTAAGAGTATACACGGGCTGGTCTTTTATTTCATACGTATTTTCATTATTCTTTTACAAATATGAACATAAGTTTGGCATATTAACTGTTTGTTGTCTTTACAAAATAGAGTTACCGAGTTCATCAATGAGTTTTTTGCTTTCAAAACAGTTCTACATAGTTATATAGAATTATTATTCTGCTTTACCTACAAAATATCTGATTGCGATTACATCTAATTTTTAAAAATTGTTTATAATTACTAAAGCATTATTATTCACATAAATACAAAATTGCACTTTTTAAATTTTCCATTCAAATTTAAGAAAATATCGATTCTAAAAACTGTAATTAAAAATTTCCAATTACAAATTACAATTAATTGAATTTCAGAAAATCATATCAAAACGTCGGAAATTATAATTTTAAATTTACAAGACATCAATTGCATCTTTAATATATAAATTTAATCGTTAAACACAAATTGAAATTCCAAAAAAAAAAAAACACCAAATACCTATGTATGCATTAAAAAAATTTTTACATTTAAAATATTTTTACATTTAAAAAAAATATTGACATTCAGGAGAAATTAATAGCTTTTCAGTACCGCGATTCAGTAACTTTTTTTAACGATAGTCGAATCGTTAAAAAAAGAAAATTGCTAAATTGTCAGTAAAATTTTTAAACGATATTCGCTATTGTAAAAGTCAGCTATTGTTGTTATCTAAACGACAACCATTTTTGTGTTGTTTATTCAATCGATAAAAACTTAAATTTTTAGGTTGAAGTGTCGTCATACATAAATAACAATCATAAAATAGTGAAAATATTTTGCTTCTATTAAAAAACTTTTTTTATATAAATAAAAAAATTAAATAGCATATTCAATTCAGTATTGCATTTTCAAATAAATAAACAGATATATTAGTAAAAAAAATAAAGATATTAAACATAAACATAAAATCATCCTGTCAAACACGAAGTAATTTGTTTTTTTCTATTCTTCTTTGTGTTTTTCGCTTATTTTAACAGAGATGCCACTCGTTTACAATTTAAATAAATAGAAAAATAGATTTGTCGACTGTCGTTAAGATGTATGTACTTAGTGAATCACTTAATCCTCAGTGCAAACAACAATAGCTGTCGATATATTTTGCGATTGTCGGATCGTTGAAATTTACAGAATCGGACTACAGAAAACATTAATTTAAATTCAACGAATTTTAGAAAAAGTCAAATGATATTTAAGAATTGTGAACATAAAAACTGTTACATAAATAAACGCAATTTGATGAGAATGTTATTTTTTTTATATATAAATTTTCACAATTTTTTTTGGATGAAAATTTGAAGTTTTTTAGAAAATAAAGAGAACAAATTATTTTATTTAAAATGTTTGGGACATTTGGTTTTTTGCGTTTGGCATCCCTAATTTGATTATTTATTATTATAAATTTATTCTCTATGTTTTCAAAATATGGCAATATTTTAAAAAAAGTTGAGAGAGCTTTTTTTTGGTTTGAAGTAATATTTGGCCAGTTAAAAGAAACTATACAGCCATCTCCAATTAGCACAATTTAATGCATATAGCCACCCTACACAACCATTACCTTTGCAATGGAGGTTAGGGCGAGCTATTTAATTAGCAAAAACTAAATTAAACGAGAAGTTATGTCATATAACCGTAAACGCATGCATATAGGTATATAACCTAAATGCATGGCAATCAGCATGCAAATTGTTTACTTTTTCCAATATTTTGTTTACATTTATTATCAATACTCAAACCGAGGTGGAGGGTATCAAAGATTCGGCACAGCCGAATTTAACACTCTTACTTGTTTCTTAATAAATTTCATATTTGAAAATATGAATATGCATAAATATGTTGATATAAGAATTGAATTCGTTGGCTAAAACCTAATTTTTTTTTGTTATCACCGACTGCTACAAATTTATCGCCATTTTACAGAAAACACATCAGAACTAAGGCAGCCAAAATATTGGATCAAAATTGTGGGCGTCGCATGCTACTGAATACAAACTTTTTATAATATTTAAAAATAATAAATAAATTATCACTACTCACAAACTATCACCGGTAATGGGCCGCTTTCTCTTAAGTTGGCAGAATTAAATTCTTTAAAAAATGGTATATTCGACCACCGTAATGTTTATATGTGGTGTTATGAAATATTTTTGAAGTAATATATTTGTCTCAAATTTCAATTTGAGACGAATAACAACTTTGAAGATCAAGAAATCTAAACCACCCAGGGAAAGGTGAAAGTGTCTTCCTTAACCCTATATATATACTTTTGTACCCATTTAGACCAGTCCGTAGAACACTTTTTTAATTTTAATAAAATTACTCAAAAATTATTATTATATAAATGACACTAATTTTCTCCCGATTAGTAATTTCCAAGATTTGTAAGGTTTGTAGCCTTTTTTTTTTTTTTTTTGCCTTTTTAGGGTTTTAGTTCTTTTTTTATTCTGCCTGTTTATTGTATCTAGGAACGCACTGTGACGTAATCGAAGTATGCAAAGGCTTGTGTGTGCTCATAAGTATGTTGTAAAGGTCATTTAGAGGGCCGTTTTAATGATCGGTAGAGAGTCAACAGTTCTTTCTCTCTTCCTCTTCAGGTAAGGATAGGTTAAGAATTATTCATCTTTGATGGGATTTAAGACAAAATTATTCGCAAATAAAAGTTAGTGCCATACAAACGCTTAAAACATTAATTTCAGATAAGTCAAGCACATGTGATATTCGAATAAAAACTAAGTTGGCATAATATATTTTAACAATAACAATCGAAAAATAAAACATTTATTCATAAAAACATAGAGAGCTTTGGCTATAAAGAATTGACCGAAGAAGATTTTAGAAAAAAAAAACGAGGAAGATATTTATAGCTACATTCAAAGAAAAGTAAACTAAAATTCCCCAACCACCGAAATAAAATTGGAGTTACAAAAGAAGTATTTCGTCAATAATTTGAAGAAACGCTACAAAGAAGTTGAATGGAGCAATGACAGATTTTATAAGCGCTTCGCAAACTGGTTAGAGGACGAACTTATTATTCAGATCGCTTCAGAAACTACAAATAAAACAAGTAAGAAAATTATAGTCGGTCTAGACCGACTATACGATACCCTATACCATGCGTTTAGAGACCCTATCTCTTAGACCCAACTAACTGGATACAGAAAATATGCATAAACCAAATTTGAGTGGGATTTTTATTAATTTTTTCGGCTGCAGATATGAAAAAGCTCATATCCGATGCTATATCTATATGGGGACTAGGTCCAAAAATGGACCTATCCTGACCACGTTTGGTAAAGTCTCTTGTATTTTGCAAAAATATATACAAACAAAATTTGAGAAGAATCAGTGCAATATTTTTGTTTTTGATAGATTTATGTAAAGATCGGGAAGCAGCTCTATATGGGGCCTATGACTAGGAGTTGTCCAATAGGGATCATTTTTGGACTACTGATTAATGAATGTAATATATACATACAAACCCAATTTGACTAAGATTTGTATGATAATTTGGATCTTATGGCAATTTATGTTGATTTCATAGGGGTCATTTGTATGGGGGCTAGGTCTGAACATGGACCGATTCTCACCAATTTCAATAGCGTTCATCCCATGGCCGATAAAAGATTAAATACCAAATTTCATCAAAATATATTCATATTTGCGACCTGCAGTTTGATTACAAGCTTTACATGGACACACAGACGGACGGACGGACGGACGGACGGACGGACGGACGGACGGACGGACATCATTAAATCGAATCAGTTAGTGATTCTGATTCGATCGGTATAATTAAAGATGGGTGTAGGTCAAATATTTTTGGTTGTTACAAACAGCAGCACAAAGTCATTATACCCAAACCACATAGCGGTATAGGGTATAAATATTGGAGGGAGACCAAGAAAATCACTTGACAACTGTAGCGACAGATCTTAGAGGAGGACGCTGAATATTATTGGCAACGTCAGATCCAATAATCTCTAGCATTCGAACTCAGTAGAAAGAGAACATCTGTCCTAAGATGAAGAAGCATAAAGGCTGCTACTGGACAGAAATAATATAGAACTGAATATCAAAAACTTCCTTACAAAAAATGTTTATGATTAATTTTGTTGGCAAGGAATTTTTTAGATTTGGGAACAGGTAAAAGTCACTGGGAGCTAAATCAGGAGAACAAGGTGGGTGGTCAAGCAACTCGTACTTTAATTCGTTGATTTTAGACATTGTTAAAATACTTGTGCGCTGGTGCATTGTCTTGATAAAAAATATATATATTTTTTTTTTTTGTAAGCAAGGACGTTTTTCTCGAATTTTTACATTTAATTGATCCAAAAGGTTGCAATAGTACTCTAGTTTATTGCTTACCCTTTTGAAGATAGTCGATCAATAAAATACCTTTAAAGTCCCAAAAAACCGTTGTCATAACCTTACCAGCCGATTGAATTGTTTTTGTTTTCTTTGGGGCTCTTCCTCCAGCTTCAGTCCATTGTTTGGATTGTTCTTTTGTCTCTGGAGTATAGTGGTGGATCCATGTCTCATCATCCAAACAAGCTTGAGAAATTTTCATTCTTATGCGTTTTTGGTCGAC
Source organism: Cordilura impudica (assembly GCA_963682025.1). NCBI lineage: Eukaryota > Metazoa > Arthropoda > Insecta > Diptera > Scathophagidae > Cordilura > Cordilura impudica. The sequence continues at coordinate 229,524,201 of OY821518.1, read as the reverse complement.
TGTTAACAAATGCGGCAGCCATTTTGCAGAAAGCTTTTTCATCTGTAGTTCTTCATGTAAAACAAGTAAGAAAATTATAGTCGGTCTAGACCAACTATATGATACCCTATACCATGCGTTTAGAGACCCTATCTCTCAGACCCAACTAACTGGATATAGAAAATAAGCATAAACCAAATTTGAGTGGGATTTTTCTTCATTTTTTTTGGCTGCAGATATGAAAAATTTCATATCGGATGCTATATCTATATGGGGACTAGGCCCAAAAATGGACCGATCCTGACCATGTTTGGTAAGGTCTCTTGTATTTTGCAAAAATATACATATGCAAACAAAATTTGAGAAGAATCAGTGCAATATTTTTGTTTTTTGATAGATTTAAGTGAAGACCGGGAAGCAGCTCTATATGGGGCCTATGACTAAGAGTTGTCCCATATAGATCATTTTGGGACTACTGATTAATGGATGTAATAAACACATACAAACCCAATTTGAATAATATTTATATGATAATTTGTATCTTATGGCAATTTAAGTCGATTTCATAGGGGCCATTTGTATGGGGGCTAGGTCTGAACATGGACCGATTCCCACCAATTTCAATAGCGTTCATCCCATGGCCGATAGAAGCTTATATACCAAACTTCGTCAAAACATATTCATATTTGCGACCTGCAGTTTGATTAAAAGCTTTACATGGACACACAGACGGACGGACGGACGGATGGACGGACATCGTAAAATCGAATCAGATAGTGATTCTGATTCGATCGGTATAATAAAAGATGGGTCTAGGTCAAATATTTTTGGTAGTTACAAACAGCAGCACAACGTTATTATACCCAAACCACATAGTGGTATAGGGTATAATTAAATGGACTCGATCATTTTAGATGCCCATGATATTAGCTATTTCACGCACTTTTATTATTCGATCATCTAATACCATATCATGCGCTTTCTGTGCTAGGCTAAGCTCTTTCCGAACCGCCTCCGTAACTACTATACCGAATATAATTACATTGGAATTGGAGAAAAGTCAAACAAAAACAAGTAAGAAAATTATAGTCGGTCTAGACCGACTATACGATACCCTATACCATGCGTTTAGAAACCCTATCTCTTAGGCACAACTAACTGGACATAGAAAATAAGCAAAAACCAAATTTGAAAAAATTTTGAAAAAGTTCATATTGGATGCTATATCTATATGGGGACTAGGTCCAAAAATGGACCGATCCTGACCATGGTTGGTAACGTCTCTTGTATTTTGCAAAAACATATACAAACAAAATTTGAGAAGAATCAGTGCAATATTTTTGTTTTTTAATAGATTTAAGTGAATATCGGGAAGCAGCTCTATATTGGGCCAAGGGGAGCATTTTTGGACTACTCATTAGTGGATGTAATGAATGCATACAAACCCAATTTGAGTAAGATCTATATGACAATTTGGATCCTATGGCAATTTATGTCGATTTCATAAGGGTAATTTGTATGGGGGCTAGGTCTGAACATGGACCGATTCTCACCAATTTCAATAGCGTTCATCCCATGGCCAATAAAAGCTCATATACCAAATTTCATCAAAATATATTCATATTTGCGACCTGCAGTTTGATTACAAGGTTTACATGGACACACAGACGGACGGATGGACGGACGGACGGACGGACGGACGGACGGACAGACATTGTTAAATCAACTCAAAAAGTGATTCTGATTCGATCGGTATAATTAAAGATGGGTCTGGGTCAAATATTTTTGGTTGTTACAAACAGCAGCACAAAGTCATTATACCCAAACCACATAGTGGTATAGGGTATAAATACTAAAATACCTTAATAGTTTCAAACCTTATCAAGTTTGGTCCAATGTAAAACGATTCTGAGCCATTGTGCACCAGATACTGACGTGCAGGAACACATCGCCAAAAATTTTCTTTATCTCTTGAAAATTAATAATTAAATTAATAATTTAATACTGTTCTGCAACGATATGGTTATTTATTTTTTTATAGTTTCTAAGTCAGAATCAGCGAAAAGATACATAACGAAATCAGCGAAAGGATACATAATGAAATTGGTCATGTTCGTCGTTACAATAATTTACTGAACTTTTAGTTATCTCTCTTTTATTGCTTATCCAATTCTGAATATATGCGATTACATGAAAGTTTTCTTAAATTTATAAAAGTACTAAAATAAATAAAATATTTAAAATTTACAAATATTTAAATATTTACAACTTCTAAGCATCAATTAAAACAAGTAAGAAAATTATAGTCGGTCTAGACCGACTATACGATACCCTATACCATGCGTTTAGAAACCCTATCTCTTAGGCCCAACTAACTGGACATTGAAAATAAGCAAAAACCAAATTTGAGTGGGATTTTTATTAATTTTTTTGGCTGCAGATATGAAAAAGTTCATATCGGATGCTATATCTATAAAGGGACTATGTCCAAAAATGGACCGATCCTGATCATGTTTGGTAAAGTCTCTTGTATTTTGCAAAAATATGTACAAACAAAATTTGAGAAGAATCAGTGCAATATTTTTGTTTTTTAATAGATTTAGCTGAAGATCGGGAAGCAGCTCTATATGGGGTCAAAGGGATCATTTTTGGACTACTCATTAATGGATGTAATGAATGCATACAAACCCAATTTGAGTAAGATCTATATGACAATTTGGATCTTATGGCAATTTATGTCGATTTCATATGGGTAATTTGTATGGGGGCTAGGTCCGAACATGGACCGATTCTCACCAATTTCAATAGCGTTCATCCCATGGCCGATGAAAGCTTATATACCAAATTTCATCAAAATATATTCATATTTGCGACCTGCAGTTTGATTACAAGCTTTACATGGACACACAGACGGACGGACGGACGGACATTGTTAAATCAACTCAGAAAGTGATTCTGATTCGATCGGTATAATTAAATATGGGTCTAGGTCAAATATTTTTGGTTGTTACAAACAGCAGCACAAAGTCATTATACCCAAACCACATAGTGGTATAGGGTATAAAAATACTTAATACCTCTTCTTCCTTCTATTCTGCTTCTAATTTATTAATGTCTGCTATTTTTATACCCTATACCACTATGTGGTTTGGGTATAATGACTTTGTGCTGCTGTTTGTAACAACCAAAAATATTTGACCTAGACCCATCTTTAATTATACCGATCGAATCAGAATCACTTTCTGAGTTGATTTAACAATGTCCGTCCGTCCGTCCGTCCGTCCGTCTGTGTGTCCATGTAAAGCTTGTAATCAAACTGCAGGTCGCAAATATGAATATATTTTGATGAAATTTGGTATATAAGCTTTTATCGGCCATGGGATGAACGCTATTGAAATTGGTGAGAATCGGTCCATGTTCAGACCTAGCACCCATACAAATTACCCATATGAAATCGACATAAATTGCCATAAGATCCAAATTGTCATATATATCTTACTCAAATTGGGTTTGTATGCGTTCATTACATCCACTAATGAGTAGTCCAAAAATGATCCCCTTGACCCCATATAGAGCTGCTTCCCGATCTTCACTTATATCTATTAAAAAACAAAAATATTGCACTGATTCTTCTCAAATTTTGTTTGTACATATTTTTGCAAAATACAAGAGACTTTACCAAACATGATCAGGATCGGTCCATTTTTGGACCTAGTCCCTTTATAGATATAGCATCCGATATGAACTTTTTCATATCTGCAGCCAAAAAAATTAATAAAAATCCCACTCAAATTTAGTTTTTGCTTATTTTCAATGTCCAGTTAGTTGGGCATAAGAGATAGGGTTTCTAAACGCATGGTATAGGGTATCGTATAGTCGGTCTAGACCGACTATAATTTTCTTACTTGTTAGTGTTTATGCTTGTGACATTGCTTGTTATAAGCTTTTTAAATTTACAGAAAGTGCTTCTAGCCATTTCAATTCGGCAGCTTATGTAGTGGTACGGCGGTGGTGGAACTTCCGCTTCCGTTTCCCTAAGCCTTAGCGGGTCGCACGTGCTGGCAGGGGGCCTAGCTCGCCGGAGGGGTGGGATCTTGTTAAGACCCAGGGAAACCGCACTACAGATATTCACGTGCGATTTTACAAAAAAAAACTGTCAAAAAAAAAGACGGTCGCTATAGGAGGGATGGCCATACTTACTCGGGGGTTGGGGACGAGGTGTTATGCCCCTTTTGCCCTCCCTACCTTGTTACCTATGATCCATCTTATTTGGAGGTAAAACACCTAAATGATAAGAAAAATTTGTTTTGGTTTGGTTTCCTACATTGGGATATATAATATTTATTTAACCTTCATTTTTAAGGTGTTCAAAATTTATATTCTATTTTAGCAACATTTAACTATAATAAAATTTCTTTTAGCAATTTTATTTTTAGCTATATTTAATTTTGGAAAAATTTTAATTTTAGAAAAATTTTAATTTTAGAAAATTTTGTTTAATATAAATTTATAAAAAAAATTTAAGTTTGAATGCAATTTTCAATTCAATGTATTTTTTTTTTTTAGAAATTTTTCATGTCATTGTAATTTTTAATCAATATATTTGTATTTTTTTTTTCGTTTTAATTAAATTTAGTTTTAATTTTAGCTTTAACAAAAACTTTCTTTTGTTAAATATGATACCATTTTGTAAATTCTCTTAAATTTCTATAATTTTAAATTTAGGTTAATTTTAAATTTTCAGGGGAGTTAACTTAAATAATTTTTATTTTAGCAATTTTCATATCTAAAAAAATATGTGATATTTAGTTTAAATTTTTAATTAGAAAAAATTTCTTAATGTAGTAAAATGTTTAGTTTAATTTTATATCTAGGAAAAGTTATTAATGTAGGAAAAATTTTTTGTTTAAATTTATATATAGAAAATTTTAATAATCTTTCGAAAATTTTATTAATAATGTAGTAAAAATTATTTTTTTTAGTTTAAATTTATATGTAGACAAATTTTCCTTATATTTCTAGAAAGTTTTTTCTTTTAATAATAAAGTTAACATTACCACCATATGGTTGTATGTAATTATAGTTGATTGCACCAGTACGTTCGTCAAAAAAACAAATCAAATGGATTCCGAAACTGCGGCGGCAATTGCAACTGTGGATGCGGATGAGCGTGTGGATGTGAGTGCGGATGATAAAACTTTTGATCGGGCGGCGGTGGCGCCATTTTCAAGAAACACGTCTATTTTTTTTCTTATCTCTCTTGTGTTTTCGATTTTCAACAAATTAATCGATTACATTCAACACTTAATTTAAGAATTAAATGATAAGTACAAAATATATTTGTTCGATTTTTAAATTTACATTTTTGCTCAGAACGCTTTCTTTAGCACAAACAGAAATATTATTAACACAAAATTTTATTTATTCACATGTCAATAAAATCTAAAGTTTTTTTTTTTCTTAAAGTTTCTAAGATTATTTTTTTTTTAATTTTAAGGGGTTTTTCCTCAACCTTCTATTTCAACGACTACATTTCAACTCTTATTTTGAAACTTTTGCTTTGAAATACTGATTTTAAGTTTTTCTTTATTTTAAATTTCTTTCGTCCTTAAACATTAATAATTTTCTGGCTCACAATCTGGCATCTCTGCCTCAAGATAAAAAACATGGTGTTTAAATTGTGCTTAAAAAAGTTAATTTAATTTTCAATATTATAAGTAATAAACTACTTGATTGTGTTTAATTTCCTTTAATTTGGCAATGTTTGCTCAAAAAAGTAGAAAATACTGGGGCAATAGCCCCAAATTCAAGGTGCCAAAAACTTCAGTCGGTCCTAGTACTAGTGCCAACAGATTTCAACTTTTTTCTGACGACGAAGAAGAAGAACCAGTTGCTGTTAAAGAAAAAATTCCTCCTATAATTGTGGATTCTACTCACAGTTTCTCAAATGTTATCGGTATGTTTGGTGATAAGTATTCATATAAACGAATGACTATAGGAACAAAAATTTTATCCAACTCGTTATCGCTGTACCATGATGCTCTACGTGTTCTTAAGGACAAAAAATTCGAATTTTATACTCATGAGATAAAACACACAAAAAGTTTTAAATTAGTTTTATTTGGGCTTCCAAAACTGGATACTAAGAAAATCAGCGAAGAATTTGTCAGCTCACACAACATAAATCCGATAAGTAACGGGTGATTTTTTAAGAGCTTGATAACTTTTTTTTAAAAAAAAACGCATAAAATTTGCAAAATCTCATCGGTTCTTTATTTGAAACGTTAGATTGGTCCATGACATTTACTTTTTGAAGATAATTTCATTTAAATGTTGACCGCGGCTGCGTCTTAGGTGGTCCATTCGGAAAGTCCAATTTTGGGCAACTTTTTCGAGCATTTCGGCCGGAATAGCCCGAATTTCTTCGGAAATGTTGTCTTCCAAAGCTGGAATAGTTGCTGGCTTATTTCTGTAGACTTTAGACTTGACGTAGCCCCACAAAAAATAGTCTAAAGGCGTCAAATCGCATGATCTTGGTGGCCAACTTACCGGTCCATTTCTTGAGATGAATTGTTCTCCGAAGTTTTCCCTCAAAATGGCCATAGAATCGCGAGCTGTGTGGCATGTAGCGCCATCTTGTTGAAACCACATGTCAACCAAGTTCAGTTCTTCCATTTTTGGCAACAAAAAGTTTGTTAGCATCGAACGATAGCGATCGCCATTCACCGTAACGTTGCGTCCAACAGCATCTTTGAAAAAATACGGTCCAATGATTCCACCAGCGTACAAACCACACCAAACAGTGCATTTTTCGGGATGCATGGGCAGTTCTTGAACGGCTTCTGGTTGCTCTTCACTCCAAATACGGCAATTTTGCTTATTTACGAAGCCATTCAACCAGAAATGAGCCTCATCGCTGAACAAAATTTGTCGATAAAAAAGCGGATTTTCTGCCAACTTTTCTAGGGCCCATTCACTGAAAATTAGACGTTGTGGCAGATCGTTCGGCTTCAGTTCTTGCACGAGCTGTATTTTATACGGTTTTACACCAAGATCTTTGCGTAAAATCTTCCATGTGGTCGAATAACACAAACCCAATTGCTGCGAACGGAGACGAATCGACATTTCACGGTCTTCAGTAACACTCTCAGAAACAGACGCAATATTCTCTTCTGTACGCACTGTACGCATTCGTGTGGTTGGTTTAATGTCCAATAAAGTAAACTGAGTGCGAAACTTGGTCACAATCGCATTAATTGTTTGCTCACTTGGTCGATTATGTAGACCATAAATCGGACGTAAAGCGCGAAACACATTTCGAACCGAACACTGATTTTGGTAATAAAATTCAATGATTTGCAAGCGTTGCTCGTTAGTAAGTCTATTCATGATGAAATGTCAAAGCATACTGAGCATCTTTCTCTTTGACACCATGTCTGAAATCCCACGTGATCTGTCAAATACTAATGCATGAAAATCCTAACCTCAAAAAAATCACCCGTTATAAAGGAAGTGGAAACAAAAAGATATAGTGTAGATGATGTACTTTATCTAATTGAATTTGACCGTCAGCAGGTAACTAAAAGAGAAATAATGAAAATTAGATATTTCAGTAATATTTCGGTGTATTGGGTAACAAAGGCCCCACTCAATGCTTCAATTGTGCTATGTATGGACACGGGGCTAAACATTGTAATCGTACCTTAGTGTGTTCAGCCTGTGCGGGAAACCGTGACTATACTATATGTTCCCTTAGAAAAGGTTATAACGAAGGCAGTATAATATATAAGTGTTATAACTGCATAAAAAAGAATTTAAAGCACGTTAATCACAAAGCTGATGACCCAAAGTGCCCAAGCCGTCAAGAATATTTAGATATCCGGAATCGGGTTACATCTAATTCTAGACCGACGAACAAAAGAACCAACGATTCTTATTTCAACACGGATAATCATGATTTTCCTCAATTGCCAAGACAAGAGCAATTTCAGAGTAATATCCGTGCTAATCGTAACCTGTACTCTGAGGTAACTAAAGACAAAAGCTACGAAAAAAGTAGTGACAACGACTTATCGAATGAAAAACTGTTGCAAATATTTTTTGAGGCAGTTGATGATTTACAAAGATGTCAAAACAAGTACGACAAGCTACGTGTTTTAGGCATGATGCTTCAACATGCCATATAATTTAACTGTTATTCAAGATGTTCATGTTATGCACTGGAATGCTCAAGGCATAACGACTGTTTCAGCTGTTTCGCAGCTTGAACAAATTTTACACAAGAAAAAAATTGATATTCTCTACCTTAATGAGACGTTTTTGAAACCATACCACAAATTTCAAATTGGAAGTTATAAAATATACAGAGAGGACCGAGCTACACATGGCGGGGGTGTACTCATTGCCATAAGGAATAATATAGAACATAAATTATTACCAAAGCTTAAAACTCATAAAGTTGAATATATTTCAGTAGAAATAATGATAAATAGACGTCCTGTAGTTTTTACTTCTGTTTATAATCCAGATTATACTATTAATTTTAAGAAAGATCTTGATATTTTAACTAATTCTGCAAATGATTTTTTCATATTTGGAGATCTGAATGCACAGCATACAAGTTGGAATTGTTTGTCAAACAACACGTCTGGTAATGTACTCTATAGTCATAGTCTTCAATCTAATTACTATGTTTATCATTCTTATGCTCATACTCGTTTTGGTCAAAACTTAACCCCGGTTCAACCCTCTATAGTAGACATTCTGCTATCAAACTCTAGTCTTCCTTTTTCGACCTTAGAGTCTCATCCAAACATACTACAATCAGACCATGTTCCTATTTCTTGCACTATTTACGAACAGTTGCGGAGCGTAGTTCAATCAGTTCCCTTATACAAACGAGCAGACTGGCCTGCAATTAAATTCTGGGTAGAAAATGAAATTAGGTGCCTGAACTTTGATCAGATTGAAATTAATTTTGACAACCTTGAACTGTCATTAAATAGTTTAATATCTATTGCAAAAGAAGCTTTCAACAAAGTACTAGTTGGTCGTAAAAACCCTTGGCAGAGAGAAATCTCAGATACAAGTAAAATGTTAATTAGACAAAGAAATAAATACAAACGCAAATATCAACGAAGTAATGATTTAGACCATAAAATTCAAATAAACGCTATCTTAAAGCAATAAAATAATTTAATTAATTAAAGCAATTAAATAATTTAATTAATTGCTTTCCACCTTAATAAAGACAGTGATGAATCTTGGAATAAATTTGTTTCAAATCTTCCTTCCGGGTCTAAAAAGTTTTGGAAACTAACAAAAGCATTTAAAGGTAAAAATTCAGCTCTTGCGGATCTTCATGTTAATGGTGAAGTTTTGAAAACTTGTGATTTTAAGGCAAATGCAATTGCCGACGTATTTGAAAGCTCCCATACTATTACTATCAATAGTTCATCACCTATAGATTCAAAAGTTTCTGAATACATTTCGAGTCTAACTAATAGAACTGTCATAAACAATTCTGATTTTGATCTAACAAATATAAATTAAGTAAAATCACTTGTATATTCATTAAAAAACAATTAAGCTCCTGGTCTCGACGGGGTTAATAGTGTTATACTTAAAAATATGCCTGACCACTTCTTTGAAACTTTAAGTAAAATATTTAACTTTTGCTTAAACAATGGTTATTTTCCGACTGCTTTTAAATAGGCTAAGGTAATTCCTATTCATAAAAATGGAAAAGATCCGAAATTAACTTCCAGTTACAGACCAATAAGCATCTTAAGCTTATTGGATAAGATTTTTGAGAAAAAATTATACACAAAAAAATTCTAGATTTTTCGAATGAAAACAACATTATTAATCAAGAACAGTTTGGGTTCCGTAAGGAACACTCCACCACACATCAGCTTAAAAGAGTTGTTAATTTCATTCTGGAACTGGTATTATCTTTCTTGATATCGAAAAAGCTTTCGATTCAATTTGGCACGATGGTCTTGTGTTTAAACTTAACACCTTCAATTTTCCAGTCTATCTTCAGAAGATTATCAAAAGTTTCTTGGTAAACCGTTCCTTCAAGGTGTGCGTTGAAAACAAATTTTCTAATGAAAGACTAATTCCCGCTGGTTTGCCACAAGGATCAGTTTTATCTCCTACTCTGTATTCAATTTTCACGTCTGATATTGCTGTGCGTAAAAACAATGAAGCAGCTTTTTATGCTGACGATAGCGCTCTTATTTGCTGTGGTAAAGTATCAAATGCAGTAATCAAAAGAATGCAGGATTATCATAGGACAATTCAAAAACACTTTGATAAATGGAAAATAAAACTGAATGATACTAAAACCCAGGCTATTATTTTTCCTTTCAATAAATCTCCAAAACGAGTTCCTACTCTGACTCTGCAGTCTAGGGGAAATACTATCCCCTTAAAAGATGATATTAAATATCTAGGAGTTACTTTAGACAAAAAGCTTACTTTTAAACAACATATTCAAAGTACTTGTGATAAAGCAATCAAATGCGGTCGTACCCTTTATCCCTTATTAAACCGGAGATCGAAACCTAACTTGAAAAATAAGATTTTGATCTATAAAATGTGTATTCGTCCGATCATGACTTATGGTTGTCAAGTCTGGTTTGACAAAGCTGCGAAGACGCATACCAGGAAACTGCAAATCATCCAAAATAAAAACTTGAAAATTATACATAATCTTTCCCCCAGATTCTCTACGGACTTATTGCATAGAAATTTTGATTATAAAATGTTTAATACATTTGCGAGGGAACTGACACTGTCATTTAACGAAAGATGCTGAATGTCTACTTTCGAATCAATTAGGAATTTGACCAATAATCACTCTTAATTAATTTATATTAAAATAATCTAGGCGAGTGTTTGACTAAATATCTTAATACTTTTATGATCGTGTAAGGTTTTTTCAAACTACTTTTCCTTCATTCTGTAATATTTTTTTAGTCTCCTTATTCAATTATTGTTGAGTTCTATTATAGAAAAATCTCATAACTTTGTAAATATTGCATAAGATTTATATATAATACTAGCTGAGTCCGGTCCGCGTTGCTGGCCCGAAGAAAACATCTGGATTTTATATTGCATCTAAATTTTAATACCGAGTGTCGGGCAAAAATAAAGCACGATTTAATAATATTATGAATATGACTGAAAAAAATATACGTTTTCTTGAATATTTTAACACCAGCGCCACCTACAGATGAAAAACTTTGTCAGCAACTTTAGTTTTATGTACATAATATATGTTGCGAATTTGAGCTAAATTGGACCGTAAATAAATTTTTTGGGAAAATCTCGACCCCAGCGCCACCTATCGGGTACAAAAAAAAGTTATGCAAATCGGAGAACCAAAGGAACATATGGTGTGAATATGAAGTCGCTAGCATTAGTGGTTCAACAGTTATTAGAGTACCAACATACGCACCAACGTTTTTATATATTAAGATTTAAAATAAATAATAATAAAATAATAATAATTTTCTGGCTTAAAATTAACTTTATTTTATTAACACTGTGTCTTATTTTTGATTTAACTGCACTTCTTGAAACCACAACTTCACATTTTCTTTTTTTTTAATTAAAACATTTTAATTTTAACTTTACTTTAACTTTATTTTACTACAACTAATCTTATTTTAATTTTAATTTAATGTTAGGTTTTTCCTCAACCTTTTCTTTTTCAACTATCAAATTCAACTCCTAAGTTTAAATTTTATTCTTTCTATTCAACCTATCTTCATTCATTCATTCATCTCAAGATAAAAACCTGTTTCAAAAAAAAAAAAACTCGCAACCATTCATTGAGACCATTCACACTCATTCATAATACTCTCTAGCATTGAAAACACGCTCACTCAGGTATGACGACGAGAGTACGTGAAATCAATACAAGAACAAAAAGTGGTTTGACCAGACTGATTGCATAGTTTATGATTGAGTGAATGAACATAAAACAATAAAACAGGCAGTTGATAACAAGAAAAAACCAACATCAAGTGTTTTATTAAAGTGTACTGAAAACATAAAACAAACATTTAAACAAATCACATACAGACGAAACGGCATTTTTTTTTGCAAAAATATTACATGGCAAAATAAAAAATGTTTCGTTTTAATGTGACTTGTATGTGCTGTTAAGTACAGTCATCACCAAAAATAAACGGCCGTCACACTTATCTCTTTATCACATTCCCAACTCTCTTGTAATCAGCAACCAGGGTATTTAAAGTTAGATACTCTTTCAAGCGGTTCGTTATTAATGTTAATAATACAGTCAGAATACGGGTTTTATTTCTGCTGATAATCGTATATTTGGTGTTTTCTTTATTTATTTTAAGACCGTAATTATTGCTGTTAGTATTAACTGCGTTTAAAAGTTGTTGCAATAGTGTAGTGTCACCTGCATATCGAATATTGTTAATATATTGACCATTAACTTTAATTCCAATATTCATATCAATGCTTCTTGAAATATGCATTCCGCATAAATATTAAAAATTAGTGGGAACAGAAAGCACCCTTGCTGAACTCCTCTGTTTATAGAGACACTTCCTGTTACTAGGTCACCAAAACGAACTTCAGCTTTTTGATTCCAGTAAAGTGATTTTATGCAATTAATTTCTTTACTATCTATATTAACTAGCAGATTCCAGCGCTCGAAATTCGAGTGCAATTTCTAGGCAACTTTATTTTTTAACTTAGCCAATTCAGAAACGAACACTTTTTTGGTTTATTATTATTATGAATAAAGATAAGAAACTCATTAACAAACAAATTAACAAATTTAATAAAACTGTAAATGCAATTTACTCAAAATAAAGGAATAAATTTAAAAATCTGTAAATTTGCAAAACGGCTAAAAAGAAATACCTTTCAAATAATATATGTTTGGTCAAAATCGGATAAAACGGTAGAACAAAACATCGGTAACAAAAAATCGCCTAGCCTATTGATATTATAGATAACTTTTAAAACATGTTGTAATCTATCAAAAGCTTTTTCGTAATCAATAAATCATATGAATACATCTTTTTGTCCATCTTTGCAGTTCTGTATTAAAACTTGAATACTAAACAAAGCTTCACGTGTACCCATAGCAACTTTAAAACCAAACTGGAACCAGCCCATATGTAATTCGCATGTTTTTATGAATATGCGTTGATGAATAATTTTCAAAAATATTTTCAACGAGTGACACATCAGACTTATTGATCTAAAATCATCTTTCATCTTCTTGCATTATTCTTCTTAAGTAATGAGATAAATGTGGATTTTAACCAATTTTGAGTATAAATACACGTGATTAAAAACTTTTTCAAGAATTTGGATACCTTTTTCACAAAGAACATTTAATATATCGGCTGGTAATTCGTTATAACCTAAAGCTTTATTATTTTTGGACAAATTAATTGCCTTAACAATTTCTGATTTTGTTATCGGTGGACCGTCTAGATCCGAAATTTGTACTTCTTCTTTTCTTATGTATTGCATCCATATGTTTATTTTACCAAACGCCTCTGAGATGATTGCATTAGATTCATTTATAAGAAGTTATGAATTCATGTTTTTTCTGATACTGCACAACTCCTTTATCTTTTAGTGTAGACTTAAACCATCATGATTAGTTTGTAGATGTTTTTGCTTCATGGCGTTGTAAACAAAACTTCGCACCGCACTTATCATCTGCATTACTGTCTCATTTCGACCTTTTTATGCGTCTGATTATTTTCTTCACCATACTTGCACTCAATTTGTAATGATAGTCCTTTATAAAACGAGTTAAATCATCATTGTTTAAAAACTTTTCACAAAGATTCAACGAAGCCGTATTTAAGTTTAATCTAAAGGGTGGCCCAATAAGAATAAAACGCATTTGTCTTTAAGCGAGGGAAGCCATTTTGACATAGATGTGGATCTATATATTTTTTCTTAAAGCCTAGTTTCGCGAAGCCGAGTGTCTTGTCTGTAGATTCTAACTTTTGGGTCCAGGAATAAGCCGGATTTGGCTAGTTTTTGCAGCGACAGACCAAAGCCTCAGGTGGGAATCAAACCCACGACCCCGCATGATAGGAGAGCACGCTACCTACTCACCTACTAGTATCTCACCGATGATACGTTGGATCTCGACCTTGTGCTCAGAAATTGTTTGTCACGATCTTCGTGAGCAATTGACGCCGTCCTGCTGAAACCACATATCGTTCAGATCCATACTAAACAGTTGAGGCCACAAGAACTCCGTTATCATGTTCCTGTAATGAATGCCACAGTCGTGCACTCTTATTGGGTAACACCATATTTTGAATTCCAATTTCACTGACTCCAAACTCTACATTTGAGAATAAGAACTTTTTGTATATATTTTTGTGTACTTTCTTGAACCGTAAGCTTGAAAAATATTTTAAATATTTACTGTAAAATAGAAAACGCTATACATATGTATATTTCCAAATATTTCCAAAATGAAAAATTTTTGTCGTAACCAATTTTGATCAAGTTTTTCGCGATCGATCCAGAAAACTTTGAAGATCAGCCGACCCCTGTGCTAGAGGATTCATGTGAGATTTAACATTTTACTAGAGAACATTTAAATCTCGGTGCAAGTGTGAATTTCTCATGTACCATGATGCGGCTGTAATTATTAATTTAAAATCTTGTTTTGCCATCTATGTTACAGGTTGAGGCGGTTCTCCATAACTGAATATCATAACACCTAATGGGTTTGAAAATCGAGTACAATCGAAACTTAACTTTGAGTTTCTAACCAATTATCCACGCATTTTGGATTAATTTTAATTATACCCTATACCACTATGTGGTTTGGGTATAATGACTTTGTGCAGCTGTTTGTAACTACCAAAAATATTTGACCTAGACCCATATTTTATTATACCGATCGACTCATAGAATGAACGCTGTTGAAATTGGTGAAATTCGGGCCATGTTCAGACCTAGTCCCCATACAAATGACCCCAATGAAATCGACATGAGTTTCCATAAGATCAAAATTATCATATAGATCTCAGTAAAATTGGACTTGTATGTGTTTATTATATCCATTAATCAGTAGTGCAAAAATAATCCCTATAGGACAATTCTTAGTCATAGGCCCCATATAGAGCTGCTTACCGATCTTCACTTAAATCTATTAAAAAACAAAAATATTGCACAGATTTTTCTCAAATTTGGTTTGTATATATTTTTTAACAATATAAGTGACTGTACCAAATATGGTTAGGATGGGTCCATTTCTGACCTAGTCCCCATATAAATATAGCATCCGATATGAACTTTTTCATATCTGCAGCCAAAAAATTAATAACAATGCTACTCAAATTTGGTTTATGCTTATTTTCTATATCGAATTAGTTGGACCGAAAAATAGGGTCTCTAAACCACGGTATAGGGTATCGTATAGTCGGTCTAGTTCGACTATAATTTTCATACTTGTTTTATTTGTGTTAGTTTTGCGTCTTTATGATTTTCCCAAGTATGATATAAACTGGTTCCTAATTCAAATTTCCGGATACATGGATACACTTTTGTTCATTTATTTTAATCTTCCATAAATTTAACCAATCTTCTAGTTGTGTCCTTTGGTACTGTAAGAGAACAGAAGTTGCTGAGGGGCTTTAGTGTACATTTAAAATTTGAGATAAGCTTTTTTTGATTGCTCGCACATCGGATATTTAAATGATGAACCCCCAAAAAATAACCCTATGGCAGAACAGTTTGAATATCTTGAGAAGATTTATCATTTATCATGTATTATATCATTTAATATATTAATCAAATAGCTTTTCCTTGTTTGTGCTAATACGGGGGCAAAAAATCTTTAATTCTATAAGAAACCCTCGTGATCAATCCAGTCAAATGTTTTTCGAATAGTTATGCTTACAATTCTATGGTGCTGTGTTTTCATCTAAACCCAAATTAGAGTGTTGTAATGACATTACTTTTATCTACGGGTATAATAAAAAATTCTGGAATTATTTTGACAAGTTTGATATTATGCTTACAGGTTTATACGAAACAACCTTCGTAAGATCTTTATCTGGTTTACCTGATGTCATTATAACAAGTGAAACTTTCCAGTTTGGGGGTAAATGTTCAAAGCATGAAAAATAGCAGTAAAAATAAACTGATTTTAGCGATCCCCAATACTTTTTTTTTCGGTTTAAATCAACAATAGCTATTTCGACCTCTCGGCACTTAAATCGAAGGGACGGTGCTCTATGCTTCCATTCTCAAAGAAGATGTTTTATAACACGCCGCTCTGGGTGTTTTATCCAAATTTTCAAGATATTTGTTCAGTTTTGTGTTTCATTATGTTTCAAGCAGTTTTCGTCGTAAATTCTTTATTCTTTTAATTGTTGCTTAAGTTGAGGAGATCTGTGCAGTTGCCACTCACTTCGAATTCTTCTATGCCAGCTTGTAGCCGTTCGACATCTGCGGAACAAATTCTATACAGCCTGGAGTGATGCGAGAGTATGGTAACAAGTAGAGCAGCTAATTTGAGATTTTGTTAGAGAATTTCATATCATCTGGTGTTCTTAGCGACAAGCTCTCTCTATGCTTTTGGTACTACGAAACTTTTTGCATGTTGATTGAAAATGCTAAATAGCCTGGGTGGGACGCAATTTACCGGGGGGATTGCCTTAATAACAATAACGAGTGTGTGGCCAGACAAGAGGTCTAATGCACCAATTCTTTTGCAATGTTTTTAATTACTCCGAGACCACATCCATACCTAATTGTAGAAATTGGGATGAACAAAACACCTTCATTTGGGATAATTAGCCGTGACCTAATGAATGTATGCTTACCATTAAAATCGATAGAAAATATGATACGAGGGCCTAGTGATAAAAAAGAAAATTGTAGTATCTGGAAGGTAGTTTTCACAATGCTCGTAAATTTCAGATACTATATTATAAATACTTATTTTGTATATGAGGTGCCAACGACTTTTAAGCCTGACTTCTAGTACTGATATCCTAAGTATACTACTGCTCCATATATAAGTATGATATTAAAACTATACTTTGTATATCTATGATATTAATAGGTAGGGCGATTTCTTGTTACTGATTTTTTGTACCACAGTTTTCTCCTCATTTTGACTAAACGTATCTCATTTGAAAGATATTTCTTCTTAGCTGTGCCCCAGTTTTACAGATTTTTATTTTTTTAATTTTTTTTTTTTTGAGTAAAATGCATTTAAAGCTGCTATTAACACATACATAAAATTATACAATGCTGTGTGTGTGTGTATTTATTAAATATGTTAGTGTATTTGCAAAAAAAAAAAAAAATTAGTTTGTTTTCTTCATTCACAATAATAATCGTGTTGAACTAAAAATAATTTTTGACATATACGAATAACGCAATAGATATTTGCTGAATTGTGAATTGGCTAAAATTGATTAGCATACCTTAAGGGTGTTATAAAATAATTTATTAAATGGAAAAATAAAATTTCCTAGAATTCACACTCGAATTTCGAGGGCTGTGATCTACTAGTAATCTATTATTCGTTAAACCTATAGCCTAAGTTGCTATTGCTTTAGACTTAAAATTTGTTATTATTTTAACCTATATATTAATACGTGAAGGTAAATTTTTGGTTCCCTTTTTAAGCAATATGCGGGCACGAAGGAGTTTGAAAATTGGCACAGTTATAGTTCATATGGAGGAGATGCTGAGAATGACAAAATTTATGTTTAATATAATTTCAAGGTCTGGGATCTACTAGTAATCTATTATTCGTTAAACCTATAGCCTAAGTTGCTATTGCTTTAGACTTAAAATTTGTTATTATTTTAATCTATATATTAATACGTAAAGGTAAATTTTTAGTTCCCTTTTTAAGCAATATGCGGGCACGAAGGAGTTCGAAAATTGGTGCAGTTACATTCATATGGAGGAGAAGCTGAGAATGATAAAATTTATGTTTAATCTGTTAAATAAATATATTAAATTAAATAAAATAAAATATTTATAATAAGTCGTTACACCCTGTTAATACGTGAAGGTAAATTTTTAGCTCCCTTTTTAAGCAATGTGCGGGCGCGGAGGATTGTGAAAATTGGCATAGTTATAGTTCATATGGAGGAGATGCTGAGAGTGATCAAATTTATGTTTAATCTGTTAAATAAATATATTAAATGAAATAAAATAAAATAAAATATTTATAATAAGTCGTTACACCCTGTTAATACGTGAAGGTAAATTTTTAGCTCCATTTTTAAGCAATGTGCGGGTGCGG
This sequence comes from Cordilura impudica, assembly GCA_963682025.1. Lineage (NCBI taxonomy): Eukaryota > Metazoa > Arthropoda > Insecta > Diptera > Scathophagidae > Cordilura > Cordilura impudica. Next base: position 229,505,918 of record OY821518.1, on the reverse strand, counting down.
AGGATTATAAAAATTGGCATAGTTATAGTTCATATGGAGAAAAAGCTGAGAGTGATACAATTTATGTTAAATCTGTCTTAAAAATATATTAAATAAAATAAAATAAAATAGGTAAGAAAATTATAGCCGGTCTAGACCGACTATACGATACCCTTTACCATGGTCCAACTAATTGGATATAGCAAATGAGCATAAACCAAATTTGAGGTGAATTGTTTTTAATGTTTTTGGCTGCAGATATGAAAAAGTTCATATCGGGTGCTATATTTATATGGGGACTAGGTCGAAAAATAACCCTATCCTGACCATAGTTGGTAAAGTCACTTATATTTTGAAAAAATATATACAAACCAAATTTGAGGAAAATCTGTGCAATATTTTTGTTTTTTTAATAGATTTAAGTGAAGATCGGGAAGCAGCTCTATATGGGGCCTATGACTAAGAATTGTCCTAAAGGGATTATTTTTGGACTTCTGATTAATGGATATAATAAACACATACAAACCCAATTTGACTGAGATCTATATGATAATTTGGATCTTATGGCAATTTATGTCGATTTCATAGGGGTCATTTGTATGGGGACTAGGTCTGAACATAGACCGATTTTCACCAATTTCAATAGCGTTCATCCTATGGCCGATAAAAGCTTATGTACCAAATTTCATCAAAATATATTCATATTTGCGACCTGTAGTTTGATTACAAGGTTTACATGGACACACAGACGGACGGACATAGTTAAATCGACTCAGAAAGTGATTCTGAGCCGATCGGTATAATAAAAAATGGGTCTAGGTTAAATATTTTTGGTAGTTACAAACAGCAGCGCAAAGTTATTATACCCAAACCACATAGTGGTATAGGGTATAAAAAGTAAGAAAACTATAGTCGATCTAATTCAGCTAAACGTTATCCTATGCCATGAGTTTCCAGAAAGGGTTTTAGGTCCAACTATACTGAGGACATAGAAAATAAACATAAATTCTTCTGATTTTTTTTCCTTCAGATCTGATAGTGATTTAAAAGAAAAACATATAGACAAACTAAATTTGAGTAAACATTTTTAATTTTATTGTTTTTTAACAGATTTAAGTGAAGATGGGAAAGCAGCTGTATAGGGCGCATTTGTATGGGGGCTTGCTAGGTCTCAACATTTTCAATTTTGGCAATTTTTAATAGCCGTCATCCTAAGGCCGATAAAAGATTTTTATATATACTTTCATCAAAATAGATACAGACAGAATTAAAAATTTCTTTTGATTAGCATTTAAGACTAACTATTTGAAGAAATTCAAATATTATCTTTAGTAAATTGTGACTAAATTTTATAAAACGAGAAACATTTTAAATTTGTATAAAAAAAAAATATTGAATTATTTTCGTTGCTATCTAATCTAGTTTTGTGTCTATTTTTCACAATTTACAACAAACATCAATTTAATTTTATATTTAAGACAAAAAATTTAAAAGTACATTTTTTAATACTACGTGTGATTTCATTGCAAACATATTTTAGATAAAGTAGGTTACTTTGTACTTAGTACTTAGTAAATAGAAACAAGGCCGAACATATTGTTAACTAGAGTGTTTCATCGTAATAAGAACATATTTCTCTAATTTTTTAGACAGACGCCAAACTTTTACCACATTTGCATATTTCGGCCAAAAACAAATCGGAATGTTTTATTATTTGGATATAGAAAAATATTTGTAGAATATTTACATACCTTTTTTTTTTAATACAATCCACTTTATGTCAAAACCATACGCTCTTGAATATTGGAACTGACCATAGGTCAGTTGATTAACCAAATCTTAAACTATATCTTAAACTCTATTAGATAATGTTAGCGATACCAACTTTTTCCAAGCAAAAAGCGCAAATTAGTACTACAAAATTCAAAATTATTTTTATTAAATAATACAGTAGATAGATGAGAAATTGAAAACTTTGTAGATATACCTTCCAAATGGATCTTGCGGATCAGAGGTGCGAAGTTCTATTAATAAATTAAACAACACAACATCTCCAGGCTATGATAATATCTTTGCCTGAGATTAAATTAATTTCCATCTCAGTTTAAATATGCAAAAATAGTTATGAAACTTAAACCTAATGAAGCGGAAAATGCTGTTGCATCTTATGGACGAATAAGCTTATTGTCAACCTTTTCTAAGATTTTTGAGAGACCATTCCTTAAAGAACTGCTTCCCACAATAGAAAAACAAAACATAATTCCAGTTTGGGTTCCGGCACAAACATGGTACATCTGAACAATGTCACCGGATTGTTGACGTCATTACCAACACATTCGAAAGAAAACAATGTTGTTCCGCCGTATTTTTATACCGTATTTATATAATGACGTTGTGCTGCTGTTTGTAACTACCAAAAATATTTGACCTAGACCCATCTTTTATTATACCGATCGAATCAGAATCACCATCTGATTCGATTTAACGATGTCCGTCCGTGTGTCCGTCCGTCCGTCTGTGGTCCATGTAAAGCTTTTAATCAAACTGCAGGTCGCAAATATGAGTATATTTTGATGAAATTTGGTATATAAGCTTTTACCGGCCATAGGATTAACGCTATTGTAATTGGTGAAAATCGGTCCATGTTCAGACCTAGCCCCCATACAAATGACCCCTATGAAATCGACATAAATTGCCATAAGATCCAAATTATCATATAGATCTTACTCAAATTGGGTTTGTATACGTTTATTTCATCCATTAATGAGTAGTCCAAAAGTTATCCCTATGGGATAATGAGATATGATAACCCTTACTCATAGGCCCCATGTAGAGCTGCTTCCCGATCTGCACTTAAATCTATCAAAAAACAAAAATATTGCTCTGATTCTTTTCAAATGTTGTCTGTATATATTTCTGCAAAATACAAGAGACATTACCAAACATGATCAGGATCGGTCCAATTTTAGGCCTAGTGCCCATATAGATATAGCATCCGATATGAACTTTTTCATATCTGCAGCCAAAAAAATTAATAAAAATCCCACTCAAATTTGGTTTATCTCATTTTCTATGTTCAGTTAGTTAGGCCTAAGAGTTAGGGTCTCTAAACGCATGGTATAAGGTATCGTATAGTCTAGTATCGTATAGTATCATATAGTATCGGTCTAGACCGACTATAATTTTCTTACTTGTTAGATGTTTAAAAAGCTTTTGATAGATTGTGGCATACTGGACTGTTACATAAATTAAAACAGTTTATTCATGCACCATTTATCTTTTGCCGAAATCATATACTGACGTTAGTATCAATGGAGAAAATTACAATTTTTAACAAATTAAATCTGGAATTCCACAGGGCAGCGTACCTAGTCCAGTACTTTTTACACATCAGATATGCCTAATATGGATGGTCCTACAGCGCTATACTTGCATCTAATGAATCAGCAATTGTAGTCTCTAAATTGGTACAAAATGAGTTAAATCTTTTAGAAAATAGATTAAAAAAATGGAACGTTAAAGTAAATACAGAAAAGTTAGTCCATATTACATCTAAACGCTGCTAGTATACCGATAAGCAACAACATAAAGTATTTGGGCCTTCATCTTGATAGAAGTCTTACATGGAAGGAACACTTTAATATTAAAGCGAGATCAAAATTAAGTTTAGAAAACAAAGCAATCTTATACAAAACCATTCTTAAGACAGTTTGTCCAACTTTGGGGGACTACCATCACTTTAAACATTGAAATTTTGCAGAGATATCAATCAAAAACATTTCGGCTCTTAACAATACGCGATGATCTTAAAATTCCAAAAGTAAAAGATGAAATTGGCAGTTTTAGCGCAAGATATCCAATAGATTTAGCAATCACCCAAACATATTACCTATAAATCTCTTAGATGATAATGATGAAATAAAAAGGTTGCAAAGGTTCCACATACTTGACCTACCCTTTAGAAAATAAAATATGTATGTATATAAATATGTAAATAACTAGCAGTATACCCGCTACGTTGTTAGCGTAATTATTATGTGACAATACGATGGAAACTTTTAGCAATAAATATTTTTAACGACTTGCACTCTTTTATTAATTTACACATTTGTATGTTTTATTTATTTAACAAAGAAGATATATTAACATAACTTCAGAAACAATTAACATTTTTATGCTGTTGACAAAACCATGTAAACCTTTACTATACAAAAACTGGAATAAAATGATGGTCATGATCTGAACGATTGTATTAATTTATTTCCGTAAAACTCCCGGAGCGTTTAGCCGTTTTATGGCCATTTAAATATATAATTTTGTAGACAACACTATTCGCCAACAGTATACTAATTCCAGTTCATACATTCTTTAACAAGATTAATGTTAGCCAGACGCTTTTATGGCTTTATTCATAGAATATTTCTCACAAATATTCTTTTGCCTGCGACCATCACTAAAATCATCTATTATTCTGGTTTGGTTCGTAAAACTTTATTCTTGCATTATTTTATAATAATTGAAAGAAAACAACAGAATCTATAAATATTTAAAAGAAATTTAAAAGTTTCCACTGTTTTGGCATCACTAAAAAATATATCTTTTGCGTTTATCTATTTTTTTTTATTGCATCTTTTTTAACAAATGTGTTATCTTCCAATATAGAACACACAATAGTGATTTCGTAAAAATATACATAATTTTATTACTATGCGCGAAATTATTAAAAACACAATTGAATTTTGTAAAAATTTCCACTGTATTGCCGCCTACAATATTTAAGTACCACTTTTTTATTCATAATAGGTTCGAAAATTATTCAAAAATAATATTATTTATAATATCGATGGCTTAGTTTGGAAAGGAAGTAACTCAAGCTATAAGATGTTCAGTCCTAGTCCCCATTCAAATAACCCATATGATATCGACTTAACTTCCCATAAGATCCAAATTATCAAATAGATCTCTGTCGAATTGGGTTTGTGTGTGTTTATGACATCCATTAATCCGTAGACCAAAAATAAACCCTATAACTTGCTGCAAAATATAAATGACTTTACCACATATGGTTAGGATCGGTCCAATTTTCGACGTATATTTGGATTATGATTTTTTTAAACCTAATTAGTTGGACCTAAGAGCAATTCTCAAAACGCATGGTATAGGGTATCGGTCTAGACCGGCTATCATTTCTTCAGAAAATATACTTTTAAAGGAAAATTTACCAGTTGAAAAATATAATTTTTCCCATTTTTGGCCGTTTTTACCCCCCAAAGGCTCGAATTAAAACAAATTTTATTCTTCTCCGATGTTTGTGTCTCTGGTGGAGACAAATTTCATATTCCTAAATTACTTTGTAAAGAAGATACAAAAAGGTACACTTTACACTTACGGGCCGTTTTTGCCCGCCCCCCCCCTTTATCATCTGAATTTCCAAATGATTTCGTCTCATTTGATGTTTCTATCTTTAGGGGAATCCACAAACTACATTTTAAATTCGTTTGTTTAGAAGATATCAGATGTATTATTTCTCCCCTCTTTGGCCGTTTTTTCCCCTATACGTTAGAATTACCGATATATTCACCCTTGACTGATGCCCACGTATTGGTTGGGTCTGTATATCAAAATTCATAAATATAGAATAATATGTTAAGAAGATGCAAAGGTACCATTTTTACCCCCCTTAACTTCCAAATTTCCAAAAGTTTTCCTCTCATTGGGTGTTTCTATCTCTAGTGGAATCCACAAACCATATTTTATATTCGCTTGTTTAGAAGATGTACACTTATTCCCCATTTTTGCCGCTTTTCCTCCCCTACATGCTAGAATTAAAAATTAATTCATCCCTGACTGATACCCATGTATTCGGTGGAGTCTGTATGACAAAATTCACACACAGAAAAATAATTCACTAACCGAATTGTTTTAAAACTTAACAACTGAATTTTTGATTGTATCAACAGAAATTTTATATAAACTAACCATTTTGTATTGTGATAAAATATTTACTGTTGAGACAATAGAATTGTAATTGCAAGCAACTCAAAATTCGGTTATTAACTTCATCGCAATTCGGTTGGCAATATATTTGGTAGCCACAACGAATCTGTTTCTGTGCGCATGTATACCATTTCCCCTTTTTGGCCATTGTTACCCCCCCGCATCTGGTGTTTCTATCTCTAGGGGAATCCACATACCATATTTCATATTCTTAGATTTGTTTGTTAAGAAGATAACAAATGTACACTTTTTCCCCTTTTTGGCCGTTTTTCCATCCCTGGACGTTAGCATTAGCAATAAATTCATTCTGGACTGATACCCACGTATTCGGTAGAGTCTATATACCAAAATTCACACATATAGATTAATATGATAAGAAGATGCAAAAGGTACAATTTCTGCCCTTTTTCGCCGTTTTCTCCCCATAAATGGACGAATTTCGAAAAAATTAATCCTGAGCCAATATTCGTTTCCCGGTTGAAGTCTACACATCAAATTTCATATTCCTAGATTGATTTCGTATAATTTTCCCCTTTTTTGTCCGCTTTTAACCCCTGAAGGCTTAAATTTAAAAACTTTTTACTCTTGGCCGATGTTTGTTTCTCTGGTGGAATCTACATATCAAATTTCGTATTCGTAAATTACTTTGTAAAGAAGATACCTAAAGATACCCTTTTAAAATTACGGGCCGCTTTTTACCCCCCCCTTTGCATCTGAATTTCCAAAAATTTTTCTTCTCTTTCTACCATATTTCATATTCCTAGATTCGTTTGTTTAGTAGACACCAAATATACAATTCTCCCCTAGACGTTAGAATTAGCAATAAAATCATTATTGGCTGATGCCCAAGTATTAGGGTGAGACTGTGAAGAAGATGCTGAAAGGTAAAATTTTTACCCTTTTTGGCCGTTTTTTCCCCTTAAATGGCCGAATTTCGAAAAAATTAATTCTGAGCCCACATTTGTTTCTCGAATGGAGTCTACACACCAAATTTCATATTCCTAGATTAATTTGCTACCATTTTTTCCACTTTTTGTCCGCTTTTACCCCGATAATGTACGAATTTTTAAAAATCCGTTCTTAGTGGTTCTTTACGCCGAGAGAGGAACCTACTGTCCAAATTTCAAGCTTCTGGGTCGAATGGTTTGGGCTGGGCGGTTATCATCCTCGGAACTCTTTTATATATATATATATAATAATATATATAAAATTAAAAATTAAAAATTAAAAATTAAAAATTAAAAATTAAAAATTAAAAATTAAAATTAAAAATCAAAAATTAAAAATTAAAAATTAAAAACTAAAAATTAAAAATTAAAAATTAAAAATTAAAAATTAAAAATTAAAAATTAAAAATTAAAAATTAAAAATTAAAATTAAAAATTAAAAATTAAAAATTAAAAATTAAAAAATAAAAATTAAAAATTAAAAATTAAAAATTAAAAATTAAAAATTAAAAATTAAAATTAAAATTAAAAATTAAAAATTAAAAATTAAAATTAAAAATTAAAAATTAAAAATTAAAAATTAAAAATTAAAAATTAAAAATTAAAAATTAAAAATTAAAAATTAAAAATTAAAAATTAAAAATTAAAAATTAAAAATTAAAAATTAAAAATTAAAAATTAAAAATTAAAAAATTAAAAATTAAAAATTAAAAATTAAAAATTAAAAATTAAAAATTAAAAATTAAAAATTAAAAATTAAAAATTAAAATTAAAAATTAAAAATTAAAAATTAAAAATTAAAAATTAAAAATTAAAAATTAAAAATTAAAAATTAAAAATTAAAAATTAAAAATTAAAAATTAAAAATTAAAAATTAAAAATTAAAAATTAAAAATTAAAAATTAAAAATTAAAAATTAAAAATTAAAAATTAAAAATTAAAAATTAAAAATTAAAAATTAAAAATTAAAAATTAAAAATTAAAAATTAAAAATTAAAAATTAAAAATTAAAAATTAAAAATAAAAATTAAAAATTAAAAATTAAAAATTAAAAATTAAAAATTAAAAATTAAAAATTAAAAATTAAAAATTAAAAATTAAAAATTAAAAATTAAAAATTAAAAATTAAAAATTAAAAATTAAAAATTAAAAATTAAAAATTAAAAATTAAAAATTAAAAATTAAAAATTAAAAATTAAAAATTAAAAATTAAAAATTAAAAATTAAAAATTAAAAATTAAAAATTAAAATTTAATAATTAAAATTTAAAAATTAAAAATTAAAAATTATAAATTAAAAATTAAAAATTATAAATTAAAAATTAAAAATTAAAAATTAAAAATTAAAAATTAAAAATTAAAAATTAAAAACTAAAAATTAAAAATTAAAAATTAAAAATTAAAAATTAAAAATTAAAAATTAAAAATTAAAAATTAAAAATTAAAAATTAAAAATTAAAAATTAAAAATTAAAAATTAAAAATTAAAAATTAAAAATTAAAAATTAAAAATTAAAAATTAAAAATTAAAAATTAAAAATTAAAAATTAAAAATTAAAAATTAAAAATTAAAAATTAAAAATTATTAAAATTAAAAATTAAAAATTAAAAATTAAAAATTAAAATTTAATAATTAAATTTAAAAATTAAAAATTATAAATTAAAAATTAAAAATTATAAATTAAAAATTAAAAATTAAAAATTAAAAATTAAAAATTAAAAACTAAAAATTAAAAATTAAAAATTAAAAATTAAAAATTAAAAATTAAAAATTAAAAATTAAAAATTAAAAATTAAAAATTAAAAATTAAAAATTAAAAATTAAAAATTAAAAATTAAAAATTAAAAATTAAAAATTAAAAATTAAAAATTAAAAATTAAAAATTAAAAATTAAAATTAAAAATTAAAATCTAAAAATTAAAAATTAAAAGTTAAAAATTAAAAATTAAAAATTAAAAATTAAAAATTAAAAATTAAAAATTAAAAATTAAAAATTAAAAATTAAAAATTAAAAATTAAAAGTTAAAAATTAAAAATTAAAAATTAAAAATTAAAAATTAAAAATTAAAAATTAAAAATTAAAAATTAAAAATTAAAAATTAAAAATTAAAAATTAAAAATTAAAAATTAAAAATTAAAAATTAAAAATTAAAAATTAAAAATTAAAAATTAAAAATTAAAAATTAAAAATTAAAAATTAAAAATTAAAAATTAAAAATTAAAAATTAAAAATTAAAAATTAAAAATTAAAAATTAAAAATTAAAAATTAAAAATTAAAAATTAAAAATTAAAAATTAAAAATTAAAAATTAAAAATTAAAAATTAAAAATTAAAAATTAAAAATTAAAAATTAAAAATTAAAAATTAAAAATTAAAAATTAAAAATTAAAAATTAAAAATTAAAAATTAAAAATTAAAAATTAAAAATTAAAAATTAAAAATTAAAAATTAAAAATTAAAAATTAAAAATTAAAAATTAAAAATTAAAAATTAAAAATTAAAAATTAAAAATTAAAAATTAAAAATTAAAAATTAAAAATTAAAAATTAAAAATTAAAAATTAAAAATTAAAAATTAAAAATTAAAAATTAAAAATTAAAAATTAAAAATTAAAAATTAAAAATTAAAAATTAAAAATTAAAAATTAAAAATTAAAAATTAAAAATTAAAAATTAAAAATTAAAAATTAAAAATTAAAAATTAAAAAATAAAAAATAAAAATTAAAAATAAAAAATAAGAAATAAAAAATAAAAAATGAAAAATGAAAAACGAAGAATTAAAAATTAAAAAAAGCGAAAAATTAAAAATTTACCGACTGAAATAAATAATAATAAATATTTTGATATTAGCAGAATCCCTGCAGTTGGTTGCTATAAGTGATACATAGATGACGCTTTCTGTTTGATTTTAAAAAAGTGCCATAAAAAAATCTTTAATTACCAAATGTTTACACATCTGCCCTGTGATCGGACTCACATGATTTTTTTTATTTACTGAGTTCATTGGAATTCAGTATCTCAGGTAGCCTTAATTATTATAAGATTTGCTTATTATTATAATTTTTGTAAAATGGATTGCATATAATGATGAATTGAAAAAAGAAAAATATATTATTTAAAAATATATATGTACCTATGTATATTCCTTACACATTTGAGATCATTTTGTATTTAGTGAAACGTTTTGAGATGTATATTAATAAATAAAAAATAAAATACTTTAAAAACTTTTCATTTTCGAATAAAAAGTTAAATTTTCTTTCTCATCTTCAGGTCATATTATTGTTTTTCTATAAAATATTGATTTTTTGATTTTTCAATTTTAATAAAAAGATTTGTTGGAAGGTTAAATTTAATACATGTCGGAAACTAGGTCGAAAAATTAACCGATCATGACCATATATGGCAACGCTATTTATTTTTTGCAAAAACATATACAAACCAAATTTAAAAAAAATCTATGCATCCGCAATTGTGTTTTTTGATACATTTAAATAAACCCTATATTACACACATATCTGAAATGACCACGATATATATGATAATTTTGATCTTATGGCAATTTAAGTCAATCTCATAGGGGGTCATTTGTATGAGGAGTACGTCTTAACATGCATCGATTTCCACCAATTTCAATAGAGTTCGTCCTATGGTCGATGAAATGTTGCATACTAAATTTTGTGAAAATATATTTATATTTGCGACAGATGGACACCGCTAAGTCGACTCAGAAAATGATTCTTATTATACCCTGACTTCATAGTGGTACAGGGTATACAAAACTTATAGACTTTGCAAAAGAGTATGTAAACAAGACTCCAGAAATTCGGCAACGTGTTTTATTTTCGGATAAAAGCAAGTTTTGCATTTTCGGCAATAAGTTAGTTTGGCGAAAAAGTGGAACTACATTAAATAAAGAAAATTTTCGTATATTTGAAATATTAATAAAAAAAAAACTAAATTTACATTAAATATTGCTTAAGTTAGTAACTTCTTGGATACCCTTTACGCTTTAGGACCTCTGTGAAGCCATTTGGCATTGACTTAGCCAACTTTAAGGTACTTATTTACTTATTTAACCCCATTCATCCAAAATGGCGATTTTTAACATTTCCTCCTTTCCTGACGGATTACGCGCTCCAATAAATCCAATAAATGCTCCATATAATTAAGATCGGGTGATTGAGGTGGTGATTTCAATTTATTTTTAGAATTGTAGAGAAACCACAGCTTGACATTGTGCGCTGTATGTTTTGAAACATTATCATGTTGGAACCAAAAATCTTCTCGTTGGCCCAGTGGTTGTGTGCTTTCTTATAAATTTTGTTTTGAAATGTTTATTATTATAGACTCAAGAAATATGAGTTTACTAACCCCGTGTTTAACCGTTGGCAAAATATTTTCTTTAACTAACTTTTTTTCCTTTAATGCCGAAAATGCAAAAGTTGCTTTCATCTGAAAATAAAACGGCTTCCCAAAATTCTACAGCCTTGTTTACCTTACTCAGTTGCAAATAATTTGGGAAGCAGTAATTTTGAGATTTTGTTTTATTGACGCCAAAATAGTTCTATTTTCGCACTCAGTTAGTGGTGAACAGAACGAGGTGTTGACAAAATTGGATTGGTGCATTTGTAGCTTTGAACCACGCACTGTGGGATTTTGCTGACAAAAAGTCCGTTTTTCGAGTGTAAAATATCAAAAATGTAATGATGCAGTTATGTAGAGAATTGTTTAATTAAGAGAAATTCAACATAATTTTTTTCTATAAATTCTATTTTTTTTTGTCCAAAATAATGCGGCAAAGTCACCTAAACGAAACCCTGGAGTAACTGCCTCACATTTTCATGCATTTCAATGGTCTGGGTATATATTTTCTTTTTTTCATATCTATTTGATGTAAGTATATTTGAAAAATGTTAGTGTTATTAATTAATATTGAAAAAAAAATAATTGGATAACAGTTTAAACCAACTATACGATACCCTATATAACGCATTTAGAGATTCTATCTCTTAGGTCCAACTAATTGGATATAGAAAATAAGCATAAACCATATTTGAGTTGCTTTATTATTAATTTTTTTGCTTTCAGATAAAATTCCGTCCTGTATTTTAACAAAATGTGCTAATGTTTTAGCTGTAGCATTAGCACTAGTGTTTAATACCTCGATTAAATACTGTTATTTTCCCAATATGTGAAAGGATTCATTCATTATTCCACTATTCAAATCTGGTAACAAGGCTGATATTACTAATTATCGTGGAATTGCTAAATTAAGTATTACTCGTGTACCTAAAATTTTTAATTTCTCCCTTCCAACATGATTTCCAAAAAAGATGTTCAACTTCTACAAATCTATTACAATTTACTACAATCGTCAATCGTGGTTTTCTTGAACGCAAACAAACAGATGCAATTTACACTGACTTCAGCAAGGCTTCCTTCTGATAAAGTCAATCATAAACTTCTTAAGAAATTACATATGATGGGATTTTCAAATCTTAGCGCAAAGTGGATATATTGTTATTTAACCAATAGAACACAAAAAGTATGTTTTAAAAAGTTACTTCAAAGCCGATAGATGTAATGTCAGGAGTACCAGAAGGCAGCCATCTTGGACCACTTCTTTTTTTGTTTATAAACGATCTTCCGAATGTTATTCGTTTTTCAAACGTCTTGATGTGTGCGGATAATGTCAAAATTTTATTCTGTTATAATCAATCATCTGATCATGTCGTTTATCTTGTTTTAGCTCGTTTTTTCATGGAAAAATATTGTTACTTATAGCTTTTAAGCAGAATATCTTCAGTTTGCTTCAAAAACAACATTTTTAAATAAAAAACTTTTTTTGTTTTCTATGGAAGGTGGGCGTGGCATATTTCTGTAAAACTTTGCAAATATCTTTACTTCATAATACTGATAACTTGAGACAAATTACACGACTTTTAATAAAGAAACTAAAATTCGGGTCCAAAAATTCATGTTTGGGTATATGTGATGTGGGCGATGGGCGTGGCCGATCTCCAGATATCTCACCTTCATAACACTGATGACTTGTGCCAAGTTTCATGACTTTTGGTAAGGAAATAAAAATTTGGGGCTTGGTCAATTTTGATTCAACTTTAAATTTTTCTTAATTGAGTTGATAAAACGATCTGTGCCAAGTTTCAACGTCCTACGAGCTCTCCTTATACTTCTTGACAAGAAATGTATGAAGCGATCCCACTGCGCCACGTACTGCACTGAAGAGTATGTAGCTTCTGCTTATGATTCAAGCTATTTCACGAAAAGCTTTACCCTCATTTCTAAGCTTAGCGATAATTTTTCTCTCGTCAGCACCGATTTCTTTGATTCTGGAACTCATCTCAAAATAAAGTTCACAAAAGAAATATAATTAAATCAAATCAACTTTATAAAAACAAATTTGTCTTCTACTAAAAAAAAATCTATGTAACAGACCTGTACGTCGTTGCATAATTCGTGGGATTCCCCTTATTGTAATTTCTTATAAAACAAGTATAATGTTTCAATTGTAATAAGATCGTAATTCAAAATATTTTAGTCAAATTTGTATTCTCATATTAAATTGTCATCTTCAAGTGTGCGGATATCTTTTCTAGCAAGTGCACGTCCCCATACCAAAACAACGAAATCTCTGATATTTTCTTATACAGCACAAACAATCTAGCATGTTTGTACATGCATTTGACTTAACTAGAGAATTTTTCAAATTATTGATAATGTGATACCAGAATCGAGCATAGTTACTATGCAGCAAATATGAAAAAAACAACTAAGAAAATTATAGTCGGTCTAGACAGACTATACGATACCCTATATCATGGCTTAGAGACCCTGTCTCTTCGGTCCAACTAATTGGAAATAGAAAATAAGCATAAACCAAATTTGAGTGGCATTGTTATTAATTTTTTGGCTGCAGAAATGAAAAAGTTCATATAGGATGCTATATTTATATGGGGACTAGGTCGAAAAATGGTCCGATCATGACCATATATGGTCACTTATATTTTGTAAAAATATATGTACAAACCAAATTTGAGAAAAATCTATGCAATATTTTTTTTTTCATAGATTTAAGTGAAAATCGGGAAGCAGCTTTAGATGGGGGGCTATGACAAAGAATTGCCATATGAGGTTTATTTTTTGAAAACTGATAAATGGATATAATAAACACACACATTTGACCGTGATGTATATGATAATTTGAATCTTATGGCAATTTAAGTCGATTTCATAGGGGTCATTTGTTTGGGGACTAGGGACTAGGTCTGAACATGAACCGAATTTCACCAATTTCAATAGCGTTGATCCTATGGTATAGATGCTTATGTACCAAATTTTATCCAAATTTATTTGCGACCTGTATTTTGATTACAAGCTTTACATGGACACACAGACGGACGGACGGACATCGTTAAATCGAATCAGATAGTGATTCTGATTCGATCGGTATAATTAAAGATGGGTGTAGGTCAAATATTTTTGGTAGTTACAACAGCAGCACAAAGTCATTATACCCAAACCACATAGTGGTATAGGGTATAAAAACGAAAGAGTATGACATATTTCTGTCCTCGATAATATATCCTAGTTTTAGAGCGATCTACGCTTTACACCTAGGATACCTTCTTTGTGGGCGAATTATTATGATTGCTTTACAATGAAAAATAGTTTAATTCATTTGCTAATTTTCCTTAATTCTAAAATACTTTAAATGTATGTACGTTTTTTTTATATAGTACTCGTACGCAGTGTTGGAATATGGTCTGAAATATCTGATTTTTGCAGATATTTCGTGAACTTTCAGATGCGCAGATGACGAGCCCAAAATCAGATCTAAAAAATCTGAACTGAATCAATTCCAAAAATACTCAGCGCCAAGATTTAAATCCGATTATTCTGACTTATTTTCTGGATTTGGTTTATAGTTTTGTAGTAGAGCTAGCGAATAGCGTGCTTATTACTTAATGTACTAAGAATGTTTCATTTTTTCTATTTGCGTTTCTAGTTCCATTCATTCCGCTTTGAAATTGTGTGTGTTTGTTTGGCATTTGGATTATTAGAAATTGGTTAAATATTTTGTGTCCAATTATAATATTATATACATATATTTCATATTCGTGCATTCGATGTAGAAGCTTTATAAAGATCAAGATAAGAGTGTATCGTGTCGTTATTATGGATCGCTCTATAATAAGAACATGTAAGTTTAATTCTCAATTTTTGGCAATTCCTTGCACCTGCAATTTTCTATTATAAATTTTTTGTGCCGATCTTAAAATTGTTGCAAAAGAAAGCTGCTCTACCCAGGTTCCATCTCAAATGAATGTTGTGAATAATGCGATTGTCGAAGTATCCAAATCGAATACACAACCTGAAATTGAAAATATAATGACTGAAGACAAAACCCAAAATGAAACCGTAACCGATCAGAATATTAGTGATGCTGATGATATAGTTTTTGATGATGATCATTACGTTGACGAGAAAAACTCTCCCTCTGTATCCAACCCAAATACGATGAGATGTGAATGATTTATTTAAAATTTAAATTCATATTAACCGTATTAAACTTTCTAACAGAGGAAAAGAGTGCGGATCTCTTATTCAACTGCATGGGAACAATTGCCACAATTTAAAGGATGGCTCAAAAAGTCAAATGACTCTAGTTTTATTGCCTACTGTTTTGCGTGTGCAGTGTATCTTAGATCATCTGGCGGAAAACAGACCTAATAAAACATTGTGAGACGGTTGGACACAGAAACAGATAAAATTAGTGAGTTTTCAACCTTCAGTAGCTGAAAACTATCAAGTTTTGACAAGTCTTAAAAAAAAAAAAGTTATGAGAGCTGAACTGCATATTGCATCTCTCACCGCCGAACATAATTTATCATTTTTACTTTCTGATCATCTCGTGAAGATACATAAAAACGACCATTCCGACTCACCTGTGAGTTTAGGTATAACATGTTCACGAAAAAAAACTGTCGCGATCATTAGAAATGTACTGGGTGCTCAACAATTTGAGGATTTATCGGAAATATTGCGTAATAATAAATTTTCCATATGTATAGACGAGTCAACGGATTTGTCGTCTACCAAAATTTTAAGCGTTGTTGCTAGAGTGTGCATCAATTTTAAAGCAAAAGGCCATCTGTTTGGTTTAATTAAAGTCACATTTGCTGATGCCAATACGATATATGCTGTTATAATAAAAGCATTTATCGACGCAAAAATTAATTACAAATTAAATTTGCTTGGTTTTGCTGCGGATGGTGCTGCGAACATGACTGGAAAAAATCATTCAGTTGCAACATTATTAAAAGCAGACTGTCCAAACATCATAATATTAAAATGCATTTGCCATTCTTTCGCACTTTGTACTTCATATGCATGTGTCATGTTGCCATCAAGAATCGAAACTTTTGTTAGAGATATTTACAATTACGTTTCAAACAGTCCGAAACGAATATCCGAATTCGACAAAATTATGGTGTTGTTGGATGATAAGCCAAAAAAATTATTACATCCAGTGGTTGTCCTTGGAAAAAGTTATATTTCGTATACTTGATCTCTATGAGCCACTAAAAATTTATTTTTCAATGTGCTATCAAGTTGACAAAATAGATACTGCTAAATCTATCTATGAAAGTTTGTTAGACCCCGCCACACGCTTATATTTGGAGTTTTTAAAGTATATTTTACCGATGATAAATAACCTCAATAGGATGTTTCAAAGCAAATATCCACAAATTCACAAAATCCATGATGGCATCATTTGCTTGGTCAGTTCACTTTTCGATAACTACATTAAACCTGATTATTTGAGAGTAACCAAGACAGAAAATATTAATTTTAGAAATCCTCATATCTTTGTGTTCAAGTGAGTTCATTATTAGATGTAAATCAATTAAGACCGGCCGAGATAGAAACGTTTAAAAATAATTGTTTTAAATTTTATATAGAACTATCAGAACAAATATTTAAACGATTTAATTTTAAAGATCCAGTTTTTCTCAACTTATCCTTATTATCTATATGTCTTTGTTGCCTTTATTGCAACTCTTTCCAAATATAATTAGTTTGGATAACTTACAAGAAATAGATAATGAATATCGAGAAATTATTAGCTTAAATTTTTTAAATATGTTTTCAAATTTAATACTGCAGGATATATAAATTCTAAGCTTTTGGAAAGAAATTTGTTTATTAAAACGTCAAGATAATACATTTGCTTATCCTAAGATTAGATATTTCATAACTGCCATATTTTCCCTCCCTCACTCTTCAGCGAACGTGGAGAGAACATTCTCTCAAATTAACCTAAATAAAACCAAGACTCGAAATAGGCTCGAATTAGATACATTAGAAGGAATTTTGCTAACTAAAGACTATCTTAAACTTAATAATTGTTTTTGCTACAATGTTGAACTAACTGAAGGATTAATCTCGAAATTCACAAAAATGTACGAATTGAATGCTTAATAACTTTGATGATCCCGATAGCTTTTTTTTTTTGTGAACATACCACACATCTTAATTTATTCTTAGTCATTTTATTTTGTGATGTACATACATATATTTTAGTAATGAAATATTTTTTTATTTTATGATTTACATATATTTTAGTAATGAAATATTTTTTTTATATAACCAAACCAAATACCATTGAAAGTATTTTAATTGTGTTACTTATATATTTTTTATATATTTTTTTATATATTTTTTTTTATATATATTTTTTTTTTTATATATTTTATATATTTTTTTTGTTATTTTCTAATTAAGTACAATAAGAAGGGATAATAATAAATATTATACAATTTCATTAAATTTACCTAAATATAATGAAGTTATACAAAAAAAACCATATTCATATATTTTTTATTTACTTATAAAAATATCTACAATGAGTTTCAGCTGACCCATTAATTTTCGGCTCAAGCAAATTTAAACTTTTACTTTAATTACAACAACTAGCGCCATCTCTAGTAATAATCTCGCATTATTTTCGTTGGTCATATACCAGTCTATGTTCCGCTCCAGCAGACTTGTCACTTGTCGTGTCAGACGAACGCAGACAAAACGCTACGAAATTTTCAGATATAATTTTTGGATCCATTCCAACACTGCTCGTACGTGATGGATGGATGGTACTCAACTACTAAAAGTTGATTGTATTTTCATCAATAAATAAATGAAAATATTTATTTTATTACTGTATGATTTTGTTTGTGTCTGTTAACTAACGCTAATCTAATTTAAAAAAGAAAATAAAATAAATTTAGGCTTATTGTATTCCAATGATAACGAAGATAATGATGATGATAATTTCATTTTATTAGTGACAATAGTACGAGCACATCTCCATTAACAATATCATTTTCATCAGCGTCGTTGTACTGCAGTGATAGGAAACTAAGTAACAAATTTTATTTTTCTATAGTATTCAGAAGATGGTCCGTTGCAAGATCGATGTTCTCATTTTTATTATATGCACTTTGAAATGAGCTCATATTGTATTCTAATAAAAATTTGTATCTTTGTTATAACAAATTTATGGCTGCGCTCAACTTGACGGTAAAAGAAATTAAAGAATAAAATGTTTTTAATTGTCTGCATTACGAGGTATTTTTTCTGCTTTTTAAAATCGAATACATAAAAATTACAAAGAAACGAAAAACACAGAATTTTATTCATATTAATAGTTTTTAATAACACATGCATACTTTTGCCCGTCCTTCCGTCCGTCCTTCTGTCGGTCTATCAGAAGATCTTTATTATGAAAAAAAAAAAAACAAAGCAAACCAACCAACCATCTAGACCTAAACTAAACAACAACTACAGAGGTTGTTTATTAATTGTTTCGTGTTTTTTCTTCTTCAAAAGTATTCAGACAAGAAAAAAAAACAGAAAACCAAAATATGAAAGTCGAGGATACATTAATGAACGTCATTAACAATTTTTTTTTACTTTTTCATGATACATGGCCAAAATTGTCATAATCTTTTAATAATTTCTATATGCAACAATATCTTAAAATACTCAGAGTATTCTAAGCATCCCAATAGTTTTACATCTACCATACAAGAAAATAGAAGAAATTACACAAAATAAAGTCACCATAAGTTATTCACAATAGAATTAAACATATATAAAGTAAAACTTATTAAAAATTTCTGTCAAATCACTCTTTTTGAGTTCATATTGGTGTTAAGTTTTCCAAAGAATACGACATTATTGCTACCTTTCTTCCCTCGTTGACTGATTAGGAATCTTCAATCTTCGCAGATGATACTGCAATTTTAAGTTCACATTCTTATATTCTGCAAATGTCTGTAAACAATAGTTATAGTTATAGTTACTTAAAAAAATGGAAAATTATTTTTAACCCTTTGAAAATCCAATCAATATTCTTCTCAAGAAAAAGTAAGGACTGCTACTTAGCGCAACATAATATATAGTTATAGTTGACGGGGAGAATGTTTCGTGGGAAACAAAAGTTAAATATCGTCTGTGCGCCGACCAAAACTCCCATGTGTATTTTACCTAGTTTTCAGGAGTGCATAAAAACTGATATATTTTGCCAATTTGCGAAATTTTTAGCATATCACATTTTTTGTTTTTTTCAAAGCCCATTTGTCATCATTATATAAAAAAAAATGCAGATATCTTTTGGCGCCTTGATATTTAAAGAAAAACTACACATGGGAGTTTTTGTTTCGGACATTTTTTAAAAGAATAGTTAAATTATAATACACATAGGAGTATTTGTTTGTGAATTCATATAGAAGATATAAATGATTTTTTCCGACCCAACCATTGGCGAATATGACAGATAATAGTGGAACATGAGATTTTTTTTTTAAACAACAGAATTAAATAACAAAAGTCAATCAAGCAAACAAGTATTTAAAATAAATGAACCTAGTGGTATAAATTAGCGTAAAAGTGATGATAATCTCTGTGCATAAATTGTTTTAGGGATTGTAAGCTATTATATTTGTTTCTATCAATTGTTAATGGCATTGTATACAAAACTTTCAAGTCGGCTTTCTTGTTTTCTTTGCTGAGGTAAAGGTTTCCATTCTTCTGTATGCCGCAATTTGTACTTAACTGCATTATTTATATATGTAAAGTAGTGCACGAATATCACAGACTGTTGGATCGCCAGTCTTTCGTCCTGGCCTAATAGAACCGTAGTTATCTGAAAGATGTTCATAATCTTTGAAAAATGTATAATCCAAATAATTAATTATATATGGTTGAGATGGTCTTGCACGACGCATCAGATTTATGTAGTCAGCAGGGGAGTATATTGGTGGACTAAATAGTTGTTCTAGGGTAGAATGCACACTATCAACTTTCATCATCGTATGACATTTTTCTAGTATTATTTGCTGTATTTATACGTCTCTTGAAGATGAAAAATTAGCTAAAGCACTGCACAATACTTTGTTTCTATTTTGATAAGGGCACCCATCAGATATCAGCACCACCTTTTTATACGAAATACTATATTGTTGTAAAAAATGAAGAACACATGTTGTAATATTGTTTGAATTTACACCTCCTTCTACTTCATGCCATACGTACAGGTACACATCTTTACTGTTTATACCCTCCACTCCAGTGTGCAGAGGGTATATATAAGTTTGTCATTCCGTTTGTAATAATTAGAAAAAAAATTTTGGACCCCATAAAAAATATATATTTGTGATCCTTATAACAACCGGAGTTGATATAGCGATGTCCGTCTGCCCGTCTGTCCGTCTGTCTGTCTGTCCGTCTGTCTGTCTGTCCGTCTGTCCGTCTGTCCGTCTGTGGAAATCACGATGGCGGCATCAATCGGGCAGCTAGGGTGCTCGCTGACATAAAAAATGATTCACTAACATCCTGAAAAGTTTGCTATTTAAAATCGTCCAAATCGGTCGATTAGGGCCCGAGATTTGAATGAAGAACTAAAAAAAGTCTTGAAAAAATATAAAATTTTCTATGTTGTTCTTGTCACGATCACGCCCTCAATAGGATAGCTAAGGTGATAATTTTTAGTGAGAATGATTCTCCAAATTCATGGGAAGATTTATAATTCAAAAATCATTAAAATCGGTGGAACAGGTCCAGGGAAATCTCTGAAAAAGTAAAAAAAAAAAAAATTAAAAATATGATGTTTCCATAGTGTTCTTGTTTTTATTCTAAATGTTATATTGTTGTCATAGCTCAACTTGTTGTTTTTGTGGTCGTTGTGGTAATAATATAATAAAAACTAACCCTTTGTACATTTTTTTATCAACTCTGGTAGAAAAATTTAACAGTTTCCATTGTTTTGGAATCACTAAAAAAATTTATTAGATCATTTCTGTCATTGCCACGAGCCTGCCAGAAAACTTTCAGGTCGATTGGGTCACGGTAAAGGGGTTAAAATCGATCCAAAATTTTTTCGACAAGCTAGTTAACGAGTTAATATAAAGGGAGTAAAAACTCACCAGCATCTAAAGCAAATAATGCTAAAATACCTAGTTGTTAATAAAAAGAAAACAATGTAAATTTAGCAAAAAAAATTTTTATGTATTAATTTATTTAAAGAGAAAAACACAAAAATAACGTTTGATGTTGTATTTTTTGTGTGTAATATTTACATATACATACATACACATATTAAATAACACAAATAATATACATATATTATACATATGTATATCCATAACAACTGCATGTTAGCAATAAATCGTTATATTATTTTATTTACCTAAAATTCTGCAATAATTTGTTGTGGGGAAAATACATTTCTTTTGCATTAACAGAGTGTCATTTCATTTTGCTCAGTGTGACTATGTCACAATAGATGGCGCCACAATTTTTTGCAATAGTTATTTCTATTTTAACATGAATGTCAATATTTTCAAATAGATGTTATACATAACAATGTTAAGAGTATACACGGGCTGGTCTTTTATTTCATACGTTTTTTCATTATTCTTTTACAAATATGAACAAATATGAACCAATGAAGATAACGCAAAACGCTTTGGTAATCGTATGACAAATAAGGCTTTCTAACGCAACAATAAAAAAAAATCTAAAAAATACACATAGGAGTTTTGGTCGGCGCACAGACGATATCTCGGTTTTGTTCTTGATAAAAAAATAAAGTGTTGTTTAATGAACATGTTAGTCACATCATAAACAAAATTGACAAAACTACAAGAATGATATACTTGTTTATTAATTGGAAATCTGCAAAATTTCCGTTTCCTTTTCCTACTCTGTCTTCAAAGTGTTTCAACACCAGATATGAAGTGCTCAGTCTTTATTTATGTAAAAGCTCGTTAGGATGAGCTCAACAATTTCTTCAAGCATTTCAACTGAAAAGTTTGTTTCTGGGATAATAATGTTGATGCTGCTGTAGAGGTCTGAAACTATCGATAGTCGGTACCATCGATAGTATGCGATAGTTTTTAGTGAGCCATCGATAACAATCGATAGTTTTCGATAGTTTAAGCAAGTGAAAAGGCTGGGCAAAATATTTCATGATTTTGTTGTTTTTATATAAAAAATCTTTAAAAACTGATTTTTAGAGAATAAAACCCACCACTTTTCAAGCGTGTCAATGCCAAATTCACATCTTTTCTCCTCTGTGAGTCGTTGTCGTACTCTACAGCACGTCTTAAGTATGAGGAGACCGATCTTATGCTGGATTGTCTGTTACTATTTGTAGTGCTGGAAGTGGAAGCAGTTAATTGAGAAGCGTCATCATTATCATTATCACAATTTCGGTGGAATC
This sequence comes from Cordilura impudica, assembly GCA_963682025.1. Lineage (NCBI taxonomy): Eukaryota > Metazoa > Arthropoda > Insecta > Diptera > Scathophagidae > Cordilura > Cordilura impudica. The sequence goes on along the minus strand of OY821518.1, from coordinate 229,483,190 downwards.
TGACTAAATGGTCCAGTAAATTACTAGTATTGCCACTAGTTTTATATTCCTTGCCACATTTGTTGCATTTAGCAAGCTTTTTGTCTTGCGACTTTCTGAAATACTTCCACGCCTACTTATAAAATAGTTATTTTACAAATAAATACAAATAAATTTTTTCATTACCTTAGAAAAACCTTTTTTGCGTTTATTGCTACCAGGCTTGGCGTTTGCTACCAAAACACATTCCTCCGATTCAGCACTACCACATGCAGGTTCTTCATTTGTTTCTGTTTCTAAAAGATGTAAAACTTACAATTTGCAATTATAAATATCTTAAGTTTTGTAAATCTACTTACCGTCTTTGTTACCATGGGCGCAACGTAGTTGCCATCAACGTCCTTATTCTAACTTTTGCACTACAGCGTTGCCATACAAAAAATATCGAAAACTACCCATAGTCATTTTAAAGCCACCGATTGGCGCGATAATTACGATAGTACCATCGATAGTTTCAGACCACTGGAAATAGAAATAGTGCTTGGTATGAAATTATTCATTCCAGCAACGCACATTTCGGCTAAAGCTAATGAAAAATCTTGGTTTAACCAGCATTCAGATATTGGCGTGAAAATAAAAATTTCGTTACTTACCTGCTACGCAAGCTGGCGAGAACAGAATGTGCCAAAGTAATAGGATGCGAAAAGTTTCTTTACGAACTCCACTCCTCGGGTCAGCAAGAGCTTTTGTTCATTTGTTAAAAGAGTAAAGAATAATGCTAGTTCTTCAATCCCAACTTTAATAACGAATGATCAAATATTCACAACATTTGTTTTTGCGGGATAGCGATCAACCACTGCCTGAACTTGAATACCTAAAATATTCTTCTGAGATCGTGCAGTTAAAAAGGTTATTTCGTATGTCAACGTAAATTAGTCTCCTGGGCAGAATGAATTATCAGCACTGTTACTGAAACAGTGCCCTTCGACGCTAGCTAGTCCATTGTTTAAGCTTTTCAGCTCTTCCTACCATGCAGGAATCTTTCCCTCTTGCTGGAAGGTTGCCAATGTTCAACCGATCCGTAAAAAGGGTGAGGTTTATAACCATGAAAATTACCGTCCAATTGCAATCTGCTCTGTAATCTCAAAAGTGATGGAGAGCATGATTAAATATCTATCTAGAGGCCAACTCACTTCTTAATGATCGACAGTACTTATGTCTGTAGTCGATTCATTCACAATTTTGCCGAAAGTATGAATGTATGTGAAATAATGACCTTCTTAGTCAAACCTTCAATCCTATCCATTTCAGCAACGTTTGTCATTAAATTTCCTTCAATTGCAGGCCCAGCCTTTTTGAGGTTGGGGACAAAAGGCTGACAATGAATCACACACTCACTCAAGACCTGTAACCATCTCTGAGTGGGGTAAGGCGAATAGGGTTGATTTTAGGCGCAGAAGACTCAATGTTGTTTGTATTCAATAAATGTCATCTGGATATATGGGTGGTATAGCTATTGAGGAATCGGATACTCTTGATGTTCTGGGTATGAAAATTCTATTCGATGTCCGTTGGATTGAACATGTTTTTCAAGTGTCGAAAGAAGCAATCAAGTCCTTGGTTTTCTAAAATGGTACTTCACTTCTTCTGGTCCACGTACATCCGATCGAAAATGGAATACAACTCCCATATATGGGCAGGAGCTTCAAAGTCTATTATGTGTATATTAAATTTATGGTATAATTTCTCATACTACTCTACATATAAGTACAGTCTACATATATAACAGTCAACAGAAGTCGCTGTGTAACTAACAACGAACAGTCAGCTTAGGGCCGCTGTGTAAAATACGAACAGTCAGCTTAGGGCCGCTGTGTAAAATACGAACAGTCAACAGAAGTCGCTGTGTAACTAACTATGAGGGAGATGACCGAGGTCGTTCGCCCTTAAATTTATGCGCTAGGATCTATTTCACTGAATAGTAAATTGTCCTTACGCCCACCAAATTAATGTGTTAGGAGCTATTTCACTTAAATAGTAAATTGTCCTTACACGGAGTCTTATCGTAAATCCGACTTCGACTCGGAGCCTTGTCATTCACCCGACTTCGACTGACTTTACATTCACCAACCTTGATTACTTATGTCAGTAAATTCATTAACTGAATGAGAATCAATAATTAGTATGTAATGTATGGTGGTTGATATAGTAACGTTGGTTAATAATAATTATAATGTACGTTGCGTTTAGCTACGTTACAAATTTGAAGCCATAATTGTAATTAATAAAATTTAACAATAAATAAATTGAATTGAATTAAAATAAAAGACACCCTTAGAGGTACAAAAGCAGACTTGAACTATAGGTTAGGTATGTTGTGATACCACTATATGAAGCCCAACCGAAAAACCATAAGCTTCTTATGAAGCCGCATCTTCCAGTTTGCGAGAAATTAGAAAGATCTTGCAGCAGCATAAATTCCAGAAGCACCAAATCTAGCAAGTGCAAACAATATCAGAGGAATTTTTTGATACTTCCCATTTCCTCTAGCACCGCACAACTTCTAAAGAAATTATTAGATGAGTCCTTTAAATGCTCTTCACCTCTTATTTAAGACTTTCGGACCTTAATGCTGCTTTCAAATATGGACTAAGTTCCATCATAACTATCAGCACACACAAAAGAATTATTAGTATTGAATGAGTATAACGGACCATTTTTTTGTGAATATCAACATAGAAAACTAGAAATGTTCTTCCTATATTCATAAATGGCCAAATTAAATTTTTTTGGGAGAAAAGGAGTTTGCATTTTATGTGTTGCACTGTGTAATTTTACTCAGCAATTATAATTATCAAAGTCATTCTGAGTCTAATTCCGTTTTCTATTATGACAAAAAAAGTTCGCATTTTATTTGCACTTTTTTCGAAAAGTGTATTTTTTTATATATTCTAAATTAAGAGTAACCTAATTTTATACATCAATCGAAAGGTCTTAAAGTGCTGTCTTCATAAACTGCAAAAAATTTTGATTATTATCCTCTTTGAAGTCATGGGGTGAAAATATTCAAAAAAGGGGAACAATGTGGAAATATTCTCACACTATGACCTCAAAGAAGTCAATGGCTACCATTTTTTGCGATTTACGAGCGCTCGACTTTGAGACATTTCGATTGATGTATAAAATAAGGTTGCTCTTAATTTCGAAAAAAAGTGCAAATAAAATGCTACATTTTTTGTCAGAAAAAAAACGGCATAACTGTTTATTAAAAGATGGCTATTTTTGAAATTACAACAACAGCACAAACTTAATGTAAATTAGAGTGGAGTGACGTTGTATGGGATTTTTAACCGAATTCACTTTCGACTCTAAGTGGATTCTGTTCACAAAGATGTGAAAATAGTATATGTGAAAGTTTAACCAGATGGTTAATCTTCAGATTTAACAACCAAACTTTGTATAATGTAAACTTTTTACAACTTCATATTTTGTCACAAAAAATTGCAAAATATTAAATATGATGATTCATGGAATGAAGGATAATTCTTCATGGAATTGTTATTAATTTTTTGCCAGCGGTGGCATCCGCTAGATCGAAAAATGGATCGTAACCATATGTGATAAGTCACTTATTTGTTGGAAAAACAAAACAAGTTTAAGAATATTTTTTTGCAATATTTTTTTTTTTGATAGGTTTAATTGCAGATCGAGCAGCTTTATATGGGAACTATGACTAAGAATTGCCTTTACGGTTTATTTTTGGACTACAGATTAGTGGATATAATAAACACAGACAAACCAAACCAAACCCAATTTTACCGAGCAATTTAATTCGATCTCATATGGGTCATTTGTATGGCGCTAAGGTCTGAACCACAGCATAATACAGTCGTGACAACTTGACAGCTGTCAAAAAAGTAATCTCGAACCGTATGGCTTTGTTTACTTTTTTTTTCTTGTATTTGATGCAAGGACTTTGAGAAAGAGATTAAAAAATAAAATATACAAAATATAATGTGTGCAAGTGAACACCTACACATGTTTGCAACCAGAACAAAAAACAATAATAATGGAAAAATAGTGAATATTTGCTATTATAATAAACATTTAACAAACATTATTAATATCGTATTTTCTGTTTTGATATATATATATATATGCATATTAAAACCCAAAGCTTGTGATTTGTTTTAAGTAAGACTATTACATTCAAGACTACTCAAGCCAGGGCCGAAGGCTGGCACAACAAAAGGTGGCCAAGAAGGAAGAAGCAAAACAACGATGACGAACAATATGAAGATGAGATGCTGGATAATGTAGCCGACATGTTGGATGGAGAAGATTCGAAATTTTTGCAGTCGAAAAGAGGCACAAAACAACGAAAAGTAAACATGCTGCTGGTGATGATGAAATTAAACATGATAGTAAGAATTGTTTCCGTTTTGTGTTTGCCAATGATAAAAAGCTAGACATGATATGTACGTCGCATTAATCAGTTAATCAACGCCTAAAACAACAATTTCAACTTGAAATGTATAACTTTTTTGTGGCTTTGAAGATAAAAAATGTTAATGTAGATGCAGAGAAAGAAAATGAATTGAAACAAAAGAAGTTGGAGGCTCATCGTCAACGTTTGTTGAGTTTATCGAAAAAGGAACGCAAACAACATAAAAAGTTGACAGAGTTGAAAAAGGAGTTGCATGAGACAAGAGCCAATTCTAGGGTTTTGAGTGACATTTTGGACGATTTTTCTGATGCTTGTAAAAATTTGTTTTAAGTAAGACAATTACATACAATACTACTCAACCCAGGGCCGAAAGGAAGGAATCACAAATTACTACAGCTAAGCTAACCATTGGTCCAGTTGCTGGTGACGAAACTTTTCGCAAGTTGAATTGTGGTATTGTATTATTGCTTTTGATTATGACTTGCATGTAAAGTGCGTGTCAGTGCTTCTCATCGTAATTTGTCTGGAAATAATATTCCCATCGCATTGGGTACTATAACGTTAGCTTCATAAATAAAACATTAATTTTCTACTTTTTTATTCGTATAAGTAGACGGACTTGTACACCTTGCAATGAAGTTAATGGAGGATTCAATTTTGATAAAAGTAAACAATAGATGCAACCAAATAAAAACGAATAGAAAAAATGTAAGTTGGTGCAATTGACGGTATGGTCAGAGTGGAATTATGTTTTTAATTTAATAGAATATGTGAATTATATTTTAAACAGCTCGAAAGCAAATAAATCTTAGTAGGAGAGAACGACCAACCATTAGAAGAAATGGTAGCGCAACCTACATATTCCACAAAAGCCCATCAATCCTTAATTAAACAAATTTTAATATATAAGAGAAGTATGAAATAAAAAATGTATTTGTAGATTTCCACCATTGTTAAATATGATGTCCCCAAAATGATGACAATGTATGCTCAGTTTATGAAAAGTAATATATAGTAGATGGCTTAAAACGCGTAAAGAAAGTCGAAAGTAAAGCCAAAACTACAAATGGCTAAAGTTAAACCTCTAACAACAACATTAATTCCTTTTTATTGCTTTAATTTAAAACTAGCATTTAATGTACATAAGTTTTTAATTATCTCTGTATCCATGCAAAAATAAAAGGAAACTACGGGTATTTATTTCAAAACTAAAACAAAAGAATGGTTTATTTGAAAAACTTATTTGATGCTTTAACATAATGAAATGTATATATTTTGAATTCATCGATCTAACTACACAACATATGTAGATTAAAATATAAAAAAATTCTTCAACTGACGTAAAGCACATTTAGCAGCAGTACATTTGGCAATCCGATATTTTCTACCGAAAAACTTGTACGGTAACACGAACACGTCGGCCATCAGTTAATTTTTCGGGTTTGCTGAAAATTAAAAATTTGATCCCGTGTACAAGTTAAATGTTAAAGCACCAAAAAACAACATAAATTTGGCAGTTTCAGGTTCTTATCCAAGTAGTTCCCTTATTTGCAATTTTGGCACCGAATTACTAAATTGTTCAATTTCAGGACGCATCATATAGTAAATCAACCACACAGCATCTAAAGGCATATTCGAGTCTAAAAATATCGCACCTGCAACAGACTCGAAAACATCACCTAATTAATGCCTTTGGTATTTCAACGTCTTCATAATATTAACCTCTACGTTTATACTATAACCGTTTTTCGTATGAATACGCACAAAACGATCAATAGCTTCGTTACGACCTGAGACAAGTGTCTAAAATATTTGTGGATTTCATGCCTTACAACTAATTACGCAAATACGGTATTGTTAACTAAAGCAGATTTCAAATCGGTTAAGGCTCCAGGTGAATGCTGCCTACGGTCTTCATACAAAAGCCTTATCAAATAATCCAATACAGTATCACCCAGAATTGTAAGCACAATCTATTGGGAGTATGAGGCATAAATAATGGCTTGCAACAAGTACAATCAGCCGCGGAATTTATATTTCAAAGCTTGTTCAAATTTCGTATAACCCAGCGCTTCTTCACCATTGGATGTATATAGCAGTGGAGATTTGGACGAAGTCAAAGAGCCATAAACAGTAACAAGTCAGGAAAAGTACTACTAGGTTCACTAGCTTCTTTAGCATCATATGCTATACTCCAAATAAGGTTTCAACGCAATCGGCAACAGATTTATCTAAACGAGAACTAAAAATTTGTTTTATTCATTTCCAATATATTTTATTTCGAGTTTTAATGAAATTACCTGGAATACTATATTTTTTCTATAAATTTATTAACTGTAATGTATTAAATTTAGCTGATATTTACATTGAAAAACAATGAATAGTGGAATGGTACAACAAGTTTAAAAAGGCAAACGAAAAGAAATGTAGCTGTGAAAGATTGAAATGGCATCTGGTTTAAATCTAATTTAAGCAAAGCTGATAATTTTTCTCAATACTTGAAATATACATTCCAAACATTTGCGTCCAATAATTCTTCTAGTCAAGTAACTGCGTTTCTTGAATGTCAATGACCTTAAGCATTATCAAAAAAAAAACTATTATTTTATTTCAAATTTAATTTTGAGACTGAATCATTTTCCTGCTCTATGGACTTAAGGTCTTATAAGATAAGAATTGGCATAATTATAAATCAACAAGCTAAAATTAAAATTTGATAAAAGAAACTCTGGGTCAACATCTCTGTTTGCAAGGTTAATACAAGCGTAGCAACCAGCATGGTCGCCTGCTGCCTAATCAGTATATGATGGTAGGTTATGATAACACCAACCTGAACTACATATACAGAACAGCATGGCTATGTCATATGCCACTAGTGGCATGTCTTCAGTTAGTTCTGTGACAAGTCACAAACATCCAATGTACTCAGCCTATAACATCGCCGTGTAAAAGTGACAGCTCCTAGTTTCGAGTTAGAATCTGAAAATACTTACTGGAAATACTTACCGAAGTACTTTATAGGACGATTAATTTCAAGAAACCTATATTCTTCTGATTGCACAGTGCAACAGCCATTCTGGGGGGGTGAAAAAAACCAAATCATGGTGAGAGTGCTGGGCTAGTATAGTAAAGTCCCCAAAGGGAATGACGTTCCGTGGCCAAATTTATTTATCCATTTAATTTTTCAACTATAACTCATGACCCATTAATGATTTCTCATTTCATTCTTCAACAAAATTATAGCTAAAGGGTTCTATATACTTTTCAAATTCACCGTAAAGCATTATGATAGTTTAGTGAAAATTTGCTTGTATGTGTGACACCGACGCACAGTGGCGCCATTTGAGTTTTTTCGTTGCAAAAATCATATCCGAATAACGTAATTGAACAGTTTAAACAGCATATGATAGATAACTGTTCAGCCTATGAAATGAGCGTTTGGAAAGGGTGCTACACTTTGTAGGGGCCTACTTATGGGTTATCAAAGTTAAAATTTGTAGAAAAATCAATTTTATGGTAACTAAAAAAAATTATTTTTACATTTTTAGATTGTTTTTATTTTTTTTCTTTAGGGTTTTATGTTTTTAATTATTACCCAACAAATTAAAAAAAAATTACTTTTTTAAATTTACTTTTTCAATTTTCTGTAAAATATTCATCACAATTCGTAAGAGAAGGTATATCTAAAAGACTAATCATTTCTAAACTATAATTATTTTCTAACTCTATTCGTGACTTCACATGCCGCAGGGAAGAAATAAGTGGATCGGAAGATGCTGCCAACATGTTGAAGAGGTCCTCATTTTGCCTTACCCTTGATGCTTTGAATGTATTCTGCAATCTATATTTTTTTATAAAATTTGTTAAGAGACTCCTGTGCTTCTTCAGAAAGCTCTCCAATTGGCAAAGACTGGTACTCAATTATATCTTTGCCATGCGCCAATATTTTATGGACGGTCGGGGTCAACTTCTTCTGTGGATACATTTCTGCTAAAAGAGATGCAGTTTTCGATGCATATTCTCCATATTTTGTAGAATTGACATTTTCTTTGCAGTTTAAAACATTCAAGATCGTTCCCAATCTTTTCACGATTTGATTGTCAATTCCAGTGATTCTAGTTACTGCCTCATCATTTTCAAAAAATCTCCTAGAAGTGTTTCCATCGTTTGAGTTACCGTATCCGTGCTTGGGACAATCTACTTTTAGTCCAACTTGTTTAAAAAAAGCATCCTGTATTTGCTTCTTTCTGATCTTTTCCTTACCCTTTATTGATGTATTTTCATCGTTGTTTTCCTCCTGATGTGGTAGAGTATACAGTATACGCCAGTTTTAGCAAGAACTCCATACACCTTATCCTTGCGTGCAATGGTGACATTCCATATTCGTAATTCTCCTCGTTTGTAGAATCGTTTAAACTACCAAAGTTCTTCTGACTCTTTTTGCAAATCGGGCATGACAATGTTGAGGTTGTTCCTGTCAGATCGTTTACGACTTTTCCATCAACCATGGTCAGGTGGAACTCGTAACTGCATTCAATATATTTTCCTTCTCCAATTTGCAGCTTTGTAGGCTTAATCTTGCTTATTTGTTCTTCAATGTCCTTCAACCGTGGTCCTTATGAGTTCTGCCGATTTCCTTGCAAACTGAAACATTATTGGTCGGCAATAATGCACTGATGACGGACGTAGATTTTTCCAGTGTAGGGAAATATCAGATTTCAGCCGCAAAGGAACAACAGATGCCATAAACATATTTCCGTCCGATATTGTAGCGTCATCGGAAGATATCCTTTGCTCATAAACGCTTTGTCCGGATGATCCATCGCAGCCCCATTTGCTGATCAATGTCAGTTTCTCAGGAAGAATTTTCACCTCATTTTTAGGAAGACTCTCCAACAACCGTTTTGCTGTATGGCCCATGAGATCCTGCAGATTGGCTTTCACAGAGACTTCCGTAAACTCCGTATGCAGTGGTCGTGAATTTATTTTGGCTTGCGTAATATGTTTGTATCCTGGTAAAACGTCAGCCCCGTGTCGCATCAAGGATGCCCGTAGTATCTCATATTTTTCTTTGGAAAGTTGTAAGTCCATAAACAAGGCCAAGGGTTCCTCGGAACCATACTTTTTAATGTGTGCGTTTGTGGGCGTGGGAATGCTTTCCTTAATCCTTTTTAGTCGCAGTGGGCTTGCTTCAGCAACAGATTTTGTAATCTGCGACCTAACTCTTTCACTATCCTTTGTATATTTAATAGACAGCGCGTCCGATAAATGCTTCGTGGTCAAGTCATTGGTGGCATCGGCAAGTTTCCTCTTTCTTATGAAAATTGAACACTCCTCAATACTTTTTTTTGGCCTTCCTTTTGCTCCTCTGGTTGATGTGGTTTGATTATCTACTGCTAATATATCCAGGATGGTGTCTTCATTAAGCCAGTCCTCGTATTTGGAGTTGAAGTTCTGAATGGTTCGATTAGATTTCACCCATTTTGCCTTAATATTTGCATATATCAGATAAAAATTATTTTTTATAATTTCGCTTCTCTCAATATTTCCGTATAAGCTTTCAAGTTCTTCTAAAGCAGCTTCCGTGTGGTTGACCTTCTAAACAAATAATTTTAAATTGTTAACGCCATGGTTTCAGTCGTAGACTAATCCAGGCATTATACTTATTTTGCAATATATAGGCTTATGCTACCATGCCTAAAAATTTACCTGTTCCCTGCATACATATGGATTCAGGCTGAATTATGCAATTTTGATATTATGCTCGTGCCTAAATAAGATTTGTACCTACCTGGAGGGACCATAAGTCATTATGCTTATTTTGCAATATATAGGCTTATGCTACCATGCCTAAAAATTTACCTGTTCCCTGCATACATATGGATTTAGGCTGAATTATGCAATTTTGATATTATGCTCGTGTCTAAATAAGATTTGTGCCTACCTGGAGGGACCATAAGTCAATATTGTTCTTGACCATTTGTACTCCAAAGTAATTTTTAAGTGAGGTGCGTACCTGCGAATTTCAATGAGTAGTTTTTTGTGCATCCTGTGTCTGTAACAGAATATTGGGAGTAGACTTTGGCAGAGGCTCACAGGTAGACAACCGACTTAAAATGCAATTTTCAAACTATTAGATCAAACTACTGTCAGTCAAAACATGTAAGGGATGCACGCCATACAATTTCTGCAACCATGTCTTTTTAACCTTTTTACCTCTAGAAGCCAAACCGGCACGTACGGGCAGATAAAACCTTTTGAATTATGTAAAGAAATAATCAAAGAACATGTTTTGCAAATATGGCAAATATAAAAAAATATAGATTTATTTTATTTTCCGTCAAAGTTGAAAAATAGTGAAAAGACGGATAGTTTTTAAATAGTGATTTACCTGGAGAAACACAAAGCAAACAGTTAATTTTTTTTTATCATTATGCAATTAATAAATACATCAATCAATACAAATAAAAAATAAGGCGATTCGTTACCTATTTTTCGTCACATTACACCTGAAATCGCAACAAATTGACTAAAAATTGTGTGTTTTTTTGAAAACCGAAAGTCGGTCAACTTTGAACGGTTATATCTCCTAAACTAAAAATGTGATATTATTAAGAGTAGCATATTTGAAATCGTTGAAAAGTTTCCTATAACATGGGTTTATTCAAAACTTCGTCGGCGCACATGAAAATTTTGATTTTTGCAACCTCGTTTGCTCTACGGGCGCCACTGTGCGACGATGCTTGATGGAAAATCAAAAAATTTAGATTTTGTCGGTGTAACACAACAAATAAATTTCCACTAACACCACCATAGTGCTTGATGTGAATTTGACCTTAATTCTTAGCTAAATAATTTTTATTAATATATCCATGTAAAAAATCAAGTTGGACTAATTTTATCGAATTAAATCATCAAAAATTTGAATTTTTCGCGTTTTACTTATGAATTATTGTCAATAACTCCAACGAGTTATAAATAAAGCTAGAAACAATTGAAAATATTTTTGAGCATTTATTAATAAAATATGTAAAACCTTTGAACCTTTGTAACCTTTTTGAACTCTGTCTTTTAACTCATACTCATGTGTCTGTCTGTCATTCACCCCATTCACCCTTATCCAATTGATCTGAAAGTTGGATTAATTTTGTGGTAGTCACGCACACTCTCGCATAGTCACGCACAGTCGCGGAGAGATTTAAAACGGATTTCCCCTCATCCAATCAATCTGAAACTTGGTCGATGTACTTGCTGTAAAGAAAGATTAACTTCGACATTGTCACGCACAGTCACGTAGTGATTTAAATCCCATTTCCCCTTATCCGATAGATCTGAAACTTGGTCAATAGACTTGCTGTGAAAAAAGATTACCTTTGACATAGTCACGCAAAATCACGCACAGTCACGGAGAGACTCAAAACTGATATGCATAAGGAATGAAAAAGTTTTAATAAATACTTTGTTTTTATGGGTTAGATTATCTATATATATAAAAATGAATCGTGGTTTGTTCGTCCGCTTAAAACTTGAAAACTACGGGACCAAAAGGGATACTTTCTTCTGCGATTTTGTTTGTAACTGCCACGCGAAGGTTTCGGAAAAAGAAAAGTACAAAAAGTGCAAACAGATGGCGCTGTACGCGGTTATTCTATTTTAACATCATATATACTGAGTACTATGAGAGGGAGAGCTTTGTAAATTTGTGTGAGGCCATCTATTATCAATATGTATAGTCATACCGAAAATGGTCGGTATCGGTAAGTGGGCGTGGTACCTCCCATACAAAAATAATTTTCAACATTATATATCTTGAGTACTGTTTAAGGGAGAGCTTTGCAACTTTGTATGAGGTCATCTGTTATTACTGTGAGTTGCTGTGAGTAGCCGTTGTAAAAATTAGCGTTATCGGAACAGAGGGCGTCGCATCTACAAAAAAATTAATCACTCAATATCAGACTCAATATCATGACAGGGAGAGTTTTGATACTTTATGTGACGTCATTAGTTATTAGTGTAAGTACACCTGACGAAAATAGGCTGGATCGGATAAGTGGGCGGGGTACATCCCCTACAAAGTACAGACTAAATATTATATATTGTGGTCTATTATTGAATAACTGTTTCTTTAAAAATATATATTCTTTTTGACCTTTCAGACAATTTTATCATTTTTATTACGATTCCAAGAAGAGTTCATAGTAACATTGGCCGGCATTCTCAGGATGCAACGCAGCATCGAAATGTCGCAACTCGTTGAACGGAAGAGGAACGTACTTTTGGAATGGAATCAGTTCGACAAGAATGGTTGGAAATCGTGAGCGACAGTCAGAAAAGATCAGCGAAGCACACAATGAGCAGCAATGATTAAGAAGAAGAGAAGTTCGTGCTCAGAAAAGTGATGAAGCCAGATCAAAACGTGCGATTTTTGAACGACAACGTACGCTACAACGAATTATTCAGGTGAACATTGAGCATGCACCCTTTCGATATGAGCCCAACATTCAATACAGTTCGCACACATCGGTTCAATTCGGCCAGATGTCTGTCGTTTGTGAGCATTGCAATGCAGTTAAATTTGAGAAAGAACCGTCTGGATTGTGTTGGGTGGGCGAAAAGGTGAAATTGTCAAATTTCTTCCACCACCAGAGCCATTATGCACGCTGCTTTACGGTGAATCTCCTAATTCGAATTAAAGTTGGATCTGTCATCCTTATGCCCCGAAACTATGCAATGGAACCCGACTGACTGTGAGGAAATTAATGAGTAATGTGATAATGGCAAGGATTTTGAAAGGGCGGTTCAAGGGAGATGCTTAATTCCGCGAATTCCCTTGACTTCAACCGATTTGACGCTCCAGTTCAAAGGTGTTCAGTTCCCAGTGAAACTTGCATTTGCGATGACAATAAGCAAGTCACAAGGACAGTCCCTGGAAGTGTGCGGCATAAAACTGAAAATGGCATGCTTTTCACACGGCCAGCTATGTGTATGTTGCGTGTTCCCGCGTTGGAAACCATCCTCACTATTCATTTACTCTCCGGAGCAGAAAACAAAAAATGTTGTATATAGTGCAGCATTAAATTGATTACAATCATTGTTCTATTCTTTTTTTAATTAATATTAGATTTTATTCTATTTTCAGCTATCCTTATAATTATAAGATATTGAATTCAACTAAATTCGAAAAGTGATGTATTCAAATTATATTATTGCGTCATCTGTTAACGGTCGATAATTTTCGATAAAAAAAAAAACTAGAAATTATGTCAATCAAAAAATCTCTTACGAACAAAGCGAAGTTTGCCGGGCCAGCTAGTTTTAAATATTTCTTAGCGCCTCATATATTTGTTTCTTTTCTGTACTAAACACGATTGGCACCGAATGTTTTTCATTGGTCTTATGTAGTAAAACCAAGGTTCAGAAAATACACACATGAAACATACAATGTTCTGTTCAAAAGCAGCCAACACATATCTTTATTTTCATATCAATTATGTGCGTTTCTAAATTTTCTACTGTGCCCAACACAATCATGACTGTGTTCGTTTTAATATTTCGTTATTTACACGAACATTTTTCTATCACGTAATTTTTGTTTCGATCACACATAAACCACACATATTCGAGTGTTGCTTTATTTGAAGTTCGTGTTCTGGTACGTGTACTGAAAAAAAAAACAGAACATGTACAATAAACAGGTTCGAGTTCAGTTATATTTTAAGTCGTGTTCTGGCTCGTGTACTAAGAAAAAAACAGAACATGTACAATAAACAGGTTCGAGTTCAGTTAAATTTTAAGTCATGTTCTGGTTATTGTACTAAGAAAAAATAGAACATGTACAGTAAACAGGTTCGAGTTCAGATATATTTTAATTCGTGTTCTGGCTCGTGTACTGCGAAAAAATGAAACATCAATTCGCGATCTGATACACCCCGATAAAAACGACGACAATTGTTTCAACCAAATTTATTAAAATTTTATTGACCCCTTTTTATGACTTACGTTGCAAATTGTTTACAATTGTCAAATATTTTAAAATTTTATTGGCCATTTCTTTGTGACTTACGTTGAAATTATTTACAATTGTTTTTATTGACTGGTTTTTATTTTAATAAAAGATGGTAATAAAATACTTAAGACACAAAAACTGCACTTAAATCTTTCTTGCAGGTTTCAATCAGACATGTAAATTTTTTCGTTTCGCTATTAAAAGTTGCGTATTTTTTATAGCAAAACTTATTTCTGTTATTGCTTTCCAATTTTTTTAATTTTCACAAAATATTTGCAATTAACACAATAACACAGTACACTTATAGATCACGATTTAATGAAAACTGAACCACTTTTAAAATGAATAAATGACGCAGGCACTCGCTATTTATTGCAAAGTCAATTGCGTGAAATTGTAACACTTGCAAGCAATTGTAACGTAAGTCAAAAAAAAGGGACAATAAAATATGAAAATATTTTTTTGGGTTTTTTTTATTGACACTCATTGTGTTTTTACGCAAAAATCCCAAAAAATCATTGAGAAAAGGATTGTGCATTGACACTAATTGGTTCGAAAATTAAGGGTGGGTGATTGTGTTTTTTATGATGCAAAATTTGTTTGTGTCTAAAGTTATTTGTTACCAAAAAAAAAAAAATGTTTGCAAAAGATCCTAACAACCAACAAGTATGTCTTTTATGCCGCAAAATTGGGTTTTTCGTCTATGACACTAATTGGTTGCGAAAATAGGGATGGGTAATGCAAAAAAAACTAACAACCAACAAGTGTAACTTTTATGATGCTAAATAGTTTTTGTGTCTCAAGTATTATATTACCATATTTTATTAAAATAAAAACCAGTCAATAAAAACAATTGTAAATAATTTCAACGTAAATCACAAAAAAAATGGCCAATAAAATTTTAAAATATTTGACAATTGTAAACAATTTGCAACGTAAGTCATAAAAAAGGGTCAATAAAATTTTAATAAATTTGGTTGAAACAATTGTCGTCGTTTTTATCGGGGTGTATCAGATCGCGAATTGATGTTTCAATTTTTCGCAGTACACGAGCCAGAACACGAATTTAAAATATAACTGAACTCGAACCTGTTTATTGTACATGTTCTGTTTTTTCTTAGTACACGAGCCAGAACACGACTTAAAATATAACTGAACTCGAACCTGTTTATTGTACATGTTCTGTTTTTTTTTTCAGTACACGTACCAGAACACGAACTTCAAATAAAGCAACACTCGAATCTGTGTGGTTTATGTGTGATCGAAACAAAAAGTACGTGATAGAAAAATGTTCGTGTAAATAACGAAATATTAAAACGAACACAAGTCAGGATTGTGTTTGGCACCGAAGAAAATTTAAAAACAAACATAATTGATATGAAAATAAAAATATGTGTGTGTTGGTCTAAGTTATGTTTGTTTACATATATGTACGAGTTTTTTATTCAGTGTGTGTTTTTTTCTGAACTCTGAGTAAAACCGTTTTCAAATCTACACACTTCCATTTTTCGCTTTAAATTTAATGTTTGTACTTGAAACCCTAAAGGTGCTATTACATGATGTGTTTTTTACATATGTACTGTCAAATTTTCCCACAACAAAAGTTGTACACATCGTGTGATACATATGAAACATTGTTTATGTTCAATACAAGAGGAAAGTCACATGTACATTTTTCAATTAGAGCAGGTTCTATTTTTGTATGACAAACATATGAAAATGCAACACTGCTTGTGGCGAAAGAAAAACAGTGTAAATTAAAAAGATTAATTTTGTTAGTTTTATCGTCATTTTTCAGACATATTGCAATTACTACTGTAATTAATATGCAATTTTTAATTTTGTTTAAATGGTGCGTGGTAAAGAAGAAGAAAGCATATATTTCAAAAATTCATAACTGCACTGTATTCTTATTCGGACCGGTTTCTGGCATTTCAGCCTTCATCAGCGATTTATTGAACATTGTGATAATTGTTATGTTTTAATTGAATAGATTGTTTCTATATGAAAATTTTTTCTACTAAGGGCGGCCGTGAGGTTTTGAACCATGAACCTCACAGACACTCGTACTTGCACTTTTTGGTCAGCGCTTTAACACACTCACCTAAAGTCAGGCCTACGAGCAGTGTGGTTAGTTTTCAGTTTTCGTACCATACAGCTTTACTTTGTATTAATTTCAGAAGATACAACTCTGTCCAAACAAACAATCGTTATTTTTGAATTTTGAATATTTTTTGCATTTATACTTCTAATTTCCACTATTCTCAGTTTTCGTAAGAGTTGTCATATGTGAAAAAATTTTCATATAGAAACAATCTATTCAATTAAAACATAACAATTATCACAATGTTCAATAAATCGCTGATGAAGGCTGAAATGCCAGAAACCGGTCCGATTAAGAATACAGTGCAGTTATGAATTTTTGAAATATATGCTTTCTTCTTCTTTACCACGCACCATTTAAAAAGATTAATATTGAAAGAAAAATAAATTGTTTAATATTAATTAACAATTAAAAAATATATAACTTTTTTTTAACAATAAATTTTTGTAAATTCACAAATTAAATCAGCTGTTGTTTACATTTAGAGGTTATGTCATACGGAAATACATATGCACGTGTGATAGCAAAAATTATGAATCGTATGTAAAAGACAATTTTGACAGACATGAGGAATTTCATATGGATAAAAAAAGTGACAGTACATATGTAAAAAACACATCGTGTAATAGCACCTTAAGTAACATAAATTTAAGTAAATAGTATTAAAGGCCTGAGAACGCCAAACGCTTTGGAAGTGTTACTATACTGTCCTAGTACAGTCACCATGACTTGGAATTTCTCATCCCCCAGATAATGACTCAGACTGTTGCATTTAACAGAATTAAAATTTTATTTGATGAAGTTAGCATATGAGATCTTTAAAATTGAACAGATTACTTTTTTTCGTGAAAAGTTTTTATTAAGATCTTTATATTTTTAATACATACATGCATACATAATATTTTCTTATTAAAAATAATGTTTATATAATATGAGTATATACGTTTGGCCATAAAGTAACTAAGGCAAAATTAGCTTTAATTTTTAGTTACGAATTAGAATAAAAAATGTTTAAACATTAGCAAGGCCTAAAACGACTTGGTAAACTCAAATTTATTAATAAAGATTTGCAATAAAAAGTTTTTTTTTTATGGAGAACTTTGCATTTAAATTAATTTTAGATAGATAGAGTTAAACTAAATATTGATTAGTATTATTTCCCATTTGTTCTTATATTCAAAGTTTTATTAATTTATAAAAAAAAAATTAAAATAAATTTATTAGTTTGTTTCTGTTTTATGTATTTACCCAGTCCACATTTAAAAAAAATTGAAATTTATTCGTACATTTGAATATATTAATAATAAGATATCTATTTAAAACATTACAACAAAAACCTATCGTTACATATTAAAAAAAACGTCCCTCTCATGAAATATAAAAATAATGATATTTTATTTTATTCTACATTTTAATTTTTGATTTGAATACATATTATTATTTACTTTTATTTGCAATGTAAATCAAATATTTAGAAAATGTTTTCATTTAAAAAAATCCCAGCCATTTGTACTGAATTCATACAAACGAACGAACGAAAGAACAGACAAACCTACTTTAATATGATCTCGAGATACTTACATGAATGTATGTATGTAGAAGATGCATTGTATAAATTCGGAATATAATATCAAATAAATATTTTGAATATTTTTAAATAAAAACCCTAAAACTAACAGTTAACGTACATACGAGATTGTATAGCAGGGATGTACAAAATACATTTAATTTTAAAAGAAAACTGCTAAACACTCACAATTCAAATATCAGCGAGATATGTATATATGAGAATTTGAATCTTATGTCAATTTATGTCGATCTCATAGGTGTCATTTGTATGGGAACTAGGTCTTTGTCCTATGGCCAATAAAAGCTTATATACCAAATTTCATCAAAATATAAACATATTTGCGACCTGTAGTTTGATTACAAGGTTTACATGGGCAGACGGGCGAATGGATGGATGGACGGATGGACATCGCTAAGACGACTCAAAAAGTGATTCTGAGCCGATTAGTGTAAGAAAAGTTGGGTCTAATATTTTTGGTAGTTACAAAGATTTTCTGAAGAAAAAATAAAAAAAAAAATTCTGCACCTTCGTGTGAAAAAAATACAATTCTATGATTAACGGTGCCCCCGCAAGTTGCGCTTTCATTCGTTATTTGCTTGCGCTCGGTGACTATTTTAAGTTTTTACGTGTTCCAAAGTGATATTTCTAAAAAAAAACTCAAAGCAAAGCTTATATTTTAGTATGGAGCCATCAAGTTCAGGATTTAACTAACTTTAGGGAAAAAAAGGTTTTTTAAATATATCTCTTAACATTTAAAAAAAAATTTTTTTGTGGAGTCCCAAAAATGAGCATAATTTTGCATATATGTAGACTAGGCCGGGTCGATTTGTGGGGAGGCAAAAAAATCGCCCATTGCTCAGTGAAAATCGTATTCTAGGGATCAAAATAAGAAACTTTACCGAAGGAACCATACCTCTAAAACGAATTCTGATGTCCCAACTTTTGACCTGTCTGTCTGTCTGTCTCACTTTGACCCATTTAGAGTGCCCCAATCGTGTCCAAATGTATGATTGACCCCCCTAACTTTGGAGGGCCAACTCACCCATGCCAGTGGCACACCCCCCGGAACTCCCCTTTGGGGTTCCCCATATAAACATTTCAAAAAATCGCCAGTTTTGGCACTTTACATGAAAAAAGTGACCATTCCAAATCAAAAAGTTTACAATGAATCCACCATCCTCTACACCGCAAGATGAAGCAACAACAACATCAACAACTATCGAAAACCCAATGAGTCATATACCCAAGCATGATGTTACTGTTTTTGGTGTGTCTACTGATTTGACTGATCTTAATTTACGAACCCATATGGATATCTTGAGGTATTATTTTTACTTAAGCGAACGTGCTAAAACAGAACAAAAAAAGTTTTCCTATAAATCATTCACTATTCAAGTACAAGATAAGTTGATTGGAATTTGGGAAAAACTTGGTATGGAAATAATGCTGAAAAAAGTGTATGTAATAAATTGAATAGATTGCTTGACAAATATCAAGACCAAATCAGGAGAAGAATCAAAACCCAACAATTTACAGAGTATGTAAAATCTCTGGAAACAATTTTTTACATTGGAACATGTAAATGCGATTTGAAGGCAGCTCCATGTGCATGCGGCTTGGTTCCCGAACGCCTCAAAGAGTTTATGCACGATCAACATAATCAGAGAAGACTAACAATGGATGCATTTGTGATGGAAATTGAAGAGCAAAGAGCAACGTGTATGTCATCAATGCCAACATACCAAGATCCCGATGATTCAACATACGCACCGCCACCGGTTCAAGGAGATATGGATAGAAACACATGTTCACAATACACAGAGAGATACGATTGTTTTAACTTTGCCTTGGTATGTGACAGATTTGGTGTGCCTGATAGAGTAGCATCAGCATTGGGAACCGCTCTTTTTCAAGATTTTAAAATTAAAGATAAGCATGGAAAACCTCTCATCATGGATAAATCGAAAGTTCGCAGAGAAAAAGAGAAATGCAGACAAGAATTGCTTCGCAAACGGTTAGATGATGATACCAATTTGTTAGCGTTTTCATTCGATGGCAGAAAAGATGATACTTTAACGATAGATAAAATTGATGAGAAGTATCATACTAGGATGGTAAAAGAACCTCATCTTGTTATTTTGAGAGAACCCAATTCTGAATTGATTGGTTACGTAAGACTGGAACATGAAACCGCTGAATACAAAACAACCAAATTAAATGATTTTTTCAATGATAAAAATATATCACTGGATGCATTAATTGGAATATGCACTGACGGTGAGCCAACAAACACTGGCCCACACGGTGGAATTATACGACGATTCGAATTGCTGTTAAAAAAACCATTGCATTGGTTCGTTTGCCTTCTACACTTCAACGAACTTCCGTTTCGGCATTTGTTTGGAGCTTTGGATAAATCAACCAGCACTGGACCGAGATCGGCAACCAGAAAACTGAGCCGTCAAATCGAAACTTATGAAACTCTTCCGGTAAGTTTTTGCTATCACTCATTTATTATAATTGTCAACCATTATTAATTATTTTATTATTATATATTTTCAGGTGGTGGACGGCTTCCAGAAAATTGAGTTGCAAAATATGCCCCCTGCTCCAGAAAAAATTGAATTTTCCACCGATTCGAAGTACTTATAGGACATGGCCCATGCAATTTCTAGCGGCATGGTTTCGGTGGATCTGGCTAACATCAAACCAGCAAAAATTATACATTATCGGTGGCTCACCAAGGCCGCTAGATTATTACGATTATATGTGACAACGGAAAATCCAGATGCAAATTTAAGAATTCTGGTTGAATTCATAATTAAATGTTATGTGCCAATGTACTTCAATATCAAGTATTATAGCTCTGTCGTGTACGGCAGTGCATTATTTTTCAAGTTCATTGGTTGGTCACGATTTCTGGAACCTCGTTTACGCAAAATTGTCAATCAAGTAATTACAGATAATTCATAATATGCGCATTCGGAAAACATCTTGTTATCAATGTTGTTTGATGATAGCAAAGAAAAGCGCGACTGTGCTATTAAGAAAATTCTACACTATCGAACCGATGTTGACGACCCAACGCAACTTAGAGCTTATAAAAAACCAGATATAAACTTTAATTGCATAAGTTACACGGAAATGATCAATATGAATGACATAAATAACGTATTTGAACCACCATTCACACGAAGCATTCCGTACGATACATTGAAAGAATATTTAAATCAAGATGATCCTCGGTTTAATGATCCAAAAATTACATCACACATACAAGGAAGCGTTTCCAAACGGGTTATACCGGAAAATGTAGAGGCTGTTGTGGCGACGACATTAGAGAGCCGTGCGAAATTGCCCAGACTTGAAAGTAAAAAAGACTTCAAACAATAACTTTTTAGTTTCTTTTCTATGACTAACTTTAATTAATTTTTTCATTTACATATGTTCTGACTAAATAAATTTCTTAAGAGAAAAAATAGTTATTATTATAAATAAATAATAAATATTATTATAAATAAATAAATAAAAATAAAGAAAAAACATAGACATTTCGCTGATTTTTTCATGTAAAGTGCCAAAAATGGTGATTTTTTTAAATGTTTATGTGGGGAACCCCACAGGGGAGTTCCAGGGGGTGTGCCACTGGCATGGGTGAGTCGGCCCTCCAAAGTTAGGGGGGTCAATCATACATTTGGACTCGATTGGGGCACTCTAAATGGGTCAAAGTGAGACAGACAGACAGACAGGTCAAAGGTTGGGACATCAGAATTCGTTTTAGAGGTATGGTTCCTTCGGCAAAGTTTCTTATTTTGATCCCTAGAATACGATTTTCACTGAGCAATGGGCGATTTTTAAATCGACCCGCCCTAATGTAGACATATCGTTATAAGTTGGGCTATGTTGAGCTCTACTTCTTTATTTTTTTGGGAAAATATACCTTTCACAGTACTTCCTAGAACTGCTGAACCCCCCACAAATTTCAAATAACATTGAATATGCAGCAATGTTCTTTATGGACAATGATTTAGATCGCCCAATTACAATGGCACAAATAAAAATTGTATTAGCAAAAGCAAAAAACAATAAACCACCTGGAGAAGATCGGGTTACCTATGAATTTTTTAAAAATGCACCAGATATGGTACTCAAGGAACTTGCAAATTCTTATAATATAATTTATGAATCGGCCCAACTAGATGAAAAATTTACGAAAAGTATAATTTTTCCTATATATAAAAAAGGTGATAAGGGTATAACGAGTAACTATCGTGGAATATCGTTCATGAATGTCATAGCAAAAATTTTTATGGGTATTTTAAACACAAGGATAAATTTATGGCTAAACAAACACAATATTATATGTGAGTACCAAGCAGGCTTCCGTGAAGGATATTCTACTGTAGATAATTTGTACAACTTAGCGGCAATTTCTCATCTAAAATATAATGAAAATAAAAAGCTATACGCTTTTTTTTTTGTAGATTTTCGTGCAGCTTTTGATAAAGTCTCTAGAAAAGCTCTGTTTTACAAACTCCAGAGCATTGGTTTATCAACAAAGATGGCTAGAATGATTCAGAGCATATACAGCCATACCAACTTTGCAGTTTGGAATGGAGAAGTTTTATCGACAGATTTTGCAACATGTACTGGGGTAAAACACAGGGGTGCCTGCTATCGCCAACGCTTTTCTCGATTTATTTAAATGACTTACACGAGTATTTAGAAGGAGGAGTTAATGTGGGATCACTAAATATCAGATTATTAATGTACGCTGATGATATAGTAATTTTAGCAGACGATATTCTTACCATGCAGACTATGATCAACAAGCTGCAGAGATATTGCGATATATGGAACCTAGAAGTCATTCTAACTAAATCGGAAATGATGATATTCAGAAAAGGAGGGAGACTCGCAGAAAGAGAAAATTGGATTTTCAATGGTGAATCAATTAGAATTTCAAATGAATACACATATCTTGGAGTTACACTATCGCCAAAAACGAATTTTAAAAAACATATCGAAAAGAGAAACATATCAGCGAAAAATAGCATAAATGCAACATGGAAAAATTTTTTATCTAAAAAAGAGATTCGATTAAATGCGAAGTGGATCCTTTTCAAATCAGTATGTCGAGGTATCCAGTCATATGGAGCCCAAATATGGAGATTCTTATTATTCGAGGAAGTCGATAAACTCCAAAGGTTTTTCTTAAAAAAGATTCTTAAATTACCACAATTCACACCTACATACGCGCTGATGCTAGAAACTGGCTGTGAAAATAATATATACTCTAGACTTACATCTACGATACATACTAAAAACGCTTTTTGAATATAATGGGAAACGCTTGCCAAACCAGCTCACAAAACTAATTTTAGAAAAAAAGTTGTATTGGTATAAAGATATTGAAACTTTCGCTAGAGATGTTAATTCAAAACGAATTGCGGCATGCACAACAAAAGAAAACTGGCAACAATTACGTATTGATATTCTTAATGGGTTAAAAACTAAAGAAAAGGAATTTTACTTGGAGAATGCGTCTAATACAAACCGCTTTTATGCAAAACTGAAGTATAGAGAACCACAATGCTATTTTGATTTTAGTAACAATTATCGAGCTCAATGGAACTAGGTTTCAACAGCAAAGATCTCGTATATGCTGTTTATGTAACTTTAACGAAATAGAAAATATTCTTTACTTCATGGCCCGTTGCCCCATTCTGCGTGAGATAAGATACAATCACTTTAAAAAGGCAATCTTACGAGAAATTGATTTAATTGATATTTTAAAAAATGCCAAAGGAAATTTTAAAGCCGTATATCATTATATGGTAGATGCGATTGGTTATAGAAATGAGTTAATCAATGAATACAATTATTAATTTTACTATTTTTCTCAAACATAAATATTCTCAATAAAATCATACATATGTACTATTTATATTTTTTTTCCAACTGACGACAATAAGTCATAGTCGTAAGTTCTATTTATTTTCTTCTAACATATTTTTATACCCTCCACTCCAGTGTGCAGAGGGTATATATAAGTTTGTCATTCCGTTTGTAATAATTAGAAAAAAAATTTTTGACCCCATAAAATATATATATTTGTGATCCTTATAACAACCGGAGTTGATATAGCGATGTCCGTCTGTCCGTCTGTGGAAATCACAATGACGGCATCAATCGGGCAGCTAGGGTGCTCGTTGACATAAAAAATGATTCACTAACATCCTGAAAAGTCTACTATTTAAAACCGTCCAAATCGGTCGATTAGGGCCCGAGATTTGAATGATGAACTAAAAAAAGTCTTGAAAAAATATAATTTTCTATGTTGTTCTTGTCACGATCACGCCCTCAATAGTGCAGCTACAGTGATCATTTTAGTGAGAATGATTCACCAAATTCATGGGAAGATTACTATTTCAAAAATAATTAAAATCGGTGGAATAGGTCCAGGGAATCTCTGAAAAAGTAAAAAAAAAATGAAAAATATGATGTTTCTATATTGTTCTTGTTGTTATTCTAAATGTTGTGTTGTTGTCATAGCTGGACTTGTTGTTTTTGTGGTCTTTGTAGTAATAATATAATAAAAACTAACCCTTTGTACATTTTTTTATTAACTCTGGTAGAAAATTTTAAAAGTTTCCATTGTTTTGGCATCATTAAAAAAATTTGTTACATCATTTCTGTTATTACCACGAGCCTGCCTGCAAAATTTCAGATCAAATGGGTTACGGGAAAGGGGTTAAAATCGATCCAAAATTTTTTCGACAAGCAGACACTACGAATTAATATATGTAAAGGGAGTAGAAATTCACCAGTATCTAAAGCAAATAATGCTAAAATACCTAGTTGTTAATAAAAAAAAAAAACAATGTAAATTTAGCAAAAAAAAATTTATGTATAAATTTATTTAAAAAAAAAAACACAAAAAATTACGTTTGATGTTGTATTTTTTGTGTGTAATATTTACATATACATACATGAACATATTAAATAACACAAATAATATACATACATATATTATATATATGTATATCCATAACAACTCCATGTTAGAAATAAACCGGTATATTATTTTATTTACATAAAATTCTGCAATATTTTGTTGTGGGGAAAATGCATTTCTATTGCATTAACAGAATGTCACTTCATTTTGCTCAGCGTGACTATGCCACAGTAGATGGCGCCACAATTTATGTTTGTTCTAATTAGCTTTGCAATAGTTATTTCTATTTTAACATGAATGTTAATATTTTCAACTAGATATCATACAGAACAATGTTAAGAGTATAACTTTTTGTTGTGTTTACGAAATAGAGTTATGGAGTTCATCAATGAGTTTTTTGCTTTCAAAACAGTTCTACATAGTTATATAGAATTATTATTCTGCTTTACCTACAAAATATCTGATTGTGATTACATCTAATTTTTAAAAATTGTTTATAATTACTAAAGCATTATTATTCACATAAATACAAAATTGCACTTTTTAAATTTTCCATTCAAATTTAAGAAAATATCAATGCTAAAAACTAGAATTAAAAATTTCCAATTATAAATTGCAATTAATTGAATTTCAGAAAATCATATCAAAATGTCGGAAATTATAATTTTAAATTTAGAAGACATCAATTGCATCTTTAATATACATATAAATTTTATTCGTTAAACACAAATTGAAATTCCAAAACAATCACCAAATATGTTTACATTTAAAAAATGTTTACATTAAAAAAAAAATATTGGCATTCAGGAGAAATTAATAGCTTTTCAGTAACTTCTTTTAACGATTGTCGAATCGTTGAAAAAGAAAAGCAAAATTATCAGTAAAATTTTTAAACGATATTCGCTATTGTTAAAGTCAGCTGTTGCTGTTATCTAAACGACAACCATTTTTGTGTTGTTTATTTAATCGATAAAAATTAAAATTTTAGGTTGAAATGTCGTCATACATAATTAAAAATCATAAAATAGTGAAAATATTTTGCTTTAATTAAAAAAACTTTTTTATATAAATAAAAAAATTAAATAGCATATTCAATTCATTATTTCATTTTCAAATAAATACACAGAAATATTAGTAAAAAAATAAAGATATTGAACATAGAAATTTATTACAGATTTTTTGTGCTATCACTCTTCGTCAATTTTGTCACCATTTCAACACGGATTTCGGAAAGGATGCTCTACCGTTACAAACGTGCTTCATTTTACGACAATAATTAACGATGGTTTTGTCAAGAAAAAACAAACAGATGCAGTATACACCGATTTTAGTAAGGCTTTCGATAAAGTAAACCATAACCTTCTACTGATCAAATTGGATTTATTAGGTTTAACACCATTAAGCCTTAAATGGATAAAATCATATCTTTCTGAGAGAACACAACGTGTAATGTATAATAATATGTCATCTAAAGATATTACTGTGACTTCTGGTGTTCCTCAAGGCAGCCATCTTGGACCAATTCTTTTCTCCCTTTTCATCAATGATCTTCCAAAAGTGATAAATTTTTGCAACGTTTTAATGTACGCTGATGATGTTAAAATTTTTTTAAGTTACTGTCAACATAATGATCATATTCATCTTCAATCAGATCTCAACAATTTTTTTTCATGGTGTAACCGTAACCTAATGGAACTAAATTTGAAAAAATGTAAATGTATGCGTTTTTCTAGAAATAATGTTTTTTCTGCTAACTACTTTTTGGGCGGATATAAGCTTGAACTTGTTGATACTTTTCTGGATTTAGGGATTCTACTTGATCCTAAATTAAACTTTATATCTCACGTCACCATGACAGTTAATAAAGCTAGAGGTACACTCGCCTTTATTAAAAGATGGGCAAAAGAATTTATTGATCCTTACATAACAAAACAACTTTTTACATCTCTTGTAAGACCTATTTTAGAATATGGGTCAATAATATGGGATCCCTTCTATAACATTCATATTCAACGAATCGAGTCTGTACAGCAACAATTTCTACTCTTTTGCTTACGTGGCTTACCTTGGAATTCTGCAATTAATCTACCTTCATACGCTGATCGACTTAAATTAATAAAATTACCTACTTTGGAAAGCCGTAGGACTATGCTAAAAGTAACATTTATGATCAACCTAATTAATGGTGAAATCTGTTCTGACTTTCTTGTCAACAATATAACTTTTAATGTTCCTCAACGAGTATCACGCCAATTCCAACCACTCTTTGTTAAATCTTTTCAAACCAACTATGCTCTAGCTGATCCTTTTAGAAGAATTTGTTGTGTTTATAATAATCTTTATCAATTAATTGATTTTTCGTTGAACACTGATGTAATTAAGCATAATATCATTATTTTCTTAAATTCCTATTTGTTTTTATTTTTAAATCATTTAATTGTTTCAATATATGTACATATGTAATTATATCATTTATACAGGTCTGTAAGGATTTATTCTATTGACCTAATAAATAAGTAAAAAAAAAATAAAATAAACATAAAATCATCCTGTCAAACACAAAGTTATTGGTTTTTTTCTATTCTTCTTTGTGTTTTTCGCTTATTTTGACAGAGATGCCACTCGTTTACAATTTAAATAAATAGAAAAATAGATTTGTCGACTGTCGTTAAGATGTATGTACTTAGTGAATCACTTAATCCTTAGTGCAAACAACAATAGCTGTCGATATATTTTGCGATTGTCGGATCGTTGAAATTTACAGAATCACACTACAGAAAACATTAATTTAAATTCAATGAATTTTAGAAAACGTCAAATGATATTTAAGAATTTCGAACATAAAAACTGTTACATAAATAAACGCAATTTTATGAGAATGTTATTTTTTATATATAAATTTTCACAATTTTTTTTTTGAAAATTTGGATGATTTGAAGTTTTTCAGAAAATAAAGATAACAAATTATTTTATTTAAAATGTTTGGGACATTTGGTTTTTGCGTTTGGCATCCCTAATTTGATTATTTATTATTATAAATTTATTCTCTATGTTTTCCAAATATGGCAATATTTTAATAAAAAGTTGAGAGAGCTTTTTTTTAGTTATTATTTTGTTACTCCATCCGACCTATATGGCCGCAATGAAAAAATATTTCGCCAGTTGAAAGAAACCACACAGCCATCTCCAATAAGCACGATTTTATGCATATAGCCACCCTACACAACCATTACCTTTGCAATGGAGGTTAGGGCGAGCTATTTAATTAGCAAAAACTAAATTAAACGAGAAGTTATGTCATTTAACCAGAAACGCATGCATATAGAAAACGCATGCATATTTTTCCAATATTTTGTTTACATTTATTATCAATACTCAAACCGAGGTGGGTATCAATGATTCGGCACAGCCGAATTTAACACTCTTACTTGTTAATTATAATATTATAATATTTAAGTTTGTAATTTAGATTGCTGCAAAAAATTGGGGTGCCCTTTTGCGTCTTTTTTGAAATATTCAAGTTTTTGCTCGCGAACTGGAGGCGAAAAAATGCTCATTTTCTTTAATAAATTATGTTCTGTTTGTGTTTGATGTTGTGGTTCTCTTTGTTTTAGAGTTTGTACTTACTGTTGTTGCTATTGCGGTTTTATTGTCACATTTTGCTTTAAAAATTTGTAATATTGTAGCATGTATGTGCATACATTAGGGTGGGTCAAATTTTTTGCCGACCAAGAATATAGCGAAAAAATAATGTGCCGAAAAGTTGAGCTTTTCAAAAATTGAATTGACTTATTATGCTGTTTTCTTTTCTGACAAAAAATGTCGCCCTCTTTTTGCACTTTTTTCGAAAAGTGTATTTTTTTTATATATTCTGAATTAAGAGTAACCTTATCTTACATCAATCGAAAGGTATCAAAGTCGAGCCCTCGTAAATCACAAAAAATTCCAGCCATTGCCTTCTTTCGGGTCATAGTGTGAGAATATTTCCCCATTGTTCCCCTTTTTTGAATATTTTCACCCTATGACTTCCAAGAGGATAATAATCAAAATTTTTTTACATTTATGAAAACAGCACTTTGAGACCTTTCGATTGATATATAATATAAGGTTGCTCTTAATTCAGAATATTAAAAAAAATACACTTTTCCAAAAAAGGGCAAAAAAAGGGCGACATTTTTTGTCAGAAAAGAAAACGGCATTAGTTTTTCAAATTGGTATACCTCGTTGAAAGTGTTCATGGCAAGTCAGAAATTCCATTACTTGTCAATCTTAGTTTCCTTTAAGTGTTTAGGATTCAGTCAACAGGCAAAAGAATTTATTTTTAAACAACACTGCCATTTGATTTAAGAACTATGGTTACTTAGGCAATTTTTTTTTTTTCGAATTTACTGTACATTGCATTTCTACCGTATGCTTTATCAAATTGTTTGAGTCCAAACAAATGTAGAGAGTAATTTTCGCGAAAAGTCAGCAATCGAATAGAGACATTTTGAATATGTTTTTCATTACTTCTGATCCTTTGATTTCAAGCAAGAGAAAGTTGCTAAAAAAAACAATGGCATTGGAGCTATTAAAAGCCCCAATATTGCAGAAGGAAAATCCTGACGATGACAAGGTAGATGAAGATGATGATGTACATGATGAAGATAGTGATGGCGATGAATATAAAGATGAAGATGATAATGAATATGAAGATGAATATGAACATTGTAATTAATGCGATTCTTTTAACTGAGTTATATGATTAGAATAATATAAATGCAAATAGCTCTCTTAAAATTGTGTTTTTTGAGGTTAGGGCCGATCCAAGACCCGTTAAGTTAATTTTGACCCCAGATTCGGATTTAGCGAATCAAAATTCATTGATTTGCTTACTAGATCAACATACAATGTTTAAAGGGCTGTGTAATTTCATAGCATGTACACATAAAATCAATTTTGTTTTTCTTAAAAAAATCATTTAAAAAATTTTTTCCACTAAAACATAACTTCAAAACGTGTTTTTTTTTCTTGTTTCAAAGTATTTTATGAGAAAAAGCCATAATATCGTCAATTAAAGGCTTGTACGAATTGTGGCTCAAAAACAAGGTCCACTACCACACTGTGCGTCGGCTCATTGTGGTGTGCAAATGGGACCAAAGCCTTCGATAACCAGTGTCTCCAAAACCACTGAGGAAGTGACCACCATGGATGGTAGTACTTCAAAAATAATATGAAATAAGGATATCCGAAAGAAAACTATAGAGATTGCGATTTGATGTTCGTAGGGCAACGTAACGAGTTTGGTAAGGCCGTTTACAGTCCCTGTTGAGATCAGCTCAAGACGGCTCACCTTGTGTTGGTACCGCTACTGCAAGAACAGTGCATACAGTTGTGTGAAAAATATAAGGACAGTGATGTGCAAGATCAAAATAGGATGAGAAAATAATTATATTAAGAGAATTGGCGTTAAGTAATGGAATTCATTTTCTTACCGTTGCTAGGAGTTAATACCTTTCTGGATCTTGGGATTTTGCTTAATGCAATCAATAAAGCTAGATCCGTACTTGATTAGGCGATGGGCCAAGGAATTTACCGATCTCTATATCACTAAAGAGTTATATACATGCCTCGTAAAACTAAATTCTGATGTTTAAAACATACTAGATATTGATATTGGATCGAAAAAATAAAAATAACTTTTATTTTTGCTCGAAAAAATAAAAATCAAAAAATAAAATCAAAATTTTAATAATCTAAAGGCCTGTAGGAAGCTTGCTAAGGAATCAAAAACTTCATATAAAAAAACGCTTCAGAAATGCTTAAGAAATTTTTCTGTCAAAAAATTTCTGTTGATAGTCTGCAGCTTTTTAAAAAAGTAGTATTGTTTTTACTACTTTTTTTTTGACGTAAATTAAGTTAGGCAACCCAGGCTTTGAGCAGGAATATCAAATTTTTCGTTCTTTCTGAACGGAATTTTGACAGGAGAGGTAAGCATAAACAAAATGTAATATGCTAAAAAAAAATAAAAGTTATTTTTCAGTTGCAAACATGGAAAAAAACGAACAAAATTCGGCAAAGGAAAACAAGAAGCGGATGGGTAATTTTGATACTGAGCTTAAAAAGCGTTTAGCAGGCCAAATAAAGCAGAACCGAAGAATTGATTTGTTTTCAATTGCACAATTCTTAATAATTGACAGAAAACAGCTGATTGCTAGCGTTGCACTGAAAGGTACTTTTGTGCTTTTTTTTCTTTAAGAAATATATGAAAATTTTCTGTTAAGATTCCTTAACAAGCTGCGTACAGCTCTTAACCCATAAAAACAAAGTTTATATTAAAACTCTTTCTTCCTTACGCATATGAGTTTTGAATATCTCCGTGACTGTGCGTGACTGTGTGTGACTATCTTAAAATTAATCATTGGCCACAACAAGTCCATCGGATGAAGGGAAGTAGGGTTTTAATCTCTCCATGACTTTGCATGACTATGCATGACTGTGCGTGACTATGTCAAAGTTAATCTTTTTCACAGCAAGTCTATCGACCAAGTTTCAGATCGATCGGTTTAGGGAAATGGGGTTTAAATCATTCCGTGACTGTGCGTGACTATGCGTGACATTGAGTGACTATGTCGTAGTTGATCTTTCTTTACTGCAAGTATATCGACCAAGTTTCAGATCGATCGGATGAGGGTAAATGACATTTAGATCACTCCGTGACTGTGCGTGACCATGCGTTACCATGCGTGACCATGCGTGACTGTACGTGACTAAGTCAAAGTTAATCTTTTTTCAAAGCAAGTGTATGGATCAAGTTTCAGATCGATCGGATGAGGGGAAATAACATTTAGATCACTCCGTGACTGTGCGTGACCATGCGTGACTGTGCGTGAATGTGCGTGACTAAGTCAAAGTTCATCCTTTTTTCAGAGCAAGTGTATGGATCAAGTTTCAGATCGATCGGATGAGGGGAAATAACATTTAGATCACTCCGTGACTGTGCGTGACCACGCGTGACTTTCACAACAAGACTATGGGCTAAGGTTCAGATCAATTGGATAAGGGGGAATGGAATTGCCCCACGACAGACATAGAGATTGAGTTAAAAGAAAGAGTTTAAAAACCAATCATACATATATACCCTATACCACTATGTGGTTTGGGTATAATGACTTTGTGCTGCTGTTTATAACAACCAAAAATATTTGACCTACACCCATCTTTAATTATACCGATCGAATCAAAATCACTATCTGATTCGATTTAACGATGTCCGTGCAAATATGAATATATTTTGATGAAATTTGGTATTTAATCTTTTATCGGCCATGGGATGAACGCTATTGAAATTGGTGGGAATCGGTCCATGTTCAGACCTACCCCCCATACAAATGACCCCTATTAAATCAACATATATTGCCATAAGATCCAAATTATCATACAAATCTTAGTCAAATTGGGTTTATATGTATATATTACATCCATTAATTAGTAGTCCAAAAATGATCCCTATTGGACAACTCTTAGTCATAGGCCCCATATAGAGCTGCTTCCCGATCTTCACTTACATCTATCAAAAAACAAAAATATTGCACTGATTCTTCTCAAATTTTGTTTGTATATATTTTTGCAAAATACAAGAGACTTTACCAAACATGGTCAGGATCGGTCAATTTTTGGGCCTAGTCCCCATATAGATATAGCATCCGATATGAACTTTTTCATATCTGCAGCCGAAAAAATTAATAAAAATCCCACTCAAATTTGGTTTATGCTTATTTTCTATATCCAGTTAGTTGGGCCTGAGAGATAGGGTCTCTAAACCAGTGGTGGCCATCCAGAGAATTGAGTTAGTAATAGTGTTTATGAGCATGTGTTAGTTGTACTAAACTGATCGAAATCCATGGACGTAACACAACGCCGATATTAAATGGGTTTGTGTAGATTTTGTATGAATGTTTATATGAATGCATAACAGGGCTAATAGTTGAGTTCACGAAGAATATGGTAAAATTTTAAATATATTTTGTTGTTTTAAAATTTTAAATCTTACATTCTGAATAGGTAAAACAAAATGTGAAGAACATTTAATCTCTTTTATCCATAAGTTTGAAGTTTATTAAATCAAATAAGTAAGTAGTTCATTTCTTTAAAAAACAAAAAAAAAAAAAAAAAATAGCAAAACTTAAAAAAGTTAAGAAATTTCAAAGGTTAATAAGTGGTATGTTACCAAAAAAAAATAAAAAACTTACCAGCCTGCAGTAACTGGATATTTTTTAAAATTAAAAAAAAAAATGCGTAAAAGACAGCTAAAATATTGTCAAATGGATGCGACGTATGTAATTTATAGAAAATGTTTAATTTATAGTTTATCAAGTCTTCGAAATTTTCTCAACATTTTTGGTTTCTTTTAAACAAATATTCTCTGTGTACCTATTACAAAAAAAAAATATATATGAATTTCAAAAGGCAATGCGACATAGACCCGCTTTGTTCAAAAGCTTTCATAAGACTGAATGAAATTGTTGTTTACTTTTACTCTTTGGTGAGTATTTTTGTTTTCGTTCGGCTGTATACATATAAGAAGCTGAGCACCAGTGTGTTTGGTACGGCCTTCACTGCTCTAAACGCATGGTATAGGGTATCGTAAGTCGGTCTAGACCGACTTTAATTTTCTTACTTGTTTATCATAGACTAGTTCATAAGCATGAATATGGTATACTTGTATCAGTTCTCCGAGATTTACTTCTACGTTTTTTTTTTTTTTTTGTTTCAAAATTTCAAAATAGCTGTTATTTTCGGTCCCTGATTTTAACTCCTAGTATTGGTTTGTCTTCTGAAAAAACTTTGGATCGATTTTTAACCCTTTTCCCGTAATCCAATCCAGACTCGTGGCGACGAAAAAATTATCTAACAAATTTTCGTTAAAAAAAATTTAATTATAATATAATTTTGGATTATTCGAAATTTTAACGGTTTTTTATTTTCAGTCAATTAATTATTTAATTACATTATTTACAAAGAAAGGGAGTATAATAAAAACTTGTTTTTTTGGGTCAGTTTTTTTAATTTTAATGTCTGTAAAGATTTATTCCATAGGCTAAAATAAAAAAATAAATAAAATATACTAGAGGACCCCTGCTGCTCCGCAGCATTATATTATATTATATTAATTTTTATAATATAATACCAAAATTTGCCAAGAGAAGTTAACGTATAGTAATGCCAAAATATGCCAAGATAACTTAACGTACAGTAAAAGTAAAGTTGATTCTCCACGCATAACTTTCCTCAAACCCAACGAATTTACGTTAATGGCTCAAAAGAAGGAGCTTGATCCACTGAGTGTTCTTAGACCTATTTCAACAGCCTACGTTAATTAGAACTCTAGTTATAGAGGTTTGAGAGAAGAAAAATATTGAAAAAAATCTTGAATGCTAAGTTTATTCATAAATTCTTTTAATATATAAGATGTATATATTACTATTTTTTTCATCTACTAGCCAAATATGAGTATATCTAAGCACTGCGACTCTCTGACTCGACAAAATATTAAAGACTTGTTTAACGTAAGACACAAGTAGAAAACCAAAAATTATGCATAGATTGAAAAGTAGCATTGTGCGTTGTGCAAAAAATTCCTTTAACTATTCCAAACAGATAAGAAACGCTCTAGATATTAATAAGGTACAACAAAAAGTCGCAAATTACTTACTCGTAAAAACGTTAATGCTCGAGGCCCTAGAAAATGACCCATATTGTCTAAAAACGTAAAACAAAGATAAAAATTTGCTGAAAAACATATCAACTGGTCTGAAGAAAAATGGCGTAATATTCTTTGATCTGACAAAACCATCATGTAAGAAGACCTGCTAACACAGCGTAAAACCCCAATTTTACTGTTAAAACAATTAAACATGGTGGAGGTAACTTCATGGTATTGTTTCCATGAATAAAACCATTTGGAAAAATACTCGACCTTCGTCTACTAGATTTTGTAGACCCATAAAAATTGAATTTTTTAAACCGTAAGTAAGTACGTCACAATTTGAAAAAGAAAAAAGTATAAAGTATTAAATAAAAACTCCGAAGGATTCCGTTGTATTTTTAGGTGATAAATCGATAAAAATAAATCACAAACTAATGTTAATGATGATTGATGGCAAAGTGTGTAATGCTTTAACGACATCCATACAAAATGTTACGTTTCTGGTGCCACGAGCAAAGATTTCAACTATATTGAAATGATTACCATAAAAACATGGTCGCATAAAAATTACCACTTCAAAATTGGCAAGATATGTGACGGCCGTACGAAAATTTTTGCTGTTGAGTGTATATCACACAAAAGAAAAAACTATGACATGTAAACAACACCTTATATGGTAATATCGTTTGCCAATTTTTGTTTGTTGCAAAAAAATTCTATTTTTAAACACTTGAGTTGGTGTTAATATTTCTCCGTCAGCATACATAATTTCATTCATGTTGTCAGCCATTAACATTGGCTTACCTTGTTCCCCTCATCGTTAGATGTAGTATTTTTATACCCTATACCACTAAGTGGTTTGGGTATAATGACTTTGTGCTGCTGTTTGTAACAACCAAAAATATTCGTCCTAGACCCATCTTTAATTATACCGATCGACTCAGAATCACTTTTTGAATCGAAATAGCAATGTCCGTCCGTCCGTCCGTCCGTCCGTCCGTCCGTCCGTCTGTGTGTCCATGTAAAGCTTGAAATCAAACTACAGGGCGCAAATATGAATATATTTTGATGAAATTTGGTATATAAGCTTCCATCTGCCATGGGATGAACGCTATTGAAATTGGTGCGAATCGGTCCATATTCAGACCTAGCCCCCATACAAATGACCCCTATGAAATCGACATAAATTGCCATAAGTTCCAAATTATCATATAGATCTCAGTCAAATTGGGATTGTATGTGTTTACCTATTACATCTATTAATCAGTAGTTCAAAAATACTCCCTGTATGAAAATTCTTAGTCATAGGCCCCATACAGAGCTGCTTCCCGATCTTCACTTAAATCTATTAAAGAAACAAAAATATTGCACAGATTTTTCTCAAATTTGGTTTGTATATATTTTTTCAAAGTATAAGTGACTTTACCAAATATGGTCATGATCGGTTCATTTTTCGACCTAATCCCCATATAAATATAGTATTCGATATGAACTTTTTCATATCTGCAGCGAAATATATTAATAAAAATGCCACTCAAATTTGGTTTATGCTTATTTGCTATATCCAATTAGTTGGACCGAAGAGATAGGGTATCTTAACCATGGTATAGGGTATCGTATAGTCGGGCTAGACCGACTATAATTTTCTTACTTGCTTTTACATAGGGAATTTAATGAATGTATGAGTGTTGGTTACACGTATGAATGATTGCGAATTTTTTTGAAAACAACAAACTGGTTTGTTGTTTGATTTTTTGTGTGCAAAAACAAATTTACGGAGTTGAATTTTGATTTTGGAAAGTAAAGGTTGAGGAAAAACCCTCTTAAGAATCTAAATTAAAAGTTAAGAAGTTAGACAGTAAAATTAAAAGTTAAGAAATAAAAATAAATAAAAATTAAACGTATACTATAAAAGAGTTATTTTTGCATCAAAAACAGAACAAGAAAATAGAAGTGACATATTTCGAAAAGAAAAGAAAAAAAACTTTAGATTTTATTAACATGGGAATAAATAAAATTTTGTGTTAATTAATAATAATTCTGTTTGTGCTAAAGAAAGCGTTCTGAGCAAAAATGTAAATTTACAAATCGAACAAATATATTTTGTAGTTATCATTTAATTCTTAAATTAAGTTTCGTTGAGTGTTGAATCTAATCGATTAATTTGTTGAAAATCGAAAACGCAAGAAAGATAGGCAAAAAAATAGACGTGTTTCTTGAAAATGGCGCAACCGCCGCCCGATCAAAATTTTTATCATCAACACCCACATCCACACGCTCATCCGCATTCTCAGTTGTAATTGCCGCCACAGTTTCGGAATCCATTTGATTTGCTTTTTGATGAACGTACTGGTGCAATCAACTATAATTACATACAACCATATGGCGGTAATGTTTACTTTATTATTAAAAAACTTTCTGGAAATATAAGGAAAATTTGTCTATATATAAATTTAAAATAAAAAAAAAATTTTTTTTTACTATATTAATAAAATTTTCGAAATATTAATTTTAACTAAAAATTTTTCCGCATTAATAAAATTTTCTATATATAAATTAAAACAAAAAAAAAAATTTTTTTTCTACATTAATAAATTTTCCTAGATATAAAAATTAAACTAAAAAAAAATTTTCTAAATTAAGAATGTTCTAAATTACAAAATTTTGCTAAAATAAAAATTATTTAAGTTAACTCCCCTGAAAATTACACAGAAAGTCCTAACTTAATTAAATTGCAAACAAATAAAAATGTATACACTACATTTAATGAACATTAATTACAAAAGTATAAAACATCGTTAAGATTAAATTTTTAATAAAAGTTTTATAAATTAAAATTATTTTTAAAAGATTTTTCTAATTATAAATCAAAATGTTTTCTAAATATAAATTTAAACTAAAATGTTTCTACGTTAATAAAATTTACTAAATAT
The DNA here is from genome assembly GCA_963682025.1 of Cordilura impudica. NCBI lineage: Eukaryota > Metazoa > Arthropoda > Insecta > Diptera > Scathophagidae > Cordilura > Cordilura impudica. Next base: position 229,445,505 of record OY821518.1, on the reverse strand, counting down.
AAATTTTAACTAAAAAATTTTCTAAATTAAGAACTTTGCTAAATATAAAATTAAACTAAAAATTTTCCTAAATAAAAATAAAATTGAGCTAAAATTAAAAATTGTAATAAGAAATATAATTTAGCTAAAAATTAAAATTTTGTTAAAATTAAATTTTGCTAAAATTTAAAAATTCTCCTAAAATTAAAATTATGCTATTCTTAAAATTTTTTTGTAAAATTAACATTTTCCTACAATTAAAAAAAAAAAATTGTTCCTAAAATTAAAAATAATACAATTTTGTTACAACATAATTTGAAATCCTAAATTAAAAAAAAAACCTTAAAATGAAGGTTAAATAAATTTTTTTTAACCCTATGTAGAAAACAAAATCAAACCAACCTTTTTTGTCGTATTAAGTGGGTTACCCCCAATCCCCGGGTAAGTATGGCCATCCCTCCTATCGCGACCGTTTTTTTTTGACAGTTTTTTTTGTAAATCGCACGTGAATATCTGTAGTGCGGTTTCCCTGGGTCTTAACAAGATCCCACCCCTCCGGCGAGCTAGGCCCCCTGCCAGCACGTGCGACCCGTTAGGGCTCAGGGAAACAGGAAGCGGAAGTTCCACCAGCGCCGTACCATTACAGATAAGACAGATCATGATAAACAAGTTGTTAGAGACATAAAAAGAGATAAAGACATATTTAATATATTTCTGCTTTCTCTCATCGATCCATTTCCAGCATGAGTAAAACTAATAAAAAGAAAACAAGTAAGAAAATTATAGTAGGTCTACACTGACTATACGATACCCTATACCGTGTTTGGAGACCCTATCTCTTAGGTCCAACTAATTTGATATAGAAAATAATCATAAACGAAATTTGAGTGGCATTGCTATTAATTTTTTTTGCCTTCGGATATGAAAAAGTTCATATCGTATCCTATATGTATATGAGAACTAGGTCAAAAAATGAACCGGTCCGGACTATATTTGGTAAGGTAAAAACATATACAAACCAAATTTGAGAAATATCTGTGCATTATTTCTAAGTGAAGATCGGGGGATATATGGGCGCTATAACTAAGAATTGTCCTATTGGGTTTATTTTTGGAGTACTGATAAACGGATGTAATAAACATACACAAACCCAATTTGACTGAGATCTATATGAAAATTTGGATAATATGGCAATTTAAGTCTATCTCATGGGCGTCATTTGTATGGGGACAAGTTCTGAACATGAACCCATTGTCACCAATTTTAATTGCTCTCATCCTATGACCGATAGAAGCTTATTACCTAAATTAAATCAAAATATATTCATATTTGCAACATGTAGTTTGATTACAAGGTTTACATGGACTCACAGACTAACGGACGGACGGACATCGCTAAATAAACTCAGAAAGTGTATAATAAAAGATGGGTCTATGTCAAATATTTTTGGTAGTTACAACATCAGCACAAAGTCATAGTACCCTGACCACATAGTGCTATAGGGTATAAAAATACACACAAAATACCACGGTTGGCTTTGGAATTATTAATTCTACCTGAAGAGGTAGACAATGATGATGATAGTGATGATTATAATCATGATGTTAAAGATATCTAAAACAATTTCACAATAATACCTAAAATAGCCTCAAATGCACTTTATTTCTTCTCTTCTTAAAAAAAAATATTTTCTATAATTTTTTTTTTCAAAAATTATTTTTTTCACTAAATAATGTATAGTTATTCCAAAAAAATATAGATATTATTAGTAATTGGCTTCACCGAATTAATCCCCATTTTACCTATGTTTCAACCTACTGTGCAATGGTGTGGAATCGATACATCGTACACAGGGCATTATGAAGGCAACAGACTATGAATGAATGATTATTTTTGAAACTAATATGCTACCGTACGCTGAAGACAAGATGTCGCTTAAATGGGTGTTCCAACAGGACATTGATCTCAAACACACAGCTAAATGCACTAAAAAGGGTTTCAGGACAATAATCTCACTATTGTAGATTGGCCACAACAATCTCCGGATCTAAATCGAATAGAAAATTAGGGGAATGTAGTAAAGATGTCAATTAGAGGAAAGTGTCCAATCAACAGAGATGGACTTTGGCAAACTTATTATGGCTTTGTGGAACGCGATACTGTACCAGCCTGTAAAACCTTGGTTTCCTCAATGCCTAGATAACGCCAAGCAGTCTTGGGCAAAAAAGGGTCCTCAACGAAGTATTAGACGAACTATAAACGTATTAAAATAGCAACTAGTGCAAATCTACTTTATTTTTTATTCATTTCTATTTTGTTCGAAAATCAGAAATGTCCGTATTTTTTTCACATGAAAAATATAAATAACTCATAATGACTTCTCAATATGGGTAAAATCTCCACGGCAATTTTTTTTTTTTGTATATAATAAGCAACTAATTAATTCTGTTAACCAGCTTACTTACTTTTTCATCAAAGGTATATCGTGCATATTACTGTCATTACTTTAAACATTACTGTAAGTCTGTGAAAAGTTTACTGGAATACAAAATCAAATAGCGTATATAAAGGTAAGTTTCGAGCGCCTAAAAAAATCATGCAAGTCCGATCATAGGGGAGATGTGTAAACATCTATTAATTAAAGGTTTTTTATGGCACTTTTTTAAAATCAAACAGAAAGCGTCATCTATGTATCACTTATAGCAATCAACTACAGAGGTTCTGCTAATATAAAAATATTTATTGTAATTTATTATTTCAACCGGTTAATTTTTAATTTTTCGTTTTTCATTTTTCATTTTTTATTTTTTTGTTTATAATTTTGTATCTTTCATTTTTTCATTTTTCGTTTTTTCATTTGTCATTTTTCGTTTTTCGTTTTTCATTTTTATACCCTATACCACTATGTGGTTTGGGTATAATGACTTTGTGCTGCTGTTTGTAACAACCAAAAATATTTGACCTAGACCCATCTTTAATTATACCGATCGAATCAGAATCACTTTCTGAGTTGATTTAACAATGTCCGTCCGTCCGTCCGTCCGTCTGTGTGTCCATGTAAAGTTTGTAATCAAACTGCAGGTCGCAAATATGAATATATTTTGATGAAATTTGGTATATAAGCTTTTATCGGCCATGGGATGAACGCTGTTGAAATTGGTGAGAATCGGTCCATGTTCAGGCCTAGCCCCCATACAAATTACCCATATGAAATCGACATAAATTGCCATAACATCCAAATTGTCATATAGATCTTACTCAAATTGGGTTTGTATGCGTTCATTACATCCACTAATGAGTAGTCCAAAAATGGTACCTTTGACCCCATATAGAGCTGCTTTGAAAGTGATTTAAATTCATGGACAATTTCAGTCAGTATTAAAGAAGATCATATTTAAATCATTAAAAATTTGGTTTGAATTTTCAAAAATTTATGAAATTTTTAAGAAATTATTTTTGTACCCCTTGCAAGTACTAAAAAATCCGTTTTATTTAAAATCACTTAAATCTATTAAAAAACAAAAATATTGCACTGATTCTTCTCAAATTTTGTTTGTATATATTTTTGCAAAATACAAGAGACTTTACCAAACATGATCAGGATCGGTCCATTTTTGGACCTAGTCCCTTTATAGATATAGCATCCGATATGAACTTTTTCATATCTGCAGCCAAAAAAATTAATAAAAATCCCAATGAAATTTGGTTTTTGCTTATTTTCAATGTCCAGTTAGTTGGGCCTAAGAGATAGGGTTTCTAAATGCATGGTATAGGGTATCGTATAGTCGGTCTAGACCGACTATAATTTTCTTACTTGTTTATTTTTCATTTTCCATTTTTAATTTTTATTTTTCATTTTTCATTATTCATTATTCATTTTTTTTATTTCTCTGTTTTCATTTTTTATTTTTCATTTTTTATTTTTAATTTTTCATTTTTCATTTACTATTTTTCATTTTTTTTTTTTTCATTTTTCATTTTTTATTTTTCTGTTTTATTTCTCATATGTTATTTTTCATTTTTTATTTTTAATTTTTCATTGTTAATTTTTCGTTTTTTATTTTTAGTTTTTCATTTTAAATTTTTTATTTTTAATTTTTTTTTTCATTTTTCATATTTTATTTTTCAGTTTTCATTTTTAATTTTTATTTTTCATTTTTCATTTTTTTGATTTTCATTTTTTATTTTTCATTTTGCATCTTTCTTTTTCGTTTTTTATTTTCATTATTTATTTTTTATTTCTCATTTTCAAACAGGTTATTACTATCATGATTTTTTCACCAAAAGTCAAACCAATTTTGCCTTACGCGTTAAGAGCTGTACGCAGCTTGTTAAGGAATCTTAACAGAAAATTTTCATATATTTCTTAAAGAAAAAAAAAGCACAAAAGTACCTTTCAGTGCAACGCTAGCAATCAGCTGTTTTCTGTCAATTATTAAGAATTATGAAATTGAAAACAAATCAATTCTTCGGTTCTGCTTTATTTGGCCTGCTAAACGCTTTTTAAGCTCAGTATCAAAATTACCCATCAGCTTCTTGTTATACCCTATACCACTATGTGATTTGGGTATAATGACTTTGTGCTGCTGTTTGTAACAACCAAAAATATTTGACCTAGACCCATCTTTAATTATACCGATCGAATCAGAATCACTTTCTGAGTTGATTTAACAATGTCCGTCCGTCCGTCCGTCCGTCTGTGTGTCCATATAAACCTTGTAATCAAACTGCAGGTCGCAAATATGAATATATTTTGATGAAATTTGGTATATAAGCTTTTATCGGCCATGGGATTGGTGAGAATCGGTCCATGTTCAGACCTAGCCCCCATACAAATTACCCTATGAAATCGACATAAATTGTCATAAGATCCAAATTGTCATATAGATCTTACTCAAATTGGGTTTATATGCGTTCATTACATCCATTAATGAGTAGTCCAAAAATTATCCCTGTGGCCCCATATAGAGCTGCTTCCCGATTTTCACTTAAATCTATTAAAAAACAAAAATATTGCACTGATTCTTCTCAAATTTTGTTTGTATATATTTTTGCAAAATACATGAGACTTTACCAAACATGATCAGGATCGATCCATTTTTGGACCTAGTCCCCATATAGATATAGCATCCGATATGAACTTTTTCATATCTGCAGCCAAAAAAATTAATAAAAATCCCACTCAAATTTGGTTTTTGCTTATTTTCTATGGTCAGTTAGTTGGGCCTAAGAGATAGGGTTTCTAAACGCATGGTATAGGGTATCGTATAGTCGGTCTAGACCGACTATAATTTTTTTACTTGTTTTTCTTTGTCGAATTTTGTTCGTTTTTTTCCATGTTTGCAACTGAAAAATAACTTTTAATTTTTTTAGCATATTACATTTTGTTTATGCTTACCTCTCCTGTCAAAATTCCGTTCAGAAAGAACGAAAAATTTGATATTCCTGCTCAAAGCCTGGGTTGCCTAACTTAATTTACATAAAAAAAAAGTAGTAAAAACAATACTACTTTTTTAAAAAGCTGCAGACTATCAACAGAAATTTTTTGACAGAAAAATTCCTTAAGCATTTCTGAAGCGTTTTTTTATATGGAGTTTTTGATTCCTTAGCAAGCTGAATACAGGCCTATACACCGATGTGTTACGCTGTTTTTGTGATTATATTGTGGAATAGAAATTTACCCCCCTGCGCGTATAGATGTTTACACATGAATGACTTTTATCACATGATGAATTAACTTAAATAATAGGTAGAAGTAAAAATGACATGTTAAATAATAATGTTATCTTTTTTGACTCATGTCTAGAAAACAGTATAAAAATTTACATATAAAAAAAGCAACGTTCAGAAAATACACACATCAAACACACAATGTTCTGTTCTAAAGCTGCCAACACATATTTTTACGGTGCCGAACACAATCATGACTGTGTTTCGTTTCAATATTTCGTTATGTACACGAACATGTTTCTATCAAGTATTTTTTGTTTTGGACACTCGTGATCTTGCACGTGTACTGCTAAAAAAACAGAAATGTTCTTGAACGCGTACATCTAAAAATTAAAACATTATCCACTCGCGATCAGAAAAATCTGATACACCCATATAATAACGACAACAATTGTTTCAACCAAATTTATTATTTATTCAAAAAATCTAAATTGGGATATGGAAGCAAATCTTAGCAAATCTGTCATCATGGTATTTAGACGTGGAGTTAGATTGTCCAGAAACAAGAAATGGATTTATCGTGCTCACAACCTTTCGGTGGATGAATAGATGATTGCATACTATGGTGAAACTCTTAAAAAATGTTTATAAGAGGTAAACCGATAAGATTTGGTTTCAAGTATTGGGTCTTAGCTTCCGCGACAGGATACTGTTTTTTTTATTATTATACTGGCGCTTCTGCCAACAATAACGCCGATTATGATCTTGGAGAAAATGTAGTATTACGATTGTTGGAAAATTTAACAGACCCAAACCAACACAATGCAACATTTGATAACTTTTTTACTAGCCATAAGTTGTTGTGCAAATTGACTCATAAAGAATATTTTGCAACTGGTACCGGTCGCGACAATCACACCAATCATGCTTTATTGGATGATTTAAAATTAATGAAAAGGAAGCCCCGAGGTTCAACAGATTTTTGTTTTGACAAAAACAACAAAATAATCGCTGTTCGTTGGAATGATAGTTCGGTGAAGATATTTAACTCCACTTTATTTTTCCAATACTGACCATTTTTGTTTTAGGTAGTCACTGTGATGTCCAATTTATTGGGTGTAGAACCGATGTGCCGAGCCAGGAGATTTGATCGGAAAAATCGGAGGATGGCAACGATTGAGCAACCTAATCTAATACATCAATACAATCAGCGAATGGGTGGAGTTGATTTATTTGATAATGCTATGAACAACTACCGCATTCAAATTCGCGGAAAAATGGTACTGGCCGTTACTTACTAATGCGATGGATGCTGCTATGGTAAATGCTTGGAAGCTGCACTGCATCTGCAGAAAACTTGAAGGCGTGCCACTCATAAGTCAACTTGATTTTCGCATAAGTGTCGTAGAAGCATTGATAACAATAACTGAAAATCGTTGCCGTGGTTATAAAAGAGTTGTCACAAATGCGCAAATAATGGCAAAGCGGATGGATAAGTTTAATCATATGATTGAAAAGATTGGTCAACGCGGCCGCTGTGGGCAATGTGGAGGTAAAACTGAGTATGGATGCACAAAGTGCCCTGCAAACTTACATCCAAAGGACTGTTTTTCACAGTTTCATGCTGGCACTCCAAAAAACATTGAAAAGATAAAAAAAATCTAAATAATAATGAATCTCTTACATAATGTGTAATTCTCAATACAAATAAAATAAAATGGATTTTTTTATGATATTCTAAAAAACATTACAAAAAAAGAAATTTTTACTTGAAATTCATTTAAATAAATAATAAAAATAAAAATTTGTTTAGAACCCTCTTATGTCTAAGTGGGTATTTAAATACCAATGCCATAAAATTGAACCAGTAGCCCAGAGGAGTGGACCTATCCGGGTGGTTTTTATTTTTTTAGATAGAAGACATGCTATGCTATAAGGTACCAAGAGAGTTTTCGGAAAGTCCACACCCCAAACTTTCCAGATCCATTTATGTCAAAATTTTTTTACTTTGTTAAATTATTTACTTTTGACCCGCTAATTTTTCCCCAAGTCATGTTCCCATGTGCCTCTTAAAATTTTTGTTTACTAGTTTTATCTTTCTTCCATCATTTCGTGAAAAAAGATTTGCAATAGCTTGCGCCTGGCTCCAGCTGGAACTTTTCTAAGATAGCTCTATTTTTAGGTATTTTTCTAAACATTCGTCGTTAATGGGTCAAATGTATTGTTTGAACAACAAAAAAAAAATGCATTTTCAACAATTATTGTACAGCAGATTGGAATGAGAACATATAAGAATAAAACGTTATAACTTTTTAGTTACTAAATATTTTTTTTAATTATAGATTCGTCATTTTTATTAACAATTAATATTTATTTCCTTTTTATTCAACTTGTTTGCTTTTGTTTTTGTTGTTAAATGTCAATTGTTCAGCCACTACGTTGTAATTTTCTACTACAATAATAAAAACTAGCAGATTCCAGCCCTCGAAATTCGAGCGCAAATTCTAGGTAATTTTATTTTTTCATTAAATAAAGAGCCTAAAAGTATGCTAGTCAATTATAGCCAATTCACAAATCAACACAAAAAACAAACTCATTTTCATTACAAACACATTAACAGATTTAATAAACACACACATAGCATTGTATAATTTTATGTATGTGTTAGTAGCAACTTTAAATGCAATTTACTCAAAATAAAGGAAAAAATTTAAAAATCTGTAAATCTGCAAATCGGATAAAAAGAGATATCTTTCAAATAATATACGTTTGGCCAAAATCGGGATAAAACGGTAGAAAAAAAAATCGGTTTCAAGAAATCGCCTAGTCTATTAATATTATAGATACATAGTAGTATCATTAAGTTTGACAAGATTTTGTGAGATTTGGCCAAAATCTAGTAACGAGCTAGATTTTGTTTTGTATGGGAAATCTAGTAAAAATTAGCTAGATTTTGCTCGAAATCTCGTATATACTAGATTTTGCTTAGATGTAAACTCTCTATAAATGAAAATAAAACAAAACTAATGGAAATGAACATGAAAAGCGAATCAGTGCTTAAAATAAATAACGAAATAATAGAAAAATTTGATAGTATAAAATATCTGAGATATATAATAGATAAAGTATTAAATTTAAAAAAAAAACGTATTGAATTTAGATTTAAAAAAAACCGCTAAGAAAATTGAATTTTTTAAAAGAATAACGAACAGAGTTTCAATAATAACAGCTATCTATATATATAAAATTCATTTTCTCTTTGTTTGTTTGTTGGTTTGACCGCTATACAAATTTGTATTTTTCAACGGATTTCTCTGAAATCCGATCTCTGTACGCCAACTTTTGCGCCCACTTTTTGTGTACAATTCATTTTCTGTTTTTTTGTATATTTGTTCGCTACACAAATTTTTATTTTTTAACAGATTTCTCTGAAATTTAATACGCACAATCTCTGTATTCTAGGCAAGGTCACCATATGATTCTTACGGCACGCCTACTTTTACGCCCACTTTTTATACAAAATTCATTTTCTGTTTTTTGGTACATTTGTTTGATATAAAAATTTTTATTTTTCAACGAATTTCTATAAAATTTGGTACGCACAATCTCTGTACTCTAGGCAAGGTCGCCATATGCTTCTTACCGGCCACGCCTAATTTTGCGCCTACTTCTATGTATATAAAGTTTATTTTTTTTTGCCTTTATTTGTTTCTTTGTTTGACTCCTACACAAACTTTTATTTTTCAACGGCTTTTCAGCAAAGGTCGGATTATATATACTTCTGGCCACGCCTACTTTTACGCCCACTTTTTAAAAAAACTCATTTTCTGTTTTATAGTACATTTGTTCGCTATACAAATTTGTATTTTTCATCGGATTGTATATCACAAAGCTCTAGAACAACTAAAATTTGTAACTTTTAGACATCATACACTCAGAATACTCCATGCATAAACATAGTTAATTGTAACGGAAAGCAGGCGCCGAGTCCTTAGTCCCAATGAATAAATTTCCAAAAAAAATTAACTTATTCCCCAAAAAATTGAGGAATAACATCACGATGAGCAAACTTCCAAATTTAAAAAAAAAATGTCCCCGAAAGAACTGAACAAATTCTCCATACTGCTCTTAATATCTGTCCTACAACAAATTTAATATCTGTACTCCTTTCAATAGCATCAATTTGGTGCGCGGAATCAAGGCGCGGACGCAGACGCGACGCGCTCGCGGAACTCAGCTTAGCTAAAATACCGGAAAGATCTGAAAAATATATTTTGGCGATTTAAATAAGTTGACAACAACAAGCCGGCGGCCCTGGTGTGGCTGCCAAACGCACAGAAGCGGCTCGCGGACGCGACTCGCTCGCGGAACACAGCTCAGTGAAAAGTCTTATGATAAATTTTATCTACGTATGTGCAATATTTACTATACATATACTATAAGCAGTTGCATAAAGCAACCTTGCGGCACAATTTTAAACGTCGCATTCATTTTCCATTTTTGCAATATCTATAAATTTGACGTCTCTGCTCAATGATGATCATTTATTAAAAGAAGTAATTAAATTTTTAAAACTTCTGATTCCTTTATAATGCAAACGATTCCGTTATATTTGATGTTTACAAAATAAACATCAATTTTTTCCAAATTTCTCTTACATTGCATAAAAGTATTATCTTTTCTAGTATTAGAAAATGTATACATGATCTCGAACCGAACTATAAATAACTAAAAATAAATAAACTTAAAAAAAAAAAACTTCAAGCGGTTTCGCAGCTTATTTTTGAAGTATTTTTGCTGCAGCGTCTCTTAAAAAAACTTCTAAATTAAAAAGTTAAAAAAATTTTAAATTGAAATAAAAAATGAATTTACTCCCCAAAAACGTAAACATTGAAGAATATTTTTCATCATAAACAAATTCCGCAATCCCATACAAATTTTTTGGGAGAAAGTTAATTTTTTTGAGGAATGGTTCATTGGGGACAAAGTACTCAGCGCCTGGTAAGCATAGTGAACCATTTTTCAAGTCAAAGGTTTTTGGATCCCGGGCAAGACCGGGTAAAAACAGCTAGTAAATATATATAACACAATGATAAAACTACATTATGAGTTTGGATCAACAATAAAACACAAATAGATATACTATACAAAAGGTACAAAATAAAGCAATGCGTTCGATATTACGGTGCAACAGATATACATCAATACAACACATGCTAGAAACATAAAATGGCTCAATATTCGACGAAGACTGAAATTAAACACGATAAATTTTATACAAAAAAGTTAAGTTGGAAAATGCGCCGGAATATTTAATAGAGCAATTAACATACGTTGGGGAAATACAACCATATGGCGTTAGGAATATGGGTAACTTCAAAATAACTATTATTTAAAGGACTACAAACATATAATAAAAGAAATATTGTTAGCTACGAAAGATATACACCCATATTCTAATTGTCGACGTCGACACAAAACGACGTCGTCTTCTGTCATCTTTTAAAAATTGGTATTCTAGTTGTCGTTATCGACATGTAGCGATTACTGTTGACAAAAATTTGGTATTCTGTAAGAAATTTTAATGACGTTATTGTGTTGAGACGACTTTGATTTTGTCGTCGCCATTTTTGGTAACGACATTTTGAAGTAAAGTGTAAAAAAAATAATAAAATGGAAAAAACTAAAAAATTAAATTGACGAACTCGAATCAATTTGAGAAACTTGTGGAAGAGTTGCAGAAAAATCCTTCACTTGCAAGAGGATTTCGCAGGGGCATTGTTGGGAGTAATTTTAAACAACAATGGGAGGAATAAACGCAAGTCCTCAATGCCCTTGGCCCGCCAAGAAGATTTGGAGATGGGTGGCAGAAGGTAATGAAATCATGAACGTAAATAGTGCATTATAAAAATATGACATCAAATTTATTTACAGGTTTGGCGAGATTTAAAATTTAAAGTGAAAAAGAAAATGATAGCCAACAAAGCAGAGTGTAATGCTACTGGTGGCGGAAGATTTAAGATGGTTTCATTTAGCCCACTCGAGGAAGCTGTGGCGAATCTGCTACAGTTTCAGAAACAGCTCAACCCTCAGGGCGCCGATCAGGGAGTACAATGCGTCAATCAGAGCAATGAACGTGAGGTCCCAAAGACAGCTGGCGCTTTGGTTTTAGAAGAAATGTCTGACATTGAATTTTGTACAATTGAATTTCCAATTGACCAGGAACTGCCAGAAAGTTCATCCACACGCACCATTCAGCACTCAACGCCTGTAAGCGTCACTCTGCAGAAAGAAAGCTCTACTCCCTTGAAAAGCAAGGAAAGTTGTACGGAAAAAAAAAATCTAGTTCCAATGGCCGTCAGGAATTGCTCCAAAAGCATAGCGATGAGCAGGCAAAACTATTGACGGACATTTCCAATTCATTGTCATCAATAAAACGTAGCCTTAGAGACGGAAACAACTACCAAAAACAATTGCTAGATTTAAAAAAAAAAGTTAAAGTTTTTGGAAGAAAGAAATAAAAGAGACGCAGAAAGAAGCAAGAAAACCACGAAAATGACTTAAAACTTAAAAGGATCAAAATGTTAATCAAGGAAAAGGAGCTTCAACTCCTTAACAAAAACCAGTTTTAAAAACTGTTAATGAATATTTTCAACACGAATTTAAAATTTTTTGTGCCTTATTTTAGTTTTAAATTTTTGTTGTTTTAACCATGAATTTTAAATTTTTTGTACCTTTTTTTAGTTTTTAGTTTTCTTTGTTTTAAACATGAATTTTTTCGTTTTTGTATCTTAGAATTATTTTTATTTAAGTTTTTAATTTTCCTTGTTATTTTGTTATAAAAAAATGAATAAAAAGACTGAATTATTTAGAGAAAACTTCGTTTTATTTGTTCTCTTATATCAGATGCCTCAACACTTTCTGCAATTTCAGCGTCATGTGCTTCAACATCATGTCGTGTATTTTCTGTACTGTATGTATCCTCATATGTAATGCCATAATCAATGCACATATTGTGAAGTGCAGCGCAAACATTAACAATTTTAATTGCTTTTTCGGGGTTGTAATGAAGTTGACGGGCTCCAAGAAGGCAACGAAATCGGTTTTTTAGCACACCAATAGTTCTTTCCACTATATTTCTCGCTTTGGCATGTTTTGTATTAAAAATAGCCTCTGGACTTCCTTCAACAGTAGAGCGATATGGCGTCATCAGATATGGCTCAAGGGGATAGCCTGCATCACCTAATAAAAAAAATTAACTTTACACAGTGGGGTATTTGACAAAAAATTATGATAAGAATAATGGCAATGTGTTAAATTAACATAAAAGATTTACCTAAAAGCCATGAATTCCGTTCACCGCCAGTATATCGTTCTTGTAAAACACGTTTGGCATGACTAACATTCCAGATTAATGAATCATGAGCAGAACCTGCATATCGGGCATCCAAAAATCGTACCCGCATTTTATGATCACAAATCTACATTAAAGACAAATATATATGTACTACATACGATTATAAAATGTAATTAAATATTTAACATACGTACGATCATAGCGTTTAAACTAAAAAATCCTTTACGGTTAAAATATAGATGTTGATCTTCTTTTTTTGGAGCCAAAATTTTGATGTGGGTTCCATCCACGCACCCAATAACACCAGGAAAATCGGTTTTTTCAAAAAAATTAATTTTAGCTTCATTTTTATCAGCATCTGTCATTTCGAAATTTATCCATTGGGGACAAACTGCCATTTCTAAAGCATCCAGAGTCTCAGACAGAATCTTTGAAACGATTGGCTGTGACAGTCCCAAGTTGAAGTCATTTCCGACACTCAGCTGGTACGATCCCTGGGCTAAAAATCTTAATGTAGCAGCCAATTTGATAGTTTTCGATATGAAAGTTGATCGAACTCCACTTTTCAAATTTGGTGCAATTGCTTCCAGCACATGCTTAAACGCTGCTTTATTCAGTCGAAAGTAACTTTCAAATCTTTTGAAGAAATAAAAAATATTTTTAAAGGCAAACAGTCTTTGACTTTGCTACTCACTTTTTATCAGGTAAGTTGAATATATCAGACTTTTGACGTAGTTGTCTTCTTTGCATAATTAAATTTCGCGTATTTTCTTCATCACTCGAATTAGAATCAGAATCACAAAAAAACATTTTCTCAATTTAAAAATTTTCTCAATATAAACAATTCAAAAAATCAGCTGACTAAAATATGAGAGATGTGTTTATGGTTTTTTTCAAATTATCGATAAACAGTCGACGTCGTTACAAAACTGTTACAGAATACCACATTGGTGTCGAATTGATGTCGACGTCGACAGAAAGTGATGTTGACTCAAAAACGACGACGACAACGACGTCGACAATTAGAATATGGGTGATAATATGCAATAGGTCCTTAGGATATTTCTATTTATTTGTAAAACATCTTTAGAGACATTAAAAATATATGAAATACTGCTATTAAATAAATAAAAACAAGTAAGAAAATTATAGTAGATGGACTATATGATACCCTATACCAAGGTTTAGAGACCCTATCTTTTCGGTCCAACTAATTGGATATAGAAAATAAGCATAAGCCAAATTTGAGTGGCATTGTTATTAATTTTTTGGCTGCAGATATGAAAAAGTTCATATACGGTGCTATATTTATATGGGGACTAGGTCGAAAAATGGACCGATCCTGACCATAATTATATTTTGAAAAAATATATACAAACCAAATTTGAGAAGATCGGGAAGCAACTCTATATGGGGCCTATGACTAAGAATTTTCTTATAGGCATTATTTATGGACTACTGATTAATGGATATAATAAACACATACAAACCCAATTTGTCTCAGATCTATGTGATAAGTTTGATCTTATGGGGTCTAGGTCTGAATATGGACCAAATTTCACCAATTTCAACAGCGTTCATCCTATGGCCGATAAAAACTTATATACTAAATTTCATCAAAATATATTTATATTTGCGACCTGTAGTTTGGTTACAAGGTTTACATGGACACACAAAAGGACAGACGGATGGACGGACGGACAGCGCAAAATCGACTCAGGAAGTGAGTCGACTCTGACTCGATCGGTATAATAAAAGATGGGTCTAGGTCAAATATTTTTGGTAGTTACAAACAGCAGCACAAAGTCATACCCAAACAACATAGTGATATAGGGTATAGAAATATATTTAATTTAATACTAGAGTACCCGTGCTGCTCCGCAGCATTATATTATATTAATTTTTATAATTATTTTGTGGGTTTTTAATTAAAACTTGAAGTCTGATATATTTTTTTTATTTTTTCATTTTTTTTTTTTTTGCTGGAGTTTTAAAACTTGCGGGCCCTTAATTTATTTTATGCTTTTTTGTGAAAAAATCTTTTATTTTTTTTTTGCGAATCGCTTTTTTGCCCTTTTTTGAGCAGGGGATCTTTAAAATTTGCAATTTATTTGTCCGTCCTTCCTCACATTGTCCGTCCTCATGCACTTTAACATGGAAAAATCCTCGAGGACCCGTACTGCTCCGCAGCATTAGGGTAGACTATGTATGAGAGGGTGTAATTATTACATAAAATCATTTTACAGTACTTCCTTCCAGACAATATTAGCTGTGCGTCGGCCCTTAGGTTTAATTTCAACCTTTACATTTCTGAATGTTCTTCCTCGAGATAAAGCACAGTAATACCAAAATATGCGGGAAAAGTTAACGTACAGTAAAACAATATCGAAGTTTGCCCGGAGAAGTTTACGATCAGTAATACCAAAATTTGCCAAGAGAAGGTAACGTACAGTAATACCAAAATATGCCAAGAGAAGTTAACGTACAGTATACCAAAATATGCGGGAGAAGCTAACGTGCAGTAAAATAATATCCGAATTTGCCCTGAGAAGTTAACGAACAGTAATACCAAAATTTTCCAAGAGAAGTTAACGTACAGTAAAAGTAAAGTTGGTTGTCCACGCATAACTTTCCTCAAACCCAACGAATTTAAGACGTTAATAGCTCAAAAGAAAGAGCTTGATCCATTGAGTATTCTTAGACTTATGTCAACAGCCTACGTTAATTAGAACTCTAGTTATAGAGGTTTGCGTGTAGGAAAATATTGAAAAAATCTTGAAAAAAGTATAACTTGAGTAAGGTGGAAGTTGAGTAAATTCCAATACTTGGTGACATATCTGTGTCTAAATACCTTTCATTTCAAAAAAAAAAATATGAAGCAAACCGGCCGGCTAGAACAGCCAGACGGACTGACTTTAGTTTTCATAAATTATTTTAATATATAAGATATATAAAGAAGATATCTGTACGTTAACTTTCATGGTGCATAATGTAAAGTTGATTGTGCACGCATAACTTTTCTCAAACTCAACGAATTTAAACAGTTAATCTGTACGTTAACTTTTTTGCTGCATAATGTAAAGTTGATTCTCCACGCATAACTTTCCTCAAACCCAACGAATTTAAGCAATTAACAGCTCAAAAGAAGGAGCTTGATCCACTGAGTGTTCTTAGACCTATGTCAAAAAAATCTTGAATGCAAAGTTTATTCATAAATTCTTTTAATATATAAGATGGCATTGTCAAGACGAGTTTGTATAAATGTTTCATTTCGCGGAGAGTATAAATTTAAAAAATATCGTTAAAATGTGACAGTGTTTGTAAATGAGGCTTACAAAAATTATTTTGGGCACCCGCTGGAAATTAAAGATAAGCCTTGGATTCCGCAGAAGGTATACAAAACGTGCATTAAGTTTCTACGTTTGTTGACAAATAAGAAAAGAAACATAAGTGGCATTAACCAAATGGAAATATCCTTGTGTACAGTCAGCATAAAGCCGAGTTTTCAGCCCTAAGATATCACCTAAACCACTGGGAGAGCCTATGCATTTTGAGGCGAAAACTAACTGTAGTGATAGTGAATATGAATGTTACGTGGAAACGCCGAAATCATTTAACTATGATGATTTAAAGGACCTCATTACAGATCTGGGACTGTCGAAGTCTGCTTCAGAAATGTTGGCTTCTAGGCTAAAAGAAAGAAACTTGGTAATAAAAGAAACTAAAATTTCTTATTACCGCACAAAAGAACAAAATCTCCTCAAATATTTTGCTGAAGAAGATGACGTCGTATTTTTTAAAGTTGTACCTGGTTCAATGGCTGCAATAGGATTACAACATTACGATTATAGTTAGTGGCGTTTATTCATAGACTCATCAAAACGGAGTCAAAATGTGTTCTCTGACACAATAGAAATAAATTGGGGTCGTGGTCTATTGCACATTCTACAAAAGTAAAAGAAGAATACCCAACTATTGCTCTGGCTTTGGACAAAATTAAATATGTGGAACACAACCGGCTCATCTATGTTGATTTAAAAATGGTATACTTTCCTTTTGACCAATAAGTTGATTACACAAAGTATATCCCGGCTTTCTGTGCTTGTATTAAAAAAGATTGGCCTACTCGGGAAGATTAAACTAGTAGTTCTAAGACAAAAGAACGTGATAAACTCAAGGGTTCGTATAATTTTGCCTCCGTTACATATAAAACTAGGGCTTATAAAACAATTTGCAAAAAGTTCTTGGCAAAAATGGAAATTATTTCCATTTGCTATCAAATAAAAATCGTGTGAGTCCGATCACAGGGGTGATGTGTAAACATCTACGGCCGTATTTATAATAAAAAGTTATGCAGTATCTAGCATGAGTATTATTTATAATGCACTTGATGCTGCGTTTGCTAAACTCAGATCAACAACATTTCAAACACTGACTAAGTATGTTAAAATAGCTGATTTGTGTCAAACTAAGCTAAACAAAATATATAACTTATTTTTAAGTGCAAACAAATATTTTTTACTTTGCGGATCTTTTAAACATTTTTTTTACATAATTTTCAAATTAAAATAATTTTGTCGTAAACTTAACACTTGTAAATATAAATTTTAAAAAATGAAGGAGTGAAATCACACAAATTGAAATGTAAACAGAGTTGATTTTCACTATATCAGGTGGCATTAATACAAAAAATATGGTGGCATTACAAATTTCAGTTTTTTTTTAAACTATTAGATGACAACAAAAAATTGATTATGAATAAACTATGTGCTAACTAAAAACTAAGGCTAATCGGTTGACTAGTAAGAACCTCGTTGAGCGTGACTTGAAAGCAGCAGCTGACTTTTCATTATGAATTCGGGGGCTAGTAATTAAAGATTTTTTATGTCATTTTTTAAAATCAAACAGAAAGAGTCATCTATATCACTTATAGCAAAAACTGTTTCAGCTAATTCAACAACCCTTTGCTGTAAAACGTTAAAAATATCCCAATATAAACGTATATAATTGATACATAGATGACACTTTTAAAAAAGTGACATAAAAAACAATTTTATATCATAATTTTTTCACAAATCCAATCATAAGTCACACACCGATTTGTGTTACAGCTCTCACCGATTTGTGTTACACTGTTTTTGTGATTGTATTGTGAAATAGAAATTTACCACCCGGCGCGTATAGATGTTTACACATAAAAAAAAGTTTCCAAAACGGAGTGCAGAAAAGATAAAAGCTGGCATTTATGACGGACCACAGAAAAAGATCGTTAATAAAAGACTCACATTTTACGGAATGAGTTTGTTTGGCTTGTTAACAATTTTTTGGCTGTTCTCAACACGTCGAACTACAAATACGTCACTTTCAAAGTGCATCATCACAACTACCAATTTTGCTGCTAATCTTGGGGATCTAAGTGAAGAACAGGGCGAGCGATTCTACCAGGATAGAATGCTATCAAGGGTACTGGAACTCACACATGATGGCTGACTATTGTTGGAGCATTCAGAACAGCTCTCTGCCTTCAGCTTCAAAAAGGACTTAAGAACTAAATGAAATAGGCTTATCTTTAAATTTATAGTGTTTTATTACAAAAGGACCCATGTGTCATATTTTTTTAACTATAGCTGATACAGATATTTCAGTCACAGATTTGAAATTGTCATTAAAAATTGGACTAATATCATGTAACATAACCAAATTATTAGACATGCTGTTGTGCAGAGTTATCATTGAGAAAAAGTCTTTACAATACGAGATTCTTTATGGAAGGCTTTTCGAAAGGAAAAAATCATGAAGGAATAATCCTGGGAATCTGTCTGTTTTGTCATTTTATAATTATTGCACAGCCCTGAAGAATATCGTGTAACAAATTGTTTACTCTGAGGTGGTTGGCATTGTTGATCTTGTTGCTAGTTTGTTTTTGTTTTCTTTATAACAATATATTACTGCATAAATGATGAAAATATACAGAAGTTTGTGTTTGTCGATGTCGATGTCGTTGTTGTTATTGTTGTCGTTCTCGCTTCTATATGGCACAGATATTAACATAATCATTATCGTCAGCAACAGCGAGAACGACAACAATTGGCAATGAATGACAGCCTGGCATACAAAATAATATATTGAGCTGGTTGGTTGGTACATTTGATGCATTCAACAAAAAACAACACAAGGGATTTTCGAATTCACAATTTTACACAGATTACAAACCATGATGATGACGATGTTTTGATTAATTTATAATTTATCTTTTTCTTCTTGTTGTTATTGTCTTTTCTGTGGCAAAGAAAAATGAAGATCGTGTTTGTATTTTTTCTTTTTTTTTTTAATGCATCTAGCAACAACTAATGGTTGTTTTGATTATTTCTTTCGACCACTGACTTACTCATAAACTACTGCAGAGTCTGCATAATAGACACACATGTATTCATTTACAAATTTATTGTATATTAACAACGTGTACAGTTGATCTTAATATTTAACGTACACTTAAACCCTGGTTTCCTATGACGGCCATACGCTACACAAGTTCAGTCTGGCATTATACCGTTCGTTTGTATAATGTATGGGGTAGTTTGCGCTATTTGTGCAGTGAACTGAGCAAAAATCAAATCGATTTTGATATCTGCACAAGTTTGTGTTACTGTTCAGTGAATTTGTTTAGTGTACGGTGAAAACGCTCAGTTTTTCGCGGTCACCGTCTACTAGTAATCTATCGTCGCGGTTTTTTAAGAGTTAAGAATGCAAAATGAGCGAAGAAAAAATAGTTTATACACAGTTCCTCGAATTATATTCTAATTCTTTAAATAATTTTTCCTGTCCTAATTTTTCGCGATTCATGTACCACATTTTACACCATAAGCGTCTTTTTTTTTTTGTATTCTTTTCGTTCTTTTTATTACTATAGCAAGCAATAACATAGCGCAGAATTTCCACATGTTGTCTTTTTCGCTTACAACTTTAAAATGAAAAATTGCACAGTTTCTTTGTGTAGTGTGTTTAGTTTACGCAATGCCAGACTTGCGTACTGAACTTGTGTAGTGTATGGCCGGATTTAGATTGTATTTGGTGAGATTAAGAATATAGACTTACTACAATATTGTAAAAAAAAACATTGTCTATTTAAATGTTCGTTCAATTTTGAGAGTAACTATTGATTCACTTTTATGTTTGTTTATTTGAATTTTCCCTGTTTTTTTTTTGTCGATTCAGCTATCAAATTAGATTAAAATGGTACAAATAAATGTCCGCAAATAGATTGAATTTATTAATTTTACTTCATTATCATTATTCCCGTTTTATCGCATTCGCCAAACTTTACTACAACTCACTGTCTCGCTCACTCAATTGCAAGAAGAATTTTTAATATCAAAAAACTAAAAAAAATTTACAAATCAGTACAATATTTGAATTCATTAAATAAGTAGAACGAAATAACAAATAACAACAATAAATAACATAATAATAATTCGGAAAGAAATCAAAAAAAAATAAAAAATAACGAGGAACTGTTCATAATGATTTGTTGATTTACTTTACAAGTAAGAAAATTAATAATTTACTTGCATTTTTATACCATTCTATCTATACTTATAAATGTAAACACATTTACATACATACAATATATACAATACATATGTATAGATTACATTCTATAGTTAATAACTAGATATTTAATGTAGCAAAGTATTTTAAGTGTTTTATATATATAAATTATTAATTATCAATCAAAAATATATCTTCTCTATTGCTTAATGCTTAGTTTGGTTTAATTTAGTTAGTTTAACTCGGTACACATTATTTACATTTCCTTATTAAACTAGGGGTATGTTAATTTTTATAAAATCTTAGGACATACATATCCACAATTAATGGCCCATATTGTTATGATCATAAAAAAATTACTTTTTAGGTCTTTTTGAGTTCCAAATAAGTTCGAGAATCTGTCCTGAATCTTTGATACAATCCACCTGTTTCTTAAACTCCATATCCATATTCATTTTTATACAGTTGCCACTAACTTGACTTTAAATTCTAATACTATATAAATTTAAAGTTAATTGTTTTTGTTTTTTCGCCAGTATTTCTTGTTTATTGTTTTTTTTTTTTTCAATAAAGATGTTTTTTGTAGAAAGAATTAATTAATTGCAGTATTTTGCTATTTGCTATAAAAAGTTTCAAATTAGTCTTGACTAAAAAATCTTGGTAATTTTAATTTTGCCTTACGTTAAATAACTTGTAATATAATAATTAAAAAGATAAAATCATGGATTTAATACAAAAGAAGAAAAAAAAAACACGTAAGAAGTAAAGTCGGTCTATGTGGTCTCAAAAATATACCAGTTTTATAAAAAACAAGTAAGAGTGTTAAATTCGGCTGTGCCGAATCTTTGATACCCTCCACCTCGGTTTGAGTCTTGATAATAAATGTAAATGAAAAAGTAAACAATTTGTTAAACTTAATACCAAATTATTTCAGCAAATTCTTTGGGTTGGTTTTCGTCTTTTCTATTCTTTCGGATTTATTTCGGTGTTTGCTTTTTGGTCATAGTGGTTGCTGATCGGCATGCATTTTGGTTATATACCTATATGCATGCGTTTCCGGTTATATGACATAACTTCTCTTTTAATTTAGTTTTTGCTAATTAAATAGCTCGCCCTAACCTCCATTGCAAAGGTAATGGATGTGTAGGGTGGCTATATGCATTAAATCGTGCTAATTGGAGATGGCTGTACAGTTTCTTTTAACTGGCCAAATATTTCTTCATTGCGGCCATATAGGTCGGATGGAGTAACAAAATAATAACCAAAAAAAAAACTCTCTCAATTTTTTTATTAAAATATTGCCATATTTGGAAAACATAGAGAATAAATTTATAATAATAAATATTCAAATTAGGGATGCCAAACGCAAAAAACCAAATGTCCCAAACATTTTAAATAAAATAATTTGTTCTCTTTATTTTCTGAAAACTTCAAATTTTCATCCAAAAAAAATTGTGAAAATTTATGTATAAAAAATAACATTCTCATCAAATTGCGTTTATTTATGTAACAGTTTTTATGTTCGCAATTCTTAAATATCATTTGACGTTTTCTAAAATTCATTGAATTTAAATTAATGTTTTCTGTAGTCCGATTCTGTAAATTTCAACGATCCGACAATCGCAAAATATATCGACAGCTATTGTTGTTTGCACTAAGGATTAAGTGATTCACTAAATACATACATCTTAACGACAGTCGACAGATCTATTTTTCTATTTATTTAAATTGCAAACGAGTGGCATCTCTGTCAAAATAAGCGAAAAACACAAAGAAGAATAGAAAAAAACAAATTACTTCGTGTTTGACCTGATGATTTTAATTTTATGTTTAATATCTTTATTTTTTTACTAATATTTCTGTGTATTTATTTGAAAATGAAATAATGAATTGAATATGTTATTTAATTTGTTTTATTTATATAAAAAAGTTTTTTAATTAAAGCAAAATATTTTCACTATTTTATGATTTTTATTTATGTATGACGACATTTCAACCTAAAAATTTAAGTTTTTATCGATTGAATAAACAACACAAAAATGGTTGTCGTTTAGATAACAACAACAGCTGACTTTAACAATAGCGAATATCGTTTAAAAATTTTACTGATAATCTTGCTTTTCTTTTTTTAACGATTCGACTGTCGTTAAAAGAAGTTACTGAATCGCGGTACTGAAAAGTTATTAATTTCTCCTGAATGTCAATATTTTTTTTAAATGTAAAAATTTTTTAATTGTAAACATAGGTATTTGGTGTTTTTTTTTTTTTTGGAATTTCAATTTGTGTTTAACGAATAAAATTTATATAATAAAGATGCAATTGATGTCTTCTAAATTTAAAATTATAATTTCCGACGTTTTGATATGATTTTCTGAAATTCAATTAATTGTAATTTATAATTGGAAATTTTTAATTCCAGTTTTTAGAATTGATATTTTCTTAAATTTGAATTGAAAATTTAAAAAGTGTAATTTTGTATTTAAGTGAATAATAATGTTTTAGTAATTATAGACAATTTTTAAAAATTAGATGTAATCGCAATCAGATATTTTATAGGTAAAGCAGAATAATAATTCTATATAACTAAGTAGAACTTTTTTGAAAGCAAAAAACTCATTGATGAACTCGGTAACTCTATTTTGTAAAGACAAAAAAAAGTTAATATGCCAAACTTATGTTCATATTTGTAAAAGAATAATGAAAATACGTATGAAATAAAAGACCAGCCCGTGTATACTCTTAACATTGTTCTTATGATATCTAGTTGAAAATGTTGACACTCATGTTAAAATAGAAATAACGATTGCAAAGCTTATTAGAACAAAAATTGTGGCGCCATCTACTGCGGCATAGTCACGCTGAGCAAAATGAACTGACACTCTGTTAATGCAAAAGAAATGGATTTTCCCCACAACAAAATATTGCAGAATTTTATGTAAATAAAATAATATACCGACTTATTTCTAACATGCAGTTGTTATGGATATACATATATAATATATGCATATTATTTGTTTTATTTAATATGTTTATATAAATTTATAAATAAATTTATACATAAAATTTTTTTTTGCTATATTTACATTGTTTTTTTTTTATTAACAACTAGGTATTTTAGCATTATTTGCTTTAGATGTTGGTGAATTTTTACTCCCTTTTATATTAACTCGTAGTGTCTGCTTGTCGAAAAAATTTTGGATCGATTTTAACCAATTTCCCGTGAGCCATTCAATCTGAAATTTTGCAGGCAGGCTCGTGGTAATAACAGAAATGATCTAACAAATTTTTAGAGTGATGCCAAAACAATGGAAACTTTTAAATTTTTCTACCAGAGTTAATAAAAAATGTACAAAGTGTTAGTTTTTATTATATTATTACCACAACGACCACAAAAACAACAAGTCCAGCTATGACAACAACACAACATTTAGAATAACAACAAGAAAAATATAGGAACATCATATTTTTCATTTTTTTTTAATTTTTCAGAGATTTCCCTGGACCTGTTCCACCGATTTTAATGATTTTTGAAATAGAAATCTTCCCATGAACTTGGTGAATTATTCCCACTAAAAAAAATCACTGTAGCTGCACTATTCAGGGCGTGATCGTGACAAGAACAACATAGAAAATTATATTTTTTCAAGACTTTTTTTAGTTCTTCATTCAAATCTCGGGCCCTAATCGACCGATTTGGACGATTTTAAATAGCAAACTTTTCAGGATGTCAATGAATCATTTTTTATGTCAACGAGCACCCTAGCTGCCCGATTGATGCCGTCATAGTGATTTCCACAGATGGACAGACGGACATCGCTATATCAACTCCGCATATTATAAGGATCACAAATATATATATTTTATGGGGTCCAAAATTTTTTCTCTAATTTTTACAAACGGAATGACAAACTTATATATACCCTCTGTACACTGGAGTGGAGGGTATAAAAATCATGTGAGTCCAATCACAGGGGAGTTGTGTAAACATCTAGTAATTAAAGATTTTTTTATGTCACTTTTTTAAAATCAAACAGAAAGCGTCATCGATGTATCACTTATAGCAAACAACTGCAGGGACTCTGGTTATACTTGTGGGGTTGTTAAATTATGTATGTGTTATACGTTTATATTGTGAAATTTTTGTCATTTTACAGCAAAGGGTTGTTGAATTAGCTGCGCGTATAGATGTTTACACATCAATAGAAATTTATGTTTACATGCTGAGATAAATCTGCACATACATATCGTCACCTTAAAGACCAAACAACCTATCAACAAAAATTTCAAAATTGAGTTTTTATACCCTATACCACTATGTGGTTTGGGTATAATGACTTTGTGCTGCTGTTTGTAACAACCAAAAATATTTGACCTAGACCCATCTTTAATTATACCGATCGAATCAGAATCACTTTCTGAGTTGATTTAACAATGTCCGTCCGTCCGTCCGTCCGTCCGTCCGTCCGTCCGTCCGTCCGTCCGTCCGTCCGTCCGTCTGTGTGTCCATGTAAAGCTTGTAATCAAACTGCAGGTCGCAAATATGAATATATTTTGATGAAATTTGGTATTTAAGCCTTTATCGGCCATGGGATGAACGCTATTGAAATTGGTGAGAATCGGTCCATGTTCAGACCTAGCCCCCATACAAATTACCCATATGAAATCGACATAAATTGCCATAAGATCCAAATTGTCATATAGATCTTACTCAAATTGGGTTTGTATGCGTTCATTACATCCACTAATGAGTAGTCCAAAAATGATGCCTTTGACCCCATATAGAGCTGCTTCCCGATCTTCACTTAAATCTATTAAAAAACAAAAATATTGCACTGATTCTTCTCAAATTTTGTTTGTACATATTTTTGCAAAATACAAGAGACTTTACCAAACATGATCAGGATAGGTCCATTTTTGGACCTAGTCCCTTTATAGATATAGCATCCGATATGAACTTTTTCATATCTGCAGCCAAAAAAATTAATAAAAATCCCACTCAAATTTGGTTTTTGCTTATTTTCAATGTCCAGTTAGTTGGGCCTAAGAGATAGGGTTTCTAAACGCATGGTATAGGGTATCGTATAGTCGGTCTAGACCGACTATAATTTTCTTACTTGTTTTATTTAATATTATTCCCTATATCATAACGCATACGTATGCAAAATTTTGAACGCCTAATACAAATAACCAAGCTATTACCAAATATATAATATATAATTTTCGTTTCAATATTGCAAATAGTTCCAATTTTATAACGTTTTTTCTCTCTCCTGTAAACTTTTGAAAACTGCTGATAGATTGTTTGGTCTTTAAGGTAACGATATATGTATGTTTATGGACACCTAAACAATTTTCAGCATTTAAATCAGTGGTGGCCATCGAGAGAATTGAGTTTAGTAATAGTGTTTATGAGCATGTGTTAGTTATATTACACTGATCGAAATCCATGGACGTAACACAACGCCGATATTAAATGGGTTTGTGCAGATTTTGTATGAATGTTTATATGAATGCATAAAAGGGCAAATAGTTGAGTTCACGAAGAATATGGTAAAATTTAAAATATATTTTGTTGTTTTAAAATTTTAAATCTTACATTCTGAATAGGTAAAACAAAATGTGAAGAACATTTAATCTCTTTTATCCATAAGTTGGAAGTTTATTAAATCAAATAAGTAAGTAGTTCATTTCTTTAAAAAACAAAAAAAAAAAACACAAAATAGCAAAACTTAAAAAGATAACAAATTTCTAAGGTTATTAAGTGGTATGTTACCAAAACTAAAAAAATTACCAGTAATTTAAAATTAAAAAAAAAAAAATGCATAAAAGACAGCTATAATGTTGTCAAATGGAGGCGACGCGTCGTCGTCACTTCGAAGTCACTGTCACATTGAGCCGACGTCGACATCACCTGAACGCTAAATCGGCATTTACTAATAGTGTTGTGTTGATTATCGATAATTTAAAAGAAATAAATATAATTCGAATATTTTTTCAGCTATATAATTATACCCTATACCACTATGTGGTTTGGGTATAATGACTTTGTGCTGCTGTTTGTAACAACCAAAAATATTTGACCTACACCCATCTTTAATTATACCGATCGAATCAGAATCACTTTCTGATTCTATTTAACGATGTCCGTCCGTCCGTCCGTCCGTCTGTGTGTCCATGTAAAGCTTGTAATCAAACTGCAGGTCGCAAATATGGATATATTTTGATGAAATTTGGTATTTAATCTTTTATCGACCATGTGATGAACGCTATTGAAATTGGTGAGAATTGGTCCATGTTCAGACCTAGCCCCCATACAAATGACCCCTTGGAATCAACATATATTGCCATAAGATCCAATTTATTATACAAATCTTAGTCAAATTGGGTTTGTATGTATTTATTACATCCATTAATCAATAGTCCAAAAATGATCCCTATTGGACAACTCTTAGTCATAAGCCCCATATAGAGCTGCTTCCCGATCTTTACTTAAATCTATCAAAAAACAAAAATATTGAACTGATTCTTCTCAAATTTTGTTTGTATATATTTTTGGAAAATACAAAAGATTTTACCAAACATGGTCAGGATCGGTGCATTTTTGAGCCTAGTCCCCATATAGATATAGCATCCGATATGAACTTTTTCATATCTGCAGCCGAAAAAATTAATAAAAATCCCACTCAAATTTGGCTTATGCTTATTTTCTATATCCAGTTAGTTGGCCCTGAGAGATAGGGTCTCTAAACTCATGGTATAGGGTATCGTATAGTCGGTCTAGACCGACTATAATTTTCTTACTTGTTTTAATTTCAATTTGTGTATGAAAAAATGTTTTTTATGTCGGATTCTAGTGAAATTTCTAATTATGAAGAAAGCAATCAACGCTTATGTTTCAAAGGACATTTTCAATTTGCTTTAAATTACAGAAAATGTTTAAATTCTGTTTTTAAGTCTGTTCGTTTGTTGTCTTCATATCTGTTGGGTTGTTGTCAGTCAGTTTTTCCAAACAATAACACCTCGCGTTGTTGCCAGTTGTAAAAAGAGCTTGAGTCCATTTGCAATGCAATTTTAAGATATTTTGTTAACATACTACTCGTTGTTGTTGTTAACATACTACTCGAAAAACTTTATGGAGTAATATTTGAAAATATAAAATTGTACGTTCGCATCAACCAATATGACAGACTCGTCTTTATGCGCAATGTATATAAGATACCAATATTTAATATCCATATGGCAATTTTATGTCTCCTCAAAAGATCTTTGGAATTCCCTACCATTATCCATTAAAACTATAAGCAACGAAATGCATTTTTAGAGGGAACTTTTTAAGTTTTTGTAGCTGAACATTTTTCCTATTCGTTACTTTTTTTAATTTTTTTTTTTTTTGCTATTTTTCCTCTTTTTATTATAATTTTAATTTATTTTGTTTATTTTTATTTTTTTTTATTTTTATATTTATGTTTAATCTGTATTAATATTTCATGTCATTATACGATATTTTTCTTCAAAATTATTTAATATTTTTATATTTACATTTTATTATTTTTAAAAAACAATTTATTCAAAATCTCTATATCAATTCATTGTGGAACTCGTATACTTTAATTGCAAGATTACAAATCTTGTTGTATGGGAATTCATATAAATAAATAAATCTATAATATTAATAGGCAAGGCGATTTCTCGTGACCGATGTAAGTTTCACAGTTTTACCCCGATTTTGACAAAAAAATTCATCATTTGAAAGGTATTTGTTTTTAGCTGTTACCCAGATATACAGATTTTCATCGTCAGGAATATTTTTTTTTTTGGAGTTATGATCGTTTAAAGTTGCTACTAACACATACATAAAATTTACAATGCTATGTGTGTGTTTATTAAATTCGTTAATTTGTTTCTGTTAATGTGTTGAGTTTGTTTTCTTCATTTAAAACGAGTTGAATTGTGAAGCATACCTTTAGGGTATTAAATGAAAAACTAAAATTTTCTAGAATATGCACTCGAATTTCGAGTGCTGGAATCTGCTAGTAAATGAATAAAACAGTTTTGATAAGGACTTGAGTGTATTACAAAAGCCAGGAAAGTGTTAATATTATTCTTTACTACAGATTTGTTCGATCGATAAAAAAAAAACGGTTTCTAAATTGAGTTTCGAAATAATAGAGCCTCAAATGAAGAGTGGGCTATGATCAATATTCATTTCTAACCAGGGACGTAACAGTTATAACGGAAATGATGAAATGGTCTTATTTAACCATTAACATTGATGAATTCAAATAAAGGTTATAATTAACCGTTATTGTAATATATATTTAATTTTGGTCATCGTAACCAATATGGGTGAGAAATATTTTTTGTTGGTTATGAATAACTATTATAACAACCAAAAAAATTTTTTGGTTACCAATAACCATTATTGAGAGTAATTTTATTTTGTGGTTATCGCTACCAAGATATATATCCTTTTCAAGCTCGAATTAATTGGGGCGTGGTTAAAGAGTTTTCAAGTTTATGTAGTTAATCAAAAATACAACACGAATCCGGGTAGTGATAACCAAAAAATAAAATTACTTTCAATAATAGTTATTGGTAACCAAATAAAAATCGTGTGAGTCCGATCACAGGGGTGATGTGTAAACATCTACGGCCGTATTTATAATGAAAAGTTATGCAGTATCTAGCATGAGTATTATTTATAATGCACTTGCTGCTGCGTTTGCTAAACTCAGATCAACAAAATTTCAAACACTGACTAAGTATGTTAAAACATCTGATTTGTGTCAAACTAAGCAAAACAAAATATATAACTTATTTTTAAGAGCAAATAAATATTTTTACTTTGCGGATCTTTTAAACATTTTTTTTACATAATTTTCAAATTAAAATAATTTTGTTGTAAACTTAACACTTATAAATATAAATTTTAAAAAATGAAGGAGTGAAATCACACAAATTCAAATGTAAACAGAGTTGATTTTCACTATATCAGGTGGCATTAATACAAAAAATATGGTGGCATTACAAATTTCAGTTTTTTTTAAAGCTATTGGATGACAACAAAAAAAAAATCATGTGAGTCCGATCACAAGGGAGATGTGTAAACATCTAATAATTAAAGAAAACATCAACATCATATTTTCCAGTGCATAAAAAATAAGTCGATTATGCTGTTTTCTGAAATTCAATTGATGTTTTCTGAAATGCAATTGATGTTTTCGGAAATTCAATTGATGTTTTCTGAAATACAATTAATGTTTTCAGCAATTCAAATGATGCTTTTTGAAATTCAATTGATGTTTTCTGAAATATAATTAATGTTTTCAGCAATTCAAATAATGCTTTTTGAAATTCAATCGATGTTTTCTGAAATTCTATTTATGTTTTCTGAAATTCAAATGATGTTTTCTGAAATACAATTGATATTTTCTGAAATACAATTGATGTTTTCTGAAATTCTATTGATGTTTTCTGAAATTCAATTGATGTTTTCTGAAACTCGAATGATGTTTTCTGAAATTATATTGATGTGTTCTGAAATTCTATTTATGTTTTCTGAAATTCAAATGATGTTTTCTGAAACTCGAATGATGTTTTCTGAAAGTATATTGATGTTTTCTGAAATTCTATTTATGTTTTCTGATATTCAACTGATGTTTTCTGAAATACAATTGATGTTTTCTGAAATACAATTGATGTTTTCTGAAATTCGATGTGTTACGCTGTTTTTGCGATTGTATTGTGAAATAGAAATTTACCCCCCCTGCGCGTATAGATGTTTACACATCAAAAATTGATTATGAATAAATGCTAACTAAAAACTAAGGCTAATCGGTTGACTAGTAAGAACCTCGTTGAGTGTGACATGTAAGCAGCAGCTAACTTTTCATTACGAATTCGGGGGCTAGTAATTAAAGATTTTTTATGTCATTTTTTAAAATCAAACAGAAAGAGTCATCTATATCACTTATAGCAAAAACTGTTTCAGCTAATTCAACAACCCTTTGCTGTAAAACGTTAAAAATAACCCAATATAAACGTATATATGTAAGTGATACATAGATGACGACTTTAAAAAGTGGCATAAAAAACAATTTTATATCATAATTTTTTCACCAAACCAATCATAAGTCACACACCGATTTGTGTTACAGCTCTCGCCGATTTGTGTTCGCTGTTTTTGTGATTGTATTGTGAAATAGAAATTTACCCCCCCTGCGAGTATAGATGTTTACACCTCAAAAATTATTTTGGTTGTTATAATAATTATTCATAACCAACAAAAAATATTTCTCAGCCATATTGGTTACGGTGACCAAAATACTACATATCTTACGATAGTGGTTAAAAATTCCCTAAAATAAATAAAACGAATTTTAACGTAACCTTTTCTTCCGAAAGAAAAAAAATAACAATTATTTTCCGTCGCTGTTTCTAGCACAACAACATTACGCTTCTTAGCACAAGGCTCATGCCAATTAATTGTTGGGAATGTTTTTTTCTGCAATTATCAAAACAGAAGAAGAGAACGCCTGATTTAAGTTGGCAATAGGCATATAATTAATTTTTACGAAAAATTTGGCATACCTTTTGATGGCAAATATTGTACAAATTATGAATATCACTTTTTTTTAGGTGATTTCGGTTCAAAACTGTTCCGCACCAAACACGATTTCTAAAAAAGTCAGATATTTTTAAATATTTTTATTTAAAAATTTTTCCAATTGTTACATTTACACAATGGCAAAATATCTTGCACAATTTTAATTGCAAGCTCAGCGCAGATGTTGCTCCGCTGAACTACCTCAATAGCTGTTGGATTTTTGACTCAATGTCTGAGAAGACAATCATTTAATTTTGTGAAGGATTTTTGTAAGGACAAGGATTTTTGTAGTGTGGCAAAATTTTTTTTGTTGAAGGTATGACCAGAAAACCAGATTTCGCTCCAAGCACCACATACAAACTAACAAATAGGATATAATTGTAATCGATATTCAGGAATAAGTACAAAAGGACAAAAGTGCCAGACTAGAATTATAGAATTCCAACGGACACTAGTGAGCTGGTATTGCTTTAAATTTTATGTAGGGAAAACATTAATTTTTCTCGAAGTACTTAAAAGCTTGGACCAATTCATATAAATATCGCATGTCATTTTGCCATTAATGCTTTTAACCTTAATACACTCTTTATTTTGTTTATATATATATTTTTTTTAGATCATCGTAATATTTTTTCGGAAAAAATACTGGAAAATACTTGTTGGGCATGAGACTTGAACAAGAAAATTTGTGCACTCAATCTTCCCTTTTTTTCTCTTCTTTAAAGGACTTAAAAATTTTGTGGACATAAACATTTCTAAAAATTAATTTAAATATTTCCATTCATATTTCAATGTGGGCATCAAATTAAAGAGGACGATCTATCGAAATTTATAACAGTACCCCACTCACCCATGTGCTAGATTTGACATTAAGATATGTCATGGATGAGCTTTTAGAGGGAAAAACATCATCGGCCAATATTTCAAATAATTTTATTCCAAATTTAATTTGCAAAGGACATTAATTAAAATTTTCGTTTCGAAAAATTAAAACAAAATATTGCTTTCACTTTTATTGATATAAACTGATGGGTAAAAATATTTAAAATTTTTAGAAATTTTTATATCCCTAAAAATTTTGAAGTTCTTTAAAATGGAGAAAAGATCAGAAGAACGCAGTTTTATTATATATGATATCTACTCTCATGTATATATGGTCTTTTCCAGGCCAATAAAAAAAAGTAAGATTATTATAGTTATAGTCGGTTTAGACCGACTATACAATACCCTATACCATGCGTTTAGGGACCCTATCTATTAGGTCCAACTAATTGGATATATAAAATAAGCATAAAGCAATTTTGAGTGGCATTGTTATTAATTTTTTTTGCCTTCGCATATGAAAAAGTTCATATCGTATGCTATATTTTTATGGGGACTAGGTCGAAAAAGGGACCGATACCATATTTGGTAAAGTTACTTATCTTTAGCAAAAATATATACAAACCAAATTTGAGGAAAATCTGTACAATATTTTTGTTTTTTGGTAGATTTAACTGAAGATCGGGAATCAGCTTTATATGGGGGCTATGACTAAGAATTGTCCTGTAGGGTTTATTTTTGGACTACTAATTAAGGATGTAATTAACATACACGAACCCAATTTGACTGAGATCTATATGATATTATGGCCCCACCGGTGGGGCGTAGGACATTTTCAGGGAGCAATTATAAAATTGGAAACAAAAAACATTGTTAACCAGATATTTTTTAATTTGCACTCTTGAATTTTTTTATTTTACTCTTGAATTTTCAAATTTCAAATTCAAAGAAACCAATACAAATATATACATATATGGGGGATTTCATGTCAAGTGCACCAACTTTTGAAACCGATGTCTTCCGATCGGGATGAAACGTTAGTTCTATCGGATAGTAGTTTAGACACAATTTTTCAGCAAGATCGGTCAAGAGCTCTCTGAGTTAGAGGAGATCAAAATTTGACATTTTGGCCAAACAGGTGTTTCTTCTCATCCATGTAACTTATTACCTATTGTTCTTAGAAAATTTTCTCCAAAAGAGTTTAGATAGCTTAAGTACTTCATCAGCTACAATAAATTAAGTATAAAAATAGTTATGATATAAATGGATCTAATGCAATTAAGATTAAATTTTAATAAATTATTTATCTTTTTATTTTTAATATTATTATTATTAATATACATTAATTTAATTATTATTAAAAATAAATAAAAAAATAATAATTTTTCAACATTTCTATAGAAAAAAAGCGATTTTTTTCATGAGGTTAACATATTCTGGGTATTACAGTATCGAGGGCATAAAATTTTAGTTAGGTATGTTATATACCTTCCGAAAGGTTAATTTGTCTAGTTTCTCAGTATAAGTTTTATTTGTAAGGTTTTACACACAAATAGGAAAAAATTCAAAATAGTGCATTTGTGAAAAATTGAAAAACCTTGAGTTACAAAACATTTATTTTGATAGATATCCCACTCCCATCCCACTAAGCGACCAAAAAGCTCTTAAAGGAAAAATCCTAGGCTTTCTTATGAAAAAAAAATGCCCTTTTTGAAAAAAAGGCAAAAAATGCTTTAATTTAGCAAAAAAAAAAGTCTACAAAAATTTTTTTTTTAAGTATTTTTTTCCAAAATATTGAGGATATAGCTATCTAAACTACTTGGGAGAAAATTTTCTAAGAACAATAGGTAATAAGTTACATGGATGAGAAAAAACACCTGTTTGGCCAAAATGTCAAATTTTGATCCCCTCTAACTCAGAGAGCTCTTGACCGATCTTGCTGAAAAATTGTGTCTAAACTACTATCCGATAGAACTAACGTTTCATCCCGATCGGAAGACACCGGTTTCAAAAGTTGGTGCACTTGACATGAAACCCCCCATACATATATATATTTAATATTACATTTTTTCAGAATAAGGGGGCATTCAAAATCTTTGTGTTGTTGTAGTGGGGCATGAAAAGGTTGAGAAACACTGGATTAAACAGAAAATGTAAACAAAAAACATATGTTTATTATAAAATTGAAAAGAAGTGACATTAAGAAGTCAAATATTAACAAATTGATTTAACTTTGTTTTTTTTTTATTTATCATCTCCCGATTCCTTCGTAAAGGAGATATTCTTATCTCGGATGGTGATGGCAACTTGTATACAGCTCCAAATACATTCAACCACACCTTGGAGCCAAACAACGAAACGACAATAATAAATATGCTATTGTTATTTGCTGGGTCCCACCAGAGATCAAATGGTTGATTTGTATGGTGCTTTATTTTATGTGGACACAAAATTTGGTGCGGTAGTTCGTTGCGTTTATAAGCAAAATATGGCAAAATGTTGGGTTTTCTACACGTATACAGTGCGTTCATAAATGGTAGCACATTTGGTAATCTGTGAATCAATGTTATATAAAATTTTAACTATGCATGCCATAATTATTTCTTTGCTGAACTTACATTAATATGTTTTCTTTCCAAAAATAAACGTATATTACCCAAAACTCCCATTAATTAGAAATACCGTTATTAAAATCTCTTACATCCCAATACTGAGCATATTAAAACGTTCAAATAGTATAGCACAAATGCAACAAAGTCTTTGTTTAATAAAAATAATTAATTCCTTTATTTATTTAACAAAAATAATAAAAATAACATCATCTTAATAATTTATAACACCACCTTTTGCTTTAATGTAATCAAATATTATATTTTCATAGAATTTATTACTTATTTTTTTTGCAAAACTCCAAACGTGCATTAATATGACGTTTCAAAAGACGAGGAATTTTCTCCATTCTTTGTCTTCGAATAGGTTTGGAAGATTTAAGAACATTCCAAATGGTAGTTTTGCACACTTTGTTGGAAACGCATCCAGCAAGTTGAGCACAGCTTTTGGTGCTGTTGCTTGCTGTGTTCAAAATAAGTCTACGCACGCGTTCACTCAACTTATTTTTTCTACCACTTCTTTTATGTTTGCCATAATTTTCAATATTTTTCAAATAATTATAAATAACCTTTCGACTTCTGCCGATTTCACTTGCAATTTCTGCTTTTGATGCACCATTTTCGAACAAAATTAAAATTTGACCTTTTTCAAATTCACTTAACCTCATCCTGTATTTTGGGCAAATTTTACCGAAACGCCTGTTTAACTTTATATATCTCCGGTGTTTTTTTTGACAATTATTTGTTTCCATATATTCAGCAATACATAAAAAATTTAGTTTGTAGTTCAATTAGGGAAGGCTCTACACAAAAAGCAACGAATCCTGTCTTTTGGGCAAATTTTGCCCAATATACCTTTATTGATTTTGGTCTGAATTTTGCCAGTTATAATCAATATTTACAATTAACAATTGAATGATTAATGTAGTAGGCTTTGCTTTCAAATAATTTTTTTGCTTTGGTTTTTGCATATATGCGGTTTTGACTCATTTGTTTTGTAACGCTTGGAAATACAGATAAAAGATTATGGTAACAGTCGAATAATTAATGTAGTAGGCTTTGCTTTCAAATAAATATTCTGCTTTGGTTTTTATATATATGCTGTTTTGTCTCATTTGATTTGTGACGCTTGGAAATACAATAATAGAGAAACTGTAAATATTTTCTTTGTGGGCACGTTTTTGTAAATAATAGTTAGTTAGTGTAAATAATTTCAAAAAAGGTAAGCTAGTGTATGATAAATAATATTCAATGTAAACAAAAATTCTAAAAGTCGAAAGCGCTGAATCGTCGCCAAATTGAGAAGCTTCTGAGTGAGTCCGATGATGAAAATGCATGCAATGCAATGGATGATGCAAGTACCGATGAAGAATTTCGAAAATTTTCAGACGTTGAATCAGAAAATATAAATATTTCTGATGGAGAAAACATATGTTCTGATTAGGAGGAGTTGGCGGAACAGGGAGAGTCATCTTCTGGTTTTATTTCGAAAGATGGAAAACTTACCTGTTACGAAAAATCCGACCGCTTATTGATGGGTAGGAAAAATGCAGAAAATGTTATTTCTACTGCTCCAGGTCCAACTTTTTATGCGGTAAATCCCGTAACTGACATCGAGTCGTCATTTGAATTATTTATGACCAGGGATATGCAAAACATTATTATAAATATGACCAACATTGAAGATAGGTGTCATTTATTTTACAAAATACTTTGCACATTACATACATTTCTTTATGTAACGAATATTTTTTTATATTTCATCATGAACTTAAGTATTTGGAGAAGTTTGGAAGAAAATTAATCATACATCATTAAAGGCTTATTTTGGATTGTTCCTATTAGCGGGCGTATATCGCTCATGTGGTGAAGCGTTAGAGTGTTTATGGGACGATGTGCAAGGAAGACCCATTTTCAAAGCAACTATGTCATTGTGAAGATTCCAAAATATTAGCCTAGTTCTGCGCTTCGGTGATAAATCCGATAGGGCAGATCGACATGCACGTGATAAGTTAGCCCCTTTTAGGGTTTTGTGGGATAAATGGTCCCATAACTTGCATCTAATGTACAATCCAAATGAAAGTGTAACAGTAGATGAGCAGTTAGTGCCTTTTCGCGGAAAGTGTCCATTCAAACAATACATTCCATCGAAACCCGCAAAGTATGGTATGAAAATTTGGGCATTATACGACTCTACTTCCAACTATGCCTGGTCACTTCAAGTATACATAGGAAAATATCGTAATTGCGCACCCGAAAAGAATCAAGGAATGCGTGTCGTGTTGCATCTAGCAGCAGGACGCAAAGGCAGAAATTTAACTTGTGATAACTTTTTCACGTCATATGATCTTGCTGCTGAACTTTTGAAAAGAAAAATCACTTTAGTTGGTACAGTTCGCAGGAACAAAGCTTTTTTACCTCCACATATTTTGGATATGAAAAAGAAACCTGTCTTTAATTCTGAATTCCTTTTTGAACCTAAAAATAGAACAACATTGATAGCCTATATATCAAGAAAATATCGCTGCGCCTATCTACTAAGTACATTGTACACCACGATTCAAAAATTCAAAATACCCAGATGAAGAAACCAGAAATTATAGAATACTATAATCATACAAAGGGTGGAGTGGATACATTAGACCAATGTAGGAACATACACATGTAAGCTAAAGACAAACAGATGGCCCGTAGCTCTTTTTGCCAATATGCTTGAGATATCTGCATATAATGCTTTTGTGATTTGGAGTTCGATAAATCCCGAATGCAATAGAAATAAACATTTTCGACGCAGACTTTTCCTAGAGCAATTGGGTTTTGATCTTTTGTTTAATGAGAGGAAACAGCGAACATCTCAGCCACATAGTGCTGTTACGAGAGAGATTGTCCAAAAACAGAAAAATATCAAGAGAGCACGTTGTCACAAAATGTAAAACATGTAATTTATTTGTATGCAAACCAAGGTTCAGAAAATACACACACGAAACACATAATGTTCTGTTCAAAAGCAGCCAACACATATCTTTATTTTCATATCAATTATGTGCGTTTCTAAATTTTCTACGGTGCCCAACACAACCATGACTGTGTTCGTTTTAATATTTCGTTATTTACACGAACATTTTTGTATCACATACTTTTTGTTTCAATCACACATAAAGCACACATTTTTGAGTGTTGCTTTATTTGAAGTTCATGTTCTGGTACGTGTACTGAAAAAAAACACAGAACATGTACAATAAACAGGTTCGAGTTCAGTTATATTTTAAGTCGTGTTGTGGCGCGTGTAGTGAGAAAAAACAGAACATGTACAATAAACAGGTTCGAGTTCAGTTATATTTTAAACACGACTTAAAATATAACTGAACTCGAACCTGTTTATTGTACATGTTCTGTTTTTTCTTACTACACGAGCCACAACACGACTTAAAATATAACTGAACTCGAACCTGTTTATTGTACATGTTCTGTGTTTTTTTCAGTACACGTACCAGAACATGAACTTCAAATAAAGCAACACTCAAAAATGTGTGCTTTATGTGTGATTGAAACAAAAAGTATGTGATACAAAAATGTTCGTGTAAATAACGAAATATTAAAACGAACACAGTCATGGTTGTGTTGGCCACCGAAGAAAATTTAAAAACAAACATAATTGATATGAAAATAAAAATATGTGTGTGTTGGTCTCAGTTATGTTTGTTTACATATATGTACGAGTTTTTTATTCAGTGTGTGTTTTTTTTCTGAACTCTGATGCAAACCTCATTCAAATACAGAAAATAACGTGTATTAACTGTAAGAAACTTTAAAAAATAAAATAAAATTGTATTGGGCAAAATTTGCCCAAAAGACAGAATTCGTTATTTTATTTTCTTACAGGATGAGGGTTAACACTTTTTCTCGTGGCATTTTGCTTTTACTAATGTTTTTAATAAAATTAAATAGAATATGTTGCATTAAAACGGTACTTTTTGTCAAACAAAGACTTTGTTGCATTTCTGCTATACTACATATTTGAACCCTTTAATATGGTAACTATTGGGATGTAAGAGAGTTTAATAACGGTATTTCTAATTAATGGAAGATTTGTGTAATATAAGTTTAGTTTTGGAAAGAGACCATATTAGTTAACGTTCCACAAAGAGATGATTATTAAAGCATGCATAGTTAAAATTTTATGTAACATTAATTCACAGGTTACCAAATGTGCTATCATTTATGAACGCACAATTTTATTATTTATTTATTAATTTTGACCTAAAGTTACTAAAATTAATATTTTCTTATAATAGATATATTATATTTATTTGCACTAACATTTTCTTCTTTTTTCACTTAATTAAGAAAAAAACTTCTTTTCGCATGCTATTTTCGTAGCGAGTAAAATTTCCCAAGGTTTCATTTGAATGATCACTCGTTATCGAATTACAAAATCAGAAATTTCACCACATATTCGATATCGTATAAGATAATCCCAAGAGTACAAAAATTCGCACGTTCGAATAAAAATACGTTCCCTTGCGACTGCGCATATTAGACCCCTGTATTAAGTTAGAACACCGGACACGTCTTTTTCTGTACGCACAAAGACAAATAAATATAAACTTTTTCAATACTGTTTAATATATTTTTACAAGACAATGTAAAGCTGTGTGTTTTGTATTTTCCATATAATTTATATATATATACATATATATATATTTTTTTATTGATTTTTTACTTCTAGATACTTAAAACTAAAATTCAGTTATATGTATAAAAGAAATAAATCATTGATTTATATGGGCTTGCGGTAAGTTTGTGTTTTTCTTTTTTTGAATTTTGGTTTATAAAATTGTTTTACATATTACAAAAGATTCTGGCTTGGAATTCAATTTAACATTAGTTATTTGTATTTCATTGGAACTATTTGATTATCGTTTAATATTATACTAAATAAAAACTTTCTTAATTTAGTTTATTTTTAATAGTTTCGGTTTAATATAATAATCTAAATAATAAAAATTAACTATTTCAAAAAAAATTTACTCAAGGCCACATCGAGTTTACACAATTACAACAGTTGTGATTCAAAAAGTTGTTGCTGTTATTTTTTCATACTATCTATCATTCAGTGTTGTAGTTATTTGCAATTTACATAAATAAGTTTCATTTGTTTATATAATTTTTTCTTTTTTATAAACTAAAAATATATAATCACGTACATAAAGTTTGCAATAATTTTTTTTGTTTTTATTTAGACATTTAGGAAAGTGTTTTTGTTTTGTCACTTAAGTGTATAAAAAAAGGACACATATACAAAGTGATTTAGTTTTAAATTTTTATATTTATTTTTTATGTGTTGTTCTTATATACTGTTTCTTCAAAAAAAAAAAAAAAAAAAAAAAAAGCAAGGTGAAATGCATACAGACGACCAGCGATGCCAACTTAATGTTTTCGCCTGTTAACTACCCAAAAAGAGGATTTTTTTCCTTCTTGTGCCTTTAAAAAAGCGCGTTTTCCGTTTTTCTTTTTTGACCGCTTCAACGCCTTTTAAATACAACAGCTCATGTTAAAAACATTTAAATATTTCTCTCCAAATTTAAACTTTTTAGTCCAAGAAACTAATAATTGATTCTCTTATGCGTCAGTAAGACAAAATTATATATTAAAATATATAAGTTTATTAACAAAAATTCAGATATGTCAAGAAAAAGTCCGATGGCTTTCTATTGAAAGAGCCATGGCAGCCATTATGGAAAGTTAAAAACTCATTTTAACGATCAATGAAAAATCGTTTGAGAAGCCGCTGTTAAAGGTGCTATTACACGAATTGTTTTTTACATATGTACTGTCACTTTTTTTATCCATATGAAATTCCTCATGTCTGTCAAAATTGTCTTTTAAATACAATTCATAATTTTTGCTATCACACGTGCATATGTATTTCCGTATGACATAACCTCTAAATGTAAACAACAGCTGATTTAATTTGTGAATTTACAAAAATTTATTGTTAAAAAAAGGTTATATATTTTTAATTGTTAATTAATACTAAACAATTTATTTCTCTTTCAATATTAATCTTTAAAATTTACTGTATTGTACATAAACAATGTTTCATATGTATCACACGATGTGTACAACTTTTGTTGTGGGAAAATTTGACAGTACATATGTAAAAAACACATCATGTAATAGCACCTTAAAGAATGTGTACAATTTTAATTGAAGTACAGAAAGTGCATCAGGCATTCGATGCCCGTAATGCGATTAAAAGGTTTAGATTTTTTGGAGGATGAAATCGATCCTGTGCTTAATGATATTTAGATTATGGTTATGGTTCAAACTAAAACGCTGAAGTCGAAACAGTGTTCAGTGCAATGACTTTTTTAAAAATTAAAATAAGGATTATAAGTTCTTTAGAAACTATAAACATAAGACTAAAAATGTCTGTTGTATTAATTATAAACTCCATCAACTATTTATATTAAAATTAATTCTCTTCAAACATAAAAAATCAAAATAAAACTGAAGATGAGGAAGGAAATTAAACTTTTTTTTTTAAATTTTTAAGCTACTTAATTTTTTTGTTATTGATAAAAACTTTAAACGTTTCATTAAATGATCTCAAATGTACAAATAATATATATGTATGTACATATTATTTATTTGAAAATGAATAAAAATAATTTAATTTTTTTTACAAACATATAACCTAGCGCTTTGAGTTTTATTCGAATTTAGCGCCTTTTAGCGCTTTTTCGAATACTGTTTTGCGTTTTTTACTTGCAAAAAGTTGGCATCGCTACAGACGACTCTATTGCTTCTTTACAAAGTTTTCGAGAAGTTTCTTCGTTCGTGTTACTTCTTTCGCCAAGCGACTGCATCTCAGTATTAGAGTTGGAGCATACACTTTTATTTAAATAGTTTTTTTGTTGTTGTTATTTCTGTTATTCATGTGGATAACATGAAGCGATTTAAAGTCGTTATTTAAAAAAATAATTCTTGTATTTAAATAAAATTTAATTATGTCCCTGATTTCGAAATCTTTTTACAATTGTAAATCAAATTAAAAAAAAAAAACAAGTAAGAGTGTTAAATTCGGCTGTGCCAAATCTTTGATACCCTCCATCTGTGTCTTAAGTTGAATATTACAACCTATGTTGAGTACGGCTACCGCTTAAAACTTTTGTCGATACTGAAACTTTAAATTCGAATACCAATTAAATTTCAAGTCAATTTTAATTTCTGAAAAATTTCATTATATACCTCTTACTAGAGTTGAAAACCTGTAAGTTCTCCAAGTACAACATAGAACAAAAATGAAAAACACAATTTAACGTAGTCGGCATTATAATACCAAAAAATTAATATCTGTAAAAATGTTTGGAGACCTTATAAGTCATATGATAACTCAAAAATATTTCAAACGATTGTTTAACGATTTTAAAAAAAAATTTAATTTTAAAATATTTTTATCTGAATTAGCTAGTAATTTGTTTAAAATTAAGGATACATTTAATACAAGAAATGAATAAAATCTGGTAAGATATTAGTCACCCTACACAGACTTAAAAATATTCCCGATAAAAGCTTATATACCAAATTTCATCTAAATGTATACAGTTTGTCAATAAAATCTTTGCACATGAAGAAAATGTGCAAAAGAAACATTGATTTCTATTTCGAATAACCAACTTTCTTTTATTTTTTTTTTCACCTTAGCTCTTATAGGTATATGTTTCTAAATATAATAAATACAAAAAACGTTCAACTTCAATACAAAATATTCTAATAGGTATTAAAAAAGGATACCAGTTTAATTTCGGTGCTGTCAAATAAATGTTTGCACATTTAAAATATTATATATAAATATTTAAATATTTAATATATTGATTTTAGTTGCTAATGTTTTGAGCATTAATTACATATATTATATTTTCCGGTATTTTCCCCACTCTTCTCTAATAATAATCTTTTTATTAAAGGAATAAGCTCTGGTATATTCAGCCCAATGCTCAATAACAATTCCCTGGGAATTTTTTCCCTATTCCCTGTTATCCTATTCTTAATAAAATCTCCCCGGGAATTTTTTCTCTTTTCCCTTATTCTAAAAGAACTTCGAAAATGGGAATCTCTTCCCCGCGAAAAAAGTAGCTATTCTGAATGTCAATAAAAGGGAGAATCATTTGGGAATAATTCCACCAAAAAATTGAGAGGGAGTGCTGCGAAAAATGTAAGTATTTAATATTTTTATGAAAAATAGTAATATATATCATTTAAAATTTTGTATAATAATATTATTATGGCATTACTGTTGCTTTCAGGTCAAAAGCAACAAAAAAAAAAAACAAATTCATGTTCTTTTGAACACAATGCAAGCCAACCCTGATGTTGCATGCGGGATTTTCGAAGGAAGCAAGGAGGAGCTAAGCCGGGTATGGCGCAATTTGGAGTGGAAATTAAACTCAGCAGGCAATTCAAGTGGGTTGCTGGCATCACGTAGCTTTCTTCTTGCCATGCTTTGCTCCGTCTTGTCCTGGTGCTGCTTTTCTGCTTCAGCTACCATCAGAAACGCTACACTGAACATATTTTGTATTTATTTTAATTTATTAAAGATTTTAAAAAAAGTTTTTCTATTAATTTCCACAAAAATTTTAAATTTGTAAACAAAACAAAACAACTGAAGCAAAACAGCTGTCTTCGAATAACCGAAATTCTCTCTCCCATATAATTCTTCTCCCCGCCTGTTTAGAATAGGAGGATTTATTCTCGGGAAAAATTAATTCCCCGGGAACTCATTTCCCTGGGAATATTTAGAATATGGGAATATTCACGTTTTTTTTACAATCTTTTTTAATAAATCTTTTTAATTAATTTTTATTTGTTGACCTTTTTCTTTAGATGGGCCCACAAATTTTCGATAGGGTTCATATCAGGACTAACTATGGGCTG
The DNA here is from genome assembly GCA_963682025.1 of Cordilura impudica. Taxonomy (NCBI): domain Eukaryota; kingdom Metazoa; phylum Arthropoda; class Insecta; order Diptera; family Scathophagidae; genus Cordilura; species Cordilura impudica. The sequence continues at coordinate 229,401,974 of OY821518.1, read as the reverse complement.
GGGTATCAGTATCTTTGAAACAATTGTATAATAATCAGGACCTACACAAATAAGATTTATGTTTCGGGTCATTATCTTGACAAAACTTATGCGAATATTTAGGGTCAAGAAAATCGAATAGTCGTACACTAGCGGTCAGTTCATTTTTTAAAATATCAAAATAAATTTCGTTGGTCATTATTTCATCCAAAATCCTAATTTTACCAACTCCCTTGCTTGATATACAACCCCTACCTTAACTGGCAGTTTTCCAAACTTTACTGTAGGAAAACTTTATTTATTTTTTTACGGGTTACAGGTTTTCGCTAAACTTTTTGGGGTACATCATGATGGTACAGCATCACTTTCATCTCATCACAGAAAAAACGTCATCCCAGTACTCTCGAGGAAGTGAAATGTGTACTGTAGCAAATTTAAATCGTTTTTCAATCAGCCCAATTCTAAACAAAAGTTCCGCATGAAATTTCTCACTTCTCCCTTTTCCCCTATTATGAATAAAAATTCCTTCGGAAAAAAATTCGAGGGGAAAAAGTAGTTATTCTCAATGCACTTGAATTTGGTTTATTCCCTCAAAAAACAAAAAATTCCCCTTGCAAAACAGACGGGAGTTTATATAAAAATGTAAGAAGTATTTTAATAAAAAAAATTTAAATAAAAAAAAATTAATATTTTATTAATCTTGTAGGCTGAAGACCACAAATAAAGCCAAACTTCAACTTTTGTTAAGTTTAATGAGAGACAATTTAGGCATTGATTGTGTTTTTCATAGATTCAGCCCGCAATTGACTTCTAGCAATCCTTTAGCCATTTCGTTGTTGTTATTCTACAACACCAATTTCCTTCACGAGTGCTCGCATCATAGCTATGCTATTCATTTTTTAATTTTTCTTTAAAATAAATTTATTTTCATTTGCACACAAAAAAAAAATAGAAAATTAATTGTCAATAAGCAAAACAACTGGCTTCGAAATTCGATGATGCTACTTATTCATTTTTTTGTTCACGCGGAATTTATAATTGGAGGAATTTTTCTCGAGAAAAGTATTTTTCGTGGGAAATAAATTCCTTGAGAATATTCGTAATTGGGCTGAATATTTTTCACTGAGAGCAGTGAGGAATATTCGTGTTTTTGTATTATATTTCGGATGGTTTCGTGTGAAGCACTCAGCTCATAATCACTATTCAATTGGAAAGCTGGTTTGCGGCTTATCGTTTTAATCGCGTCACTGTTTGCCTGCCTGGTAACCCTTTTTATTCGAGGGATATGATGTTGTACACAGTTCCTTTTTCAAGAAGGAACATAATACCGATTTCTCGGGCTGATTTGTTTTTCTAATTATTAAAATACTTGGGGCAGTTATTTTCTACATAAACGCTATGCAACCTCTATGTAATGCAATAGCATTAATGAAAAAACCCAAAATGCACCAAATTCGTCGAAAATTAACGCATTTCTTCACTCATTGTGCAAAGATATTTTTTACAACATTCATGTTAAGTAAACATCGTTTTTTGTTGTTATTGCTGTAAAGTGCGTGTCTTTGTTTAATATTTTGGCGTCTTAGATCCTGAACAAGTACAGTAACGGAATGTGCGTAAAAAACGAATATATATGTAGTTTGTTGTTGAAAATAACATATGAACTTTTTTTGTGCAAACATTTTCTTGACAAACTGTATTTGTATAAGTGCGATCTTTACTTTGCATACCAGGTTTACGTGTACTGACATACGAATGGGCGAACATCGATAAATCGACTAAGAAAGTGATTTACAGGCGATCGGTATAAAAGGTGTGCCTGTGTAAAGTATTATTGATTGTTACAAACATCTACACAAAAATTTTCTCTTAACATGTTTAAAATTTTAAGATAAAATTATTTTTTGCACATAAAATGTTAATAAGATTTGTAGAACGGATTCTTTGCTACGTTATTGCCAAATATAGTTTAGCGGAATCACCAAGTTTGAGTTAGCTGTTGAACAAAAACTGATGACACCTTTTTGAGGGGCCTACTGATTTTCAGAATCTTTAGAAGCCCATAAAAAAAAATTGGTCACCAATCTCGCAAAATTGAGTAAAGGGATTTCCTACCTTTTGGTAGTAGAGTCGTGTATTTTTTCACTGTTGCACAGTGTTATTAAAACAAAGAAAACCACACTACTTTTTAACATTCTTTACTTTTAGTTATGATTAATAATATTTCCGTTTTCCTTAGATACAGTTTGAAGAATAGATCTTTTTACTAATGCTGAAATTAAAATCGAATCATTTATTCTTTAAACTAAGTGTTAATACTTATTTTTAGTTGATTACATACAAGATATGTTATTTAAAAATAACAAATATTTCATAAAAATTTATATTTATATAAGCACACTTTTTAACAAATTAATTTCATTTGATTTAAAGCAATATTTCCGTATGTTTAATTCTAATAATGCCTACTAAATATTGTAAAACAGGAAATGATATATAGATATATAGTTGACATCACAGTTAGTATGTTTGTAATAATATGCATATTGCTTTACCAAGTTTAGTTAATTATTTTTCTAAAACCACGGCAAGTAGCTTTGATCATTAAAATTAGATAACTTTTCTTAAGCTTTGTTATGCCGTTTTCTTTTCTGACAAAAAATGTCGCATTTTATTTGCACTTTTTTCGAAAAGTTTATTTTTTTATATGTTCTGAATCAAGAGCAACCTTATTTTATACATCAATCGAAAGGTCTCGAAATGCTGTGTTCATAAAATGCAAACAATTTTGATTATCATCTTTGAAGTCATGGGGTGAAAATGTTCAAAAAAGGGGAACAATGTGGAAATATTCTCAAATTATGACTTGAAAGAAGTCAATGGCTACCACTTTTTGCGATTTACGAGCGCTCGACTTTGAGATCTATCGATTGATGTATAAAATAAGGTTGCTCTTAACTTAGAATATATAAAAAATACACTTTTCGAAAAAAGTGCAAATAAAATGAGACATTTTTTGCCAGAAAAGAAAACGGCATTAGATTTTCAGTGATTTTCTAGGAAACACTAGCATCTGACAAATATTACCTTTTTTTTTAAATATACCTTATTAAAAAAGGTACTTTTAAAAAAGTGCTTTTTGACAAAAATTTACGTTTTTAACATAGGTACTTTTTAAGAAAATGTAATTTTAAGAATAGGTATTTAAAACAGACATTTAAAAAAACTTACTTTAAAAAATATTTTTTGAAGAAAATTTAATTTTAAAAAAATATTTTTAAAAAAAAAATTTATTTCTTTAAGAAAAGGTACTTTTTTAAAGAGGCACATGTTTGAAAAAATATATAATTTAAGAAAAACGGGTTTTAAAAAAAGATTACTTTAAAAAACTACGAATTAAAAACAACACTTTAAAAATAAGGGGTACTTTTTGAAAAAAGGGTACTTTAAAAGAAATGTACTTTTTGTAAAACAGAGAACTTTTTATAGAAAGGGCACTTATTTAAAAAAAGTAAAATTAAAAAAAAAGTAAAACTTTAAAAAAGTGTACATTAAAAAATTAAAAAAAAATACATTTTTAAATAACGGTACTTTTTAAGAAAAGGTGTATTTAAAAAGGGTACTTTTTAAAAAAATATAATCACAAAAACTGATACACAAAAAATTTTACTTTTTTTAAAAATATACTTTTTTTAAAAAAGATAAATTTTAAAATCAGGTTATTTTAAGGAACTTTATTTTTATAAGAAAAGTTACTTTTTAAAAAAAATGTACTTTAAAAAGAGGATTTTTTAAAGAAAAGGCACTTGTTAAGAAAGATACAATTTAAAAAAGAAGGTAAAATAGTCTTTGCCAACATAAAAAAGGTAAATTTATAAAAGGGCATTTTAAAAGAGAAGGTACATTTTAAAAAATGGGTTCTTTTTTAAAAAAGATTAATTTTTTTAAAAAGGGGTACTTTCTTAAAAAAGGGTCCTTTAATAAAGTAAATTTTTTAAAAAAGGGTACATTTTTTAAAGGGATACTTTTTTAAAATGGGTACTTTTTTAAAAAGGGTATTTTTTTTTAAATGGTACCATTTTTATTGAATAAACTGAAAATCTGCTTATGTTTTGTCGCGTACAAGATACTGATGAAGACTTAATATGAGTTTCTTTTTTTCTATTTTTTATAACAAAATTTTTTGTTTTGGGTTAGTAAATTTAGTTGAATGATTTTATAAATAAATAAAATAATTGAAAATTCAAATCTGTTTGTTTGTATTATTAAGATATATGGTATTAGACACAAGTTCGTGCATATGTTTTGTCGCATACTGTATACATAAAAACAAAGAGCTTTCATTAAATGGTTAAATGAATAACATATATTTAATTATTTACCTGCTTCCAAAATATTATTGTTTATTTCACTTTTTCAGGATGTTTCTAATACATATGTACATAAAAAGAAACTTCCATAGCAATATTTTAACCCAAATATTCACCCCTGTTCTTGAAACCACTATCACAAAAAAAAAAACTCGTAAATGAAAAAATTCTTAAATCTACGAGTTTTTTGCTGTTCTCTAATTTCAATAAGAATATTTTTTCTCGTTTTAATTCACATAGAAATGGCTTTGTGAAATCAAAACAGATGCCCTTTTTTTCTACTAAGCAAGTCTTAAGAGATAAAAAAATTTATTGATATTTAAACTCTAACATGTTTTTTATTGAACCTTGTCATTATTTTAAAAAATTAGACATTAATTTTATGAAAAAAAAAAACGATTTTAAAAAACGTCTACATTTTGCGCTGATTTAAAAAAAAAACTCGTAATAAGTGGTCGAAGTTATTAAAACACACTTTTTGAGATGATGCTGTTCTATAACTAAAATAAAAACTTTTTATTTACACAATCTATTTTCCATTATAATTTTTTCAATTATAACATAGATTCTTTATGCACTAATTATTGGAAATAAAGGAATTAAAAAAATTTTTTTCATCAAATCACATAATTTTATTTTTTTGCATATGTTCGAAACAGTAGTGATGCCAGTCAAATCCAACTTATTTGAATATCGAAATTTTTTTTGGTGATGCCTAACTTTTTAAAAATAGAAAAGTCATTTTTAATTGAATGAAATTGAAGAACAAAAACAATTAAATGAACAAATAAGTTGTTATTTTAAAAGAAAATATTTTTCTTTATACTTTTTCTATAAACTTAAGAAAAAACATACACAAAATACTTAAAAGTTTTTTGTGAAACTGAATAAAGAACCATATGGCACCTCGGTTTCTAGATAACATATGTTCTTAACTCAAACATATGTTTCCATTAAATAAATAAAAAAAATGGTTTCAAGAAACCCAAAATTTCAATTTCATGTGATTTTAAATTCACTCTTATTCAAATAACAACGTTTCAAGGACAGGGCTGATTAGGATTACTAAACCATCTAAACTTTTTTTTTTTGGTACATGTGTGCATTTATAAATGAAATGGCTTAGGAAAAATTGAATGGCTAAACGGATAAACACTTCGATTCTTAGATTTCGGTTTCACATCGAATTCTAATTGAAACTAGGATTATAAATTATTTATGTTGCAGCTTTCATATTGAAGGTTTTTGTTAATAGTTTTCGTTTGGCTTTAAATCTTTTATTTATACCTTTCCTTTTCTTTAAAATTTATAACAATACTTTAGATATAAGGCAAAGCCAAATCTATGCAATTTGCTATTAAATAAAGAATTAATTAGATTTATTTTGCAGCTTACAGAAATTAGACTTTGTGATCAAAATAGTCTTTGCCAACTTTTGATATCAATTTGCAACTTATTTTCAAATTTGTTTGGATGAACTTACAATCAGTTTTGATAAACACGTAAAAATATTCATAAATTAACCCCCCTATCTCACATCACACTGCAATTGTAAAATCGTTGTGTACGTATTATCAACGAAAAATTGTTCGAATTAATGGAATCCATCGCCATTAACTTTTATGCTCACACATCTGACTGCAATCTCATTTTTAAAATGTTGTCGAAGCGTAAACTTGAAAAAATTTGTGTACTTCTCTCTATTTTATTTTAAATAGCGTTACCGAGTTTATTATACAGGGACATGTTTAAGGGAAAATGTTTACATTTATTATTATTAGTATTATTTTAATAATAGTTAATAATATTTATGCTCTTTAATTAACAAAATTGCGTTTTTATATGCGCATTTGAAGAAATAAATCATAATAATAGATTTAACAAGTTAAAACTTTAATTACAATTTTGCAGAATCCAGTAAATTTGCATTAAATTTATAACACGGTAACATTAATCATCGTTAGTGTCAGCCACTACTCGCACGAAATATTTGATGCCATTAGTGTGACCATTGCGGAAAATGTGTGTGTATTAGTAAACAAAATGTGAGTGTATTGAGTTTTTCGAACTTGCAGTGTGATGTGAGATAGCTGGGTAAATATCAGCTAGAATTTTTCATTTATATTAAATAAATATCATCAAATACATAATTTAGTATTTTTATGAATATAAATATAAAAAAAAATGCCAAATGCTTGGTTTGAATTAAAAAAATAAATAGCTTGTTATTCAGAGGCTATGATAAATTGTTTGTATATGATATAATTTTTCTTTTTCTTTATATAACCAAGTATAAAGTTGTATAATTATATATTTCATAAAAAATATACAAATTAATAAAAAAAATAAATATTTCAATTCAATTTACAAGTCCTTTAAACATCATACAAAGAAGAAAAAAAGAATACACCAAACATAAAATGGAAACGAAATGAAATGAAATCTAATGCGGCATTTGATTGCAAGCGGAAGAATATGTAAATATTACAATTTGGTGGACAGGTGGTCGGTCGTATTATCTTCGTGAAAAACTGATTGATATACAAAATATTCAGGTTCCTTTTCCGAAAAAAGAATTCTTAAAATTAATATATGCTTAAAAAAACATCGGCTTAACCCCAAGTGTGTTTAAAATTAAATTGTTTTTGTTAAGAATTTTTCATGTTATGTGTGTTACGTTATTTTGCATTTGTATTTTCTGAAGCAAAACAACGTATCATAAGTTAGAATATTTTATCATATGTTAAAAGAAACATAACTAGAAATTGTTTTGGAAATAAAACTATTTTAGGGCTTTATTAAGAAATAAATATGTTTTAGAGTATATTTGTGATAAGATTTGTAGTTATTTATTATTTTTATACCCAAAATAGATAATTCATTAATAAAAAAATTAATTTAAAGTTGAAATAATAAAAAATAAAATATATAATTTGTATTTGCATAGGTAAATATTTCTAATTTTCAAATGGAATATTATCATGAAAATAAAACAGATGTTGGTTTTAAAACAAATGATTTAAAATAATAATGTGCAAGGTGCGGATCATATAAACAATTGGATCTCCAGTTTTTTTCACCTAAAAGTAAAACAAAACTTTGTGAATGAAGTATGAAATATATTTTGAAATAAGCATGTATGTCTTGGTGGAACAGAATTGTACCGCGTGGGAATACAGTCATAGTTTAGGAAATAATCATGATATAATTGATGAACTTTGAGAGAACCTGGATGTTTACGTGAATTTTTTTATTAGGTCAACAAAAGTTGTGATGGTAAATTAATTTGCTTGTTGTTAATTTTTTGTTGAATTACTGAGTGTGTTGCTTCGCATTCCATTTGTGTATGCCCCACAATTAAATATTTAAGTTCGACTGTAATATTTTTTTCGAAGCAGAAAGAAGCCAATGCATTCGACAAGAGATCATTGTGGTTCTGGTGAAACTAGGCATATTAAAAAATGATAAATATTTGGCATCTGAATGATTGCGTTTCTTAAATGTTTAGTTATAATTGTTGCAAATGTAGATGCAACAAGATTTCCTTCAGATACATCCCAGACAAAATTTTCAGATTCGTGCGAAATTGCCTTATATATTGTAAAATTGTGAACCTGAAACTTCGTTTTATTGTAGGAAACATTTGTTTATGCCTGTGCAACCAGGGGGCTAATCGTGGTTTTTGTTATCGAAATTGTTTTTTATTCTCCCAAATAAAATAAGAATAATTTTAGTGTCACAGTTAACAAATTATGGCCCCGTCCGGTTCCGTCTTCTTTAAATAATAACTCGAAATATGTAATTTCGATTAATTTTACTCGATATCGAATGCTGCGATCAGCTCCCAGCTTTACTGCTTGCATAGCTTTACATAGCAGTAAGCATTAGGGTCCAATGGTTAGTGAAAATGTTACTTCTGGCCCCCAAGAAGGTTCATCGGTATCACCTAGCCATTTTCTAGTGTGGAAATGCATTGGTTACATGGTCCCTCAGGTAGAGGACCCATATTGAAGCCAAAACCGAGGTGATTTTTTTATATGAATTTGTTTTTATACCCTCCACACCACTGTGCATTGGTGTTTGTCATTCGATTTGTAAAGCATCGAAAAAGTTACTTGCGACCCCAGAAAGTATATATATTTTTGGACCTGGCATCTCAATGTTTGCCTTTATAATGATTGAAATACACCAATTGAATAATATTTTGGCAAACTCGTTTTCCTGACATTTTTTTAAATTTAAATATGCGGTTACTTGTTATACTTAGGGCAATTATTTTTTACATAAACGCTATGCAACCCCTTTCACATTTCATGAAAAACCCGAAATTCGCGGAAAATTAACGCATTTATATTGTTGTCTTTACTAATTATTCAAAGATTTTTGTGACACCATTCACATTGAGTAAACAACGTTTTTGTTGTTGTTGTAAAGTCTGTGTCTTTTTTTTTTAATGTGTTGGCGCCTTATAGTCCTGAACAAGTACAGTAACGGAATGTGTGCAAAAAAGAAACGAATATATAAAGAATTTGTTGTTGAAATTCTTAAATGAAAATATTATTTTTAAATTTTTTGATAAACTGTAGATTAAGATAGATTAGGTGGGTTGCTCGCCGCGGACGCCTTATGGCCCATTGTGATACCCTTTACATAGTGTCGGAAGGTAGAAATAGGATTAGAGATTATAAAAGTATTGATAGAAAATGTAAAGATTATGGAAAGGAAAGGAAGTGAAGCCTTTCGTCCGCTATGCGTCCCTCTTGAACCAACCAGGGGGCAAATCGTCGCATTCGATATCGAGTGAAATCAATCGAAATTCCATGCTTTAATTTATTATTTACAGAAGATAGATAATCGTCAGACCTCGTTTCAATTTTAATATTAGCTATGGACCATAACTCGTTAGCTGGGACAGAGTAAAATTTCTCTTAGTATTTTATATTGGAAAATAAAATAAAAATTTCGACCCCTGATTCCCTCAAGAAGACCGCAAGGTAGCCGAGTGGGTCTAGATATAAAAGACGCCGCTCCTTCAGTCCTAGATATTCACACAGCAAATGTTGCATTGACTCCTCCTCGTCCAAATCCATACAGCTCCTGCAGAAGTCAACTCTCGAGACACCAGTGCGTACGGCTATCCGCCCTATTACACAGTGTCCAGTGAGTACTCCTATAAGTAGACTGATTGCCCCTTTACCAAAATCAAGGTGTGCTTTTGTTCTCCTTGGATTAGGCATTGCATGTTGTTCTTAATTCAAGATCAGCTGCCTCTTCAATAAGATTCGAACTTGGAGCCTCTAGACCCAAGAGGTAAGGAATGACGTATGAAAATGTAAAGATACTCTAATAAAATTTCATATAAAAAACTAAAAATAATGAAAAATGTTTATAACTAACAGAACATGTGCATATTTATTTGTATCGGCGATGCATACACACACATTATTTTCCAAAAAAAAAAAAAAAACAAAAACAGCAAGCAAACAAAAATGTATGTATATGCAGCGCTGATAAACAAATACACAAAAATGTTTATAATCATTTCATTTAATAATTTCTTTTAAGTAAAAATACCTAAAATTTTTGTTATCTTGTTAAATTTATAATTTTTTTGTGTTGACTACCTACGAATGGAGGCTATCAAAGATTCGGCATAGCCGAATTGAATACTCTTACTTGTTTTTCTTTTTTTTGTTGTTGATCATTTTTAAATTGAATTATTTTGTTTTACTTTTTTATATTTTAATTATGGCTCAGCCATATTTCGATTTGGAAAAATTCTTAAAACTATTTAGTTTTTGTTCTATTCATTGTAACTTCTTTTCGAAATTAAACTTCTGGTATACGTCTATACCCAATAGTTGGTTGTAAATCTGTTGCCGAATTTATACTTCCGACGGATGATTGGGAGGCTGATGTATACATTGGAGAAAAGCTGTTAGTAGTTTCGATGATTGCTTCGTCTGGATGATAGCTTGTTGTTGTTGTTGTTGGTGCATTTCTATTATTGGTGGGTGTTTCGATTCTAATGTTATGTCTTGATCTTCCACGGGGACCTTGCATCACGCCTATTAAATTGGAATTATTAAATAAAAGAGAAAAAAAAAACAAAATTAATAATTGAAATTATATGGGTTAATTGATTTTTTAATTGAGATCACAACCAAAGATTGTGTGTGTTTGTAAGTAGTTTCTTTTGGTTTTGATTGGTGGTTGATTTGAGTGTAAATATAAAAAAGCGTAATAAAGCAGAGTTTAGAATTGAGTTAGAATTGTGTGATTGTAGTTTCTGTTTTTAAAGGTGATGGTGATTGAAGTGTTTGTATGGACTGATTTAGACAGGAAGAACATATAAGCAACAACAAAACATACAAGGAGAAATAATGCAAATATTTACATGCAAACATTTTAATATAAACTTTATAATAAATTAACTACAGTTTTTAATATAAACTAGGCAAAAAAAATATATATACGCAATCCCCCACTTTACGGATGGGATCCGTTCCTTACAAACTGTTCGTAGTCGAAAATTCCGTAAAACAAAACCGATATTTGTATGGGATTATGCGTTCCATTTAGTAAAAAAAATTTGTAAAACTAAAGCAACATTATTATTAGATCGAACTAAAAGTACATAGATGCGTACCTAAAATGAGTGTTATAAAAAATATAAAGGGATTTCACTCTTGGTAGTAAAGTACCCTTGTAACCCTTGTAAATGTTGTAGATATAGTAAAAGTACTATTATTTACAACACCGCAACAACAAAATGTATGAAATGAAAATTTACTACGCTGTGGTTAAAGTACAAGGGTAAAAGTTATAGTACATTAACAAGACTAAACATTTACAAGACTAAAACAGCTGATCGTTGAGCTGCCAAAACAATTGTTAAATTTTATTGTTCATTTTGCGGTCACTATCAAAATAAATAATTAAAAAAAAATGGATCAAAATAATAAATAAATTAATAATAAAGATGGACCGATAGGTAAATTTAGCATCTTCGACATTTTTCTAATCTTCAAATGCTTTTTGATATTTTTTAGTTTTCAAATTGATGGAAAACAAAACAAAAATCAGCCGATTCATTAATTTACAATACACAATACAATATACACGGAAAAGACGTTCACGCTTTGTAATATAAAATCGTTGTATATATAACAGGATTGTAAATTTAACACCAAGAGTGAATACCGCTATAGTTTCAGAAGACGTTAAAACAATTATGTGCGTACGTAATGTAAAATAATGAGAAAATAATTATTTTTTTTTTTTATTCATTTTGAGAAATCAAATTTTAAATTATAATTAATAAATTCAAATTTAATAATAAATTCATGTAATATGTCTGTGATGATATTGTATTCTGTAATGTAGCATGAGCTGTCATTTAAACTAGTCAATCGTTCATCTGAGCTGTCATCTGTAGCAGATTGGTCATGTTCTTCAATATTAGGAGATGTAGCACTATTTTTTTTAAGAACAATAGGAATTCAGTGAAGTTTGTTTTACTGATTTAATTTTTTCTTTGTCTAGTTCTCGATAGAACTGAGGTTCAATATGTCTACATATATTTAAGCTTCTTTCTTTAACGATTGGTATTGGAAAATTTGTTCATAACTTATTTAAGAAGAGAGAAAGCTTTTGTCATTTTTTGTATTGTTAATATACGTGGACTTTCATCGTGCATGATTCTATGAATGAGCAGGACGTTCAAGTGTGATTATCAATTCTTCAGTTGAAATATCTTCTTCGTTACATTACACGTTCGCGTTCACATCCATTAAAGTGCTTCGCGATCCATCAATACTGGGGGCAAATCGTCGCATTCGATATTGAGTAAAATCAATCGAAATTCCATAGTTTCGTTTAATATTTAAAGAAGACGGACAATCGTCAGACCTCGTTTCACTTTTACTATTAACTATGGACCATAACTCGTTAGCTGTGACAGAGTAAAATTACTCCTAGTATTTTATTTTGAAAAAAAAAAATTATTTCGATCGAAAAATTTCGATAACGAATGCGACGATTCGACCCCCTGCATGCCACACGTTAAATATATATTGTGATATTTATATCGTGATCAATATATATTGAACGTGTACACTTCCCTAACACAGTACAACACAAGATTTTGGGACTCAATTCTGACAATTGCACCCGAAAGTAGTCCCAAAAATAAGAACTTCTGCATCATTCGTTTTGTCAAGTTGGCTGCCATTATAATTTAATGGCCATACGAATTTTTTTGCTCAAGGTGGATTTTTATCACTTTTTGTATATTTTAACATGGTTATAACTCGGTAATCGTACGGAATATCTCTTTTGTGTCTGAAACAAAGTTGTAGATATTGAATAGGAGAAAAAAAAGCGGAACAAATCTACCCGGAAAAAGTGCATCCAGTGCCTTAAAAATCGCAAAATTGCTTATTTTCCCCCATTTTTCTCCATTTTCACCTTTTTTGCTAAATAACTGGAATATCTCTTTTGTGTCTGAAACAAAGTTGTAGATATTGAATAGGAGAAAAAAAAGCGGAACAAATCTACCCGAAAAAAGTGCATCCAGTGCCTTAAAAATCGCAAAACTGCTTATTTTCCCCCATTTTTACCTTTTTTGCTAAATAACTGGAATATCTCTTTTGTGTCTGAAACAAACTTGTAGATATTGAATAGGAGAAAAAAAAAGTGGAATAAACCTTCCCGAAAAAAGTGCCTTAAAAATCGCAAAAATGCCCATTTTCGCCCATTTTTCACATTTTTTGCTCAATAACTGGACAAATCCACAATATTTTTTTTTTCTCCTATTCAATATCTACAACTTTGTTTCAGACACAAAAGAAATATTCCATAAGGTTACCGAGTTATAACCATGTTAAAATATGCAAAAAGTGATAAAAATCCAACTTGAGCAAAAAAATTCGTATGGCCATTAAATTATAATGGCAGCCAACTTGACAAAACTAATGATGCAGAAGTTCTTATTTTTCAGGCTACTTTCAGTTGCAATTCAAAATGTTGTACTGTATAAGGATTACTGCCACATCTTCAGAGTCTATTTTATTTTGACCAGTTTCACATGCAAGAAGAACAGTTTCTGTGTAAGGATTACTGCCACATCATCAGTCTATTTTATTTAGACCTGCTTCACATGCAAGAAGAACAATTTCGTTTTGAATATCATGAGTGTTTTGTAAGAACTTGTGTTTCTCGAAGACAGAAATACATTCTGGCCATAATGTTTTCCACACTCCATTCATTGCAGACTTTTTAATGTTTTCAACAGCATTCATTATATTAAACTGCTTCACAATTCATTAATTGTTAACTGGTTTGTACCATCAATAGACTCAATCAGATTCTTCAAGAATCGCTGCATATAGTAAGATTTTAAATTAGCAATTAAAAAACCCACTAATATGTGGACAGGTACGTTGTCAAGTTTATGGCCTTGTTGGCAATATTTTACTCAGAACTAAATTTTGTCATTGCTATAGAAAAAAAAAAAGATATTTAGCCACTCTTCACCTTTTTTATTTGATCGCCAGATAGCAGGAAACTTTGATTTACCTTTGCCTTAGAAAGCACGAGGATTTTCAAAATGATATGTTAAAAAGTGCAACACATAAAATGCAAACTCCTTCTCATGTGTTGATTTTCGACGTACTTAACGTAGTTTAGCTGCTGTCCGCATATTATGGCCTCATGTATGTTTTGATTAAAACTTAATTTTTTCCGAAGAACATGCAATTTTTATCACGGCTATATCTCGGTAATCAATTGAGATTTTGTCTTTCCGTCTTCGGTACAATTGGAACTATAGACTAGGATAAAAAAAGTGTAAACAAACTAAACCGAAAAGCTGCATCTAGTGCCTCAAAATTGCTAAAATTCACAATATTATAATATAATTCATAATTCTTCAGAACATTATTATACTGGAAAATGCTTTTTCACATTTTCCAGTTGTACTTCACATCGTTGTACTTCACATTAATTTTTAATTTCTAAAATCTAATTCTAATTTTTAATTTTTTTTTAATTTTTAATTTTTGATTTTTAATTGTTTAATTTTAAATTTTTTTAATTTTTTGTTTTAAATTTTTAATTTTAAATTTTAAATTTTTAATGTTTATTTTTAATTTTTAATTTTTAATTTTTAATTTTTAATTTTTAATTTTTTATTTTTAATTTTTAATTTTTAATTTTTAATTTTTAATTTTTAATTTTTAATTTTTAATTTTTAATTTTTAATTTTTAATTTTTGATTTTTAATTTTTAATTTTTATTTTTTAATTTTTAATTTTTAATTCTTAATTTTTTATATTTCATTTTTATTTTTAATTTTTAATATTAAATATTTAATTTTTAATTTTTAATTTTAAATGTTAAATTTTTATTTTTTAATTTTTAATTTTTGATTTTTAATTTTTGATTTTTAATTTTTAATTTTTATTTTTTAATTTTTAATTTTTAATTCTTAATTTTTTATATTTCATTTTTATTTTTAATTTTTAATATTAAATATTTAATTTTTAATTTTTAATTTTAAATGTTAAATTTTTATTTTTTAATTTTTAATTTTTGATTTTTAATTGTTTAATTTTTAATTTTAAATTTTTAATTTTAAATTTTTAATGTTTAATTTTTATTTTTTAATTTTTAATTTTTAATTTTTAATTTTTAATTTTTAATTTTTAATTTTTAATTTTTGATTTTTAATTGTTTAATTGTTTAATTTTAAATTTTAAATTTTAAATTTTTAATTTTTACTTTTTAATTTATTTTTAATTTTTAATTTTTAATTTTTAATTTTTAATTTTTAATTTTTAATTTTTAATTTTTAATTTTTGATTTTTAATTGTTTAATTTTAAATTTTAAATTTTTAATTTTTACTTTTTAATTTATTTTTAATTTTTAATATTAAATTTATAATTTTTAATTTTTAATTTTTAATTTTTAATTTTTAATTTTTAATTTTTAGTTTTTAGTTTTTAATTTTTAATTTTTAATTTTTAATTTTTAATTTTTAATTTTTAATTTTTAATTTTAAATGTTAAATGTTAAATTTTTATTTTTTAATGCTTAATTTTTTAATTTTAATTTTTAATTCTTAATTTTTAATTTTTAATTTTTATTTTAATTTTTGATTTCTATTTTTTAATTTTTAATTTTTAATATTTGATTTTTAATTGTTTAATTGTTTAATTTTAAATTTTAAATTTTTACTTTTTAATTTATTTTTAATTTTTAATTTTTAATTTTTGATTTTTAATTGTTTAATTGTTTAATTTTAAATTTTAAATTTTTAATTTTTACTTTTTAATTTATTTTTAATTTTTAATTTTTAATTTTTAATTTTTGATTTTTAATTGTTTAATTGTTTAATTTTAAATTTTAAAATTTTAATTTTTACTTTTTAATTTATTTTTAATTTTTAATATTAAATTTATAATTTTTAATTTTTAATTTTTAGTTTTTAATTTTTAATTTTTAATTTTTAATTTTTAATTTTTAATTTTTAAGTTTTAATTTTAAATTTTTAATTTTTAGTTTTTAATTTTTGATTTTTAATTTTTAATTTTTAGTTTTTAATTTTTAATTTTTAAGTTTTAATTTTTAATTTTTAATTTTAAATTTTAAATTTTAAATTTTAAATTTTAAATTTTAAATTTTTAATTTTTAGTTTTTAGTTTTTAATTTTTTAATTTTAATTTTTAATTTTTAATTTATAATTTATAATTTATAATTTTTAATTTTTAAGTTTTAATTTTTAATTTTTAATTTTTAATTTTTAGTTTTTAATTTTTAATTTTTAAGTTTTAATTTTTAATTTTTAGTTTTTAGTTTTTAGTTTTTAATTTTTAATTTTTAATTTTTAAGTTTTAATTTTTAATTTTTACTTTTTAATTTTTATTTTTTTTTTTTAATTTTTAGTTTTTAATTTTTAAGTTTTAATTTTTAATTTTTAATTCTTAATTTTTAATTTTTGATTTTTAATTTTTAGTTTTTAATTTTCAGTTTTTAATTTGTAATTTTTTATTTATAATTTATAATTTACAATTTATAATTTTTAATTCTTAATTCTTAATTTTTTATTTTTCATTTTTAATTTTCCATTTTTCATTTTCCATTTTTCAGTTTTAAGTTTCCATTTTCTATTTTTCACTTTTCATTTTTCGTTTTTCCGTTTTCATTTTCCATTTTTAATTTTTAATTTTCCGTTTTTCATTAGGGATTATATTTTTTTTTTCATATTGGCGATTTTTTTTTATTATATCGTGATAACGATACAAAAAATATGTGGGAATACAACTAACATAGGTCATGGTAGTTGTGTTTGCTGGTACGATTGCATGTTTTTTGTGGCTTTTTTGAAATGTGAATGTTGTTGTACAACTATTATGTTCAACCAATAAAATATTAGAACAAACACACTGGGTTTTATGTTTTTTTTTTGAGGTATCTACATATTTTTGCTCGTATCTAAGCAGAATGATGCCTGATTTACCTAATCCCTTTTTAAATACCAACCTGGTGGGAATATGTAATGTCAAACGATATCATCGTAACTTTACCCAGATAAATGTTTCTTTTTTTTTTGTGAATGAACCTATCGCTATATCGACTCGAGCTGTGAGAAGGATCAAGAATATATATACTTTATGGATATTGATTAATTCATGTTGTTTTTTGCCTTTCGATGTAAAAAGCAGCTGGAAAATTAATAAATTTTTTATTTTGATGCAAATAAAGTTAAAAAAAGAGATATTTGCGGATAAAAATTTGTCAGCATTTTAGCAATTTTGAGGCACTAGATGCAGTTTTTTTTTTTTTTTTTGTTATTTTGTGTCACGCTTTTTTTTCCTAGTCTATAGTTACAATTGTGCCGAAGACAGGAAAATAAAATTTCAATTGATTACCGAGATATAGCCGTGATAAAAATTGCATGTTCTTCGGAAAAAATTATGTTTTAACCAAAATATACATGAGGCCGTAAAAAACGAATAGCAGCTAACCTAGCAAAACATAAATGGGGTTTTGTTAGAGTCGATAAATACTTCGAAAATCCGTAAACGCGAAGGAGTTTGCACTCGATGACTTCAAAAATGTTGCATTATGTTAGTCGCAGTAAAGGCTTTAGCTTGTGATCACCTGCAGCATTCCCTCCAACAAAAATCCTAATGTGATCTTCTTTTAAAAAGAATGTTATCGTTGAAATTATTTTCGAAAATGGGCCCGTTCCGTCTACATTGTACACTTGCTGTGAGGTATACGGAACAATTTTCCTGAATTATTCAGGATTCATTTCTGCCGCCTGGACATTCACACTGGCTGATTCTCGCATGGTTTTTTTAATTGTGCAACGATCAAACTAACCTTTGCTAGCTGAAAAACGGTTCAGTGCCAGAACTTTTATCATTTTTTGTTAGTAAATCCATGTTAAGGCTTTTTGCATTTTCCTGAATAATAGATGTATTCAATGGAATATTTCGTTGCGCTTGATGATCTATCCACACATTAAATATTCGTTCCATATATTCCATAATTTAAATCTTTTGTCGTGAAACATGATTAGCTGTTAAAGGTGTCATTCGTTGGACACTTTGTACAGCTTTATTAAAAATGTTATTTGTATTAAAAAAAGTACCTTTTCTTATATGAAAAAGTACCTTTTATTAAAAAAGTTCCCTTTATAAAAAGGTACCTTTTATAAAAAACTACCTTTTATAACAAAGTAAATTTTTTTAAAAAAAGGCACATTTTATTAAAAACGTATCTTTCAATGAGACTTAAAGAATATTTAAAAAAAAAAATTGTTATATAAGCCATTAAATAATTTTATTTGTTTAAATAATTTGATATAAAAAAATGAGTCTCGACAAAATAATACTCGGATCAAAAAAGCACGATTTTAAAAAGTCTTCGTTCATAAAATCCAAAACCGCTCTCAACCGGTTTTTCAAGAAACGAGTCGAACAAGGGTAACAGAATCTATTTAGTTTTTTAAATGGTTGAGAAAAAATTTTTAAAATCAAGAACTTTTATCAGGGTCAAAAATGTACATCTGGTGACCGTAGTACTAAGTCATTTATCTTTTTTACAAAGATCAGTACAAACTCATTAACTCTGTACCAAAAAGTGGTGTTTAGGTCTTTAGGAACCGATAAAAAAAAAATGTAGAATTATATAAGTTAAGCGAAATAGAGGCGATAAATCGAGGAATGAACTGCGGCGATTAATCGAAATGAAAGTTTTAACTACAACACTACACAAATATAAAATTATGCGTTAAGACAGGTATAACACAATTAGTTCAAATTAATTGGTTTCAATCGAAATAATAATTTGTAAAATAAAAATAAATTTAAAGAAAATACAAAATACTACAAAATAATTCAAAATAATGTTGCTGAACAGTAACAAAATCCCGCTAAAACAACTAAAACTTTTAAAAAATTTACTAGTGTGGCAATATTTAAAATTAAATCAAAATATTGTGCTAAATTATAAAGACAGCAAGAAGAGTGAGTGAGTCTGAGTGTGAATGACTGGATGTACTTCGATAGTTGAGAAAATTGTGGTTTAATTGTGTTGCCAGTGTAGATGAGGTTGTGAGTCTCTTGAGAGGAGTGTCTGACTTAACCATTTTCAATTATTATTATGGCTTTATTTTATTTTGCAATTCCAATACAAAAGTTATCAATCATTTAAAATAAATGTGTTTCAGAATATGATAATTAATGTAATTTGTTAATTTCGTAATAATGTGAATACATTGACGAGGAATCGTGAACTACAATATCAAAATTATTTTTTGTATCTCGAAGAATTATTGAATATCACATTTACCGCTCTTCATAGTGTATTGACCTAATAAATCAATTTACATATAAATGCAACAATTGAAAATGGTGTTTAGTAGTGTTTAGTGATAGAAAATAGTAGATTTAAAAAACATCAAAAAATTAGCAAACCAATATCAATTAAGGCAGGCAGGCATTTATAAGTAGGCACTCATTTCATTTCTAGTACATGTTATGTTTTGTTTCATTCATATGGTGTTCCACACAAAATAAAAGAGAATGGATGAATAGATATTTGTTTGTTTAGCGTACGTTCAGTTTTTTTTTTTTTTTTTTTTTTGTTTACAAGTTTGCAAAAACAATATATTTTGTTTATAGTTATATTAAGTTTTAAGTAAAATGTACGTATAAATTGGTTTTCGTTTTTCGCATTTGGATATTTAAGATTTTTTTCTTTGCTCATTTGTTAACATTTTATTATTTATAAAAAGAGGCTTTATAGTTTTGTTTTTGGTTTTTTAGTTTTTGGTTTCTATTTAGTTGGCGTTAAAATCTTACTGTCGATAGCGATGTTTCTTGCACTTTATATGCTTCACGACGAAAATTTTCCAGTTTAACTTTATTCATGGGTGCACCTGAAATATAATGTACAAAAACAAAATACACGCAATTGGTATTGATTTCAGATTTCATATTTTTCATAATAAGCAACAAAAAAAAAATATATAACATTTGAATATAAATATAAATCTGATAAAAATCCGATAACATTACATTTTAAATCAATAAAAATAGAATTGCATTTTTTTTATCTCATCATCTAAATTTAGACAATTGTGTAGCAAATTTTAGGCATACACAAAGGTTTGGACCATTGGTTCGCGATACATGATAATAAATAATAAAAACAATAGCCGTTACAATACGAGCGGTTTTCCTTTGCTATCGAATGTAAAATTATTTTTTTATTAAATCTCGTTCCAATAAATTCACATCTTGAAGTTTGCCACATTTGTAGAAATTAGTGTCAACATTACTTTTAGGCAATAAATATACTATGGAATGTCAAAAAATCATTAATTTACGAAAATCCTTTAAAACATTTTTTTAATTTTGGAAATGTATTTCCTCCGTCATCAGTTACCAAAACAAATGTGATTGAAAAAATGTAAGTACTTGAATATAATAAGGTTATTGTTTTATATGTAAAACAATATAAAATGCAGTTTTTTTTTTTTATTTCTTAAGGTTGGGTATCGGTAAGGGTTGGGTAAGGTAACGCTATATATAACGCTCATACACTTTATTTTATGAATGATAATAAAAATGATAATCTTAGATGCAATTGCTTCTCTAAACACACTAGCTGATCGAAGATTGTTTCACGTTGGTCCATTTTTGGTACGACTACATCCATTAATAAAAAGCACAAGTCGGGTTGAAAGTATTTGGCTAGTATAGTTAAACCTACAAAGGGTGTGACTTTCTCAGATAAAGCTTACTTTTTCGGCTATAATTCAAGAACCATTGATATTTTCTTATTTCATTCTTCACCAAAATTGTAGTCAAGGCTTAAATAATAAATAATTTTTATTAATATAGCCAAGTAAAAAATGAACGAAATATTTTAATGTTTGTTTGATTTACATTAAAAATCATCAATGCTTCTTGAGTTATAGCTGAAAGACTAAGCTTGGCCTGAGAACTCCAAACCCTTTGGAGGTTTTACTACACTGGTCTAGTTATTTCACCCTGACTTGGAATTTCTTACCCCCCAGACAATGAACACCAAAAATGTTCCACTGTTTAACTTGTGGACCGACACAAAGTTTTAAGACTTTCGCTATAATAGTACTCTAGGCATATGATAATAAATATTTACTTTGCGTGACCACCATTCTGATCATTCCAATTTTCGACACGACTACTAAAATCCATAATTTTAAGACTCAAACACAGTTCCAAGACTCTCACTTCATATCGCTCTATATATTTTACTTTTTATGAAATCTTCATCAACCTCTTGTCCGATCCCACCTATTATAGATCCGCCATCTCGCTGTCATAGTACTTCCAATGCATTATGTCCGATATTGTGAATTATAAAAAAAAGCAGAACTAAAACTGAACCTACAGCTTTATAAAGGGTGATTTTTTAAGAGCTATAGGAAAGTTTTCCAAAAAAAAAAAAAACACATATCATTCAGAAAAATGCATGAAATCTTTATTTGAATCGATAGTACGGTCCATATAATTTAATGTTTGAAGATTATTTCATGCAAATGTTGACCGTGACTGCGCCTCAAATGGTCCATCCGCTTAGTCCAATTTTGGCATACTCTTTCCAACATTTCGGCCGGTATTTCACGAATAAATGCTTCAATGTTGTCTTCCAATGCGTCAATTGAAGCGGGATTGTCTGTATAGACATGAGCTTTAACACAGCGCCACAAAAAATAGTCTAAAGGCGTTAAATCGCACGATCTAGGCGGCTAATTGACCGGTCCCGAACGTGAAATAAAATGTTCACCGAACTCGCCTCTCAATAAGTCCATTGTTGCGCGTGCTGTGTGGCATGTGGCACCGTCTTGTTGAATGCACATGTCATGCAAGTCAAGCTCTTGCATTTTGGGAAAAAAAAAATTGGATATCATCTCTCGGTAGCGCTCAATTGCTGCGAACGGCGACGAATCGATAATTGATGGTCATCATTAACACTGGCCGATACAGCTGCGATATTTTCTTCAGTTCGCACTCTACGTAAGCGTGTTGGTGGTTTAATGCCCAACATTGTAAATTTGGTGCGAAATTTAGTCACAATAGCCCGAATAGCAGCTTCAGTGCGTCGATTAAACTGACCATAAAATGGAAGAAGCGCGCGATGAACTTTCTTAACAGAGCACGCATTTTGATAATAAAATTCAATAACTTGCAAGCGTTGTTCGTTTGTAAGACGATGCATGGTTAAATTATAGACCAAACTGAAGATGTTTGACAATGAAACAAAACACGAAACGTGCGTCAGCTGTTTAAACTAGTGTTGCCAAAAAGATAATAGCTAAAAAATCACCCTTTATGATTTATGGTTCCGGATATCATTCGTTACAAACAAATGCACTAACGATTTTTATATAAATTCACACATTATGTAATAATTTTACTTAAATAATAAATAATCTAACCCATAAAAACAAAGTTTTTATTAAAACTCTTTCTTAACTTATACATATGAGTTTTGAATCACTCCGTGACTGTGCATGACTTCGCTTGACAACAAGTCTATGGACCAAGTATCAGATTGATTGGATGAGGGAAAATGGGGTTTAAATCACTCCATGACTGTGCGCGTCTGCGGAAAATTTCCCGAAAACAATTTCCCAAATACAATTGCCCGAAAACAATTGCCCGAAAAAACAATTCCCCGAAAACAATTTCCCGAAATTACAATTTCCCGAAATTACAATTTTCCGAAATTACAATTTCCCGAAATTACAATTTCCCGAAATTACGATTTCCCGAAAAAAATTTCCCGAAATTACAATTTCCCTATTTTTAGTTTACAACTTCCCATATATTCTTGATTTCCCCCATAAAAAAACTTGCTGCATACGATTTCTTGAAAAAACAATTTCCCGAGTATACGACTTCTCGAAAACACAATTCCCCCACCCCGCACCGCGCCCTTCCTCTTCCACCCTCCCTCGTCATTCGGACCTATTTATTGGAGTGCCATGCGCTTATTTTTTCATTGTGACTTTGAACACTTCGGTATTCAGACTTCCCGACGGATAACGCTCACTCCATCACATCATGCCCATGCAGTAGCTGCTACGGAATCGTTACCATCTTGCATAGCGAAGTTTTTTTTTAGTTATTTGGGTTGTAATACTCAGTTACTATGCCACTCGAATTCCTGGATAGCGAAAAAGTTAAACCGAGGTTTCTTTTGAATGGTTTCTTGTATCATGACTACGGTCAGTCCGTTGATAGCGTTTATTGCCGTTGTATCCTTTATCGAGGAAAACATTGTACCGGTAGGGTCATAACAATCACAGTGCCGAAGCGGCTTTCGTTGCTAAAGAAAAAATCGTTAATGAACTGAAAGATCTTGCCCGGACCACTACATCAAGTGGTCATGAACTGATTGCTCGCGCTTCGGCCGGAATTTCTGATGATATTGTTTCGGAAATGCCATCAACAAGCTCTTTGAAGAAATAGTAATTTCGGGAAATTATAGTTTCGGGAAATTGTGTTCGGGAAATTGTATTTCGGGAAATTGTAATTTAGGGAAATTGTGTTCGGGAAATTGTAATTTCGGGAAATAGTCATTTCGGGAAATTGTGTTCGGGAAATTGTAATTTCGGGAAATTGTTTTCAGGAAATTTTCCGCAAATCGACTGTGCGTGATTATATCAAAGTTGGTCTATCGACCAAGTTTCAGATCAATCGGATAAGGGGAAATGGGTTTTAAATCATTGCATTACTGTGCGTGACTATGTCAAAGTTAATCTTTCATTCACAGCAAGTGTATGGGCAAAGTTTCAGATCGATCGGATGAGGGGAAAAAACATTTAGATCATTCCGTGACTGTGCGTGACTATCCCAAAACTAATCTGTAGTCACAACAAGACTATCGGCCAAGTTTCAGATCAAATGGATAAGGGGGAATGGGGTTGACGCACGTCTGACAGACAGACAGAGAGTATGAGTTCAAATGACATTAAACCTAAAAATTTAAAAATAATAAATTTAAAAACTTTTTCGTTTTTTTTCTTAATGAAAAAATTCAAAAATGTTGCGCAAAAAACAAAAAAAGTTTTTAAAAATTGTATTTTTTTATACGAGGTTCTTTAAAGCGGCCATTCATGTAAATTTATTCTAAAATTTTATATGAAATTTCTTTGTCATTCTTCTCGGGCGATTTTTAACCCAACACTTAAGGCAATTTTACAATACACTATAAACTAGAGCCTACGGCCCACAGTGGACTAAACGGGCAATCTGGCAAACGATTAGTTCAAATTTAAAGTTTATAATTTTGAAAAATTTGGTATGCCATTTTGTTAAGAATACAACCATGTACATTCCCTATCAACCGCTTTGCTCTTGTCGCACAACTGGCTGTTCTATGCGCTGTCAAAGTTGACATAGTCATAAGTGAGCTTTTTACGTGAAATTCAGTAACAGTTGCGGCAGCACAAAAAAGCGAATATTTTGGTGTCAGACATAAAAATAACAACTTTTAAGAGTTTCATCTTAAAACCACGAGTAAGTACTTAAAATTGGCTAACAACAAAGTATTATTTTGTGTTCATTTTCTTTTTCTTTCTGTTTCGTGTTGTAGAAATAATAGTGGCTGAAGTGACAAATACAAGGGTAACTGCAGAGGGAAAAATATGGGGGAGCAAGGGCGGCGGAGCCCCGAGGCAAATATTCTTTTTTTGATTTTTTTTTTTTTTTTTTTTTAGCCATTTGTGTACTTCGTTTATATCTTTCAGACATAACGTTTAACGCCGCTAACTTATGTATATTTCTTAGGATAATGTCGATTTCAAAAAAAATTATTCTCGTTATTTGGCACAATGAAAAGGACTCAACTAAAAAGTACGACTTAATTAAGCAGTATGTATACTCGAACGTTATTTCGGAAAGGCAAAAAGAGGACTATGAAATCAACAAACAAGTTGAAGAAAGGCTTAAAAATTTTGTAAAGAAGCTTAACGAAAAGTGGAGAAGTGTCCGAGGAAACATTAAGCTTTTTACAGATCGTAACAATGATATGTTAAAGCAAGATTTGATTTTAGTTGACTCCAACTACAATGCTGGCTCTTCTACTAAGCCTTTTGTGGACTGTAATAAAAACCATCAAACTAAAAAGGTATATACTTTGGTAGCTGACCCTTCTTGCCAAGAGCTGTTGGTCGCTGCACGTGTAAGCTTATATAAGACAGGCAAACGCGACGCTGCAAATTTAGTACAAAGCTTAGAAACTGATTTAAACGCGCCACTACAATCAAAAAGCAGTGTATTAAGGCTGAATGTAATATCCCCTTATAATATACCCCGGAAGAGGCATTGGCTCTATACGTCGATGGAAAGTTTACAAAGAACTCCTATATCTTAATGCAAAAAGGGGCAAAGGAGCGCAATGCTAATATCTATCCAAGCTACAATTCTTTACAAAAAGCCAAAAAAAAGACTGTTATCCTGATGGCGTTATTGTTTGCGATACATCAGCTGAAGTGCCACTACAGGCCTTAGTTGACCATACGATTAATAGAATTTTAACCGCAGGAAATTATGGCATTCGAAATGACTTTGGAAGTGAATTTAAAGCTTATTGGGATGGGAGTAGTGGACATTCTGTCTATAGACAAGGCTATGGAGACCACAGCAAAACAATGTTCGATGAGCACCATTTGGCTATTTGTATCGTTCCCCTCAATCGTAAATGGCGACATTTTAATTTGGCAGAATCCCCGGCCTTCGTCAACACGATTTTGCAGACCCATAAAAATTATGTTTGAGAAAGAAACTCAAGAGCTTATAAAAAGTGAGGCTCAAATAGTAAGCCAACAAATTGCAGCAATTCATCCAACAAATTATAATGGCATCGAAATAAATCATGAATTTTATATGACAATGATTGCTGGAAAAGCACTTAGTGCAGTAGCAGAAACTTCCTCTCAGAAGTGTGGAATATGCAAGGCAACTCCAAAAATGATGAACAATCTGGACAAGGTGTTTTGCTTACCGGGAAACGACAAGCTGTATGAGTATGGGCTCTCTTCGCTACATTGTAAAATACGATTCATGGAATGTATACTTCATATTTCTTATCGACTACCCTTGAAGAAATGGCGTATAAGTGGAGAAGAGGACAAAGCTATTATTCAAAAAAGAAAAGAAGTTGTCAAAGCAAAATTTCAAAGGGACATTCGATGTCCCTCCCGATCGGTATGATGTTTGAAGAAGTCTTAGAGTGCAGGAAGAAGGACTTTAGAAATATTCGACAACACCATTCACTGAAATTTTCGCGACTAGCTACAATGGAAGATCTAATAAACGGCTTGCTCTTTTCATCTGATCCTCTTATTTCATCGCTGTTAAAAAGTCCACGCACAAGCAATCATATTCCTATCTGTAAAGATGTTCTAAAACTCTTAAACGAAGTACCTAAAGAAAAAGACGATATTAATGACTTTAATAGTTCAGACGAATCTGACTAAAAATTGTATGCTTTTTTTTTAACCTATATAATACAAAAAGAAGTAATAATAGTTTTCCACACAACGAAAAAATTATATGATAGCATAAAATTGTGGTATACAACAATTTTTTTTTGTCGTGTTTTTCCTTAAATTAAGCTTATATGGCTTAAGTTATAAATGTAATAAAACAATATTGATTACAGTTTTTCCCGACGTTTCGTCGATATTTTGTCGACATCTTCTGGGGATCGTAATATATTTTTACATTTAAAATGTAGTTATTACATTTAACATAAAACATAAAATTTTCACCTTTGAAAGAAGATGTCGACAAAAAATTGACGAAACGTCAGGATAAACTATAATCAACATTGTTTTATAACATTTATAACTTAGGCCACATTAGCTTAATTAAAGGAAAAACACAAAAATTCAAATAAATTGGCCAAACAACAACAAAATTTTTTATCGTTGTCAAGCTGTTTATAATCGACTATATTCATAATAATTTTAAATCGTTCTTACCAAAGTTGTGGCATCGTACTACTCGACTGCTTTTGACCACTTTCTATACAAATGTGTGAAAATATGCTCTTATTTGAAGTTTGATGTAATTTTCCAGAAAATTGTGTGTAATATTATCTGAAACTTGAAATAAGAACAAATTTTCATACTTTTGTATAGAAAGTGTTTGATCTTTTTCGAGCCAAAATTTTGTCCTCATATTTTCAAAATTATTAATTTGTACCATGTTTTCTTTAAATATATTATGGTAAATCGGATTTGCGAAAAATTTTCCGAAAACAATTTCCCGAAATTACAATTTCCCGAACACAATTCCCCAAAATAATAATTTCCCGAAATTACAATTTCCCAAGCACAATCTCCCGAAAATACAATTTCCCGAAATTTCAATTTCCCGAAATACAATTTCCCGAACAAAATTTCCCGAAACTACAATTTCCCAAAATTACTATTTCTTCAAATAGCTTGTTGATGGCATTTCCGAAACAATACCATCAGAAATCCCGGCCGAAGCGCGAGCAATCAGTTCATGACCACTTGATGTAGTGGTCCGGGCAAGATCTTTCAGCTCATTAACGATTTTTTCTTTAGCAGTGAGAGTTATCCGTCGGGAGGTCTGAATACCGAAGTGTTCAAAGTCACAATGAAAAAATAAGCGTATGACACTCCAATAAATAGGTCCGGATGACGAGGGAGGGTGGAAGAGGAAGGGCGCGGTGCGGGGTGGGGGAATTGTTTTTTCGAGAAGTCGTATACTCGGGAAATTGTTTTTTCGAGAAATCGTATGCAGCAAGTTTTTTTTATGGGGGAACTCAAGAATATATGGGAAGTTGTAAACTAAAAATAGGGAAATTGTAATTTCGGGAAATTGTTTTCGGGAAATTGTAACTTCGGGAAATTGTTTTCGGTACGGACACGAAATTACACAAACAAGACAGATCTCATACAGGCACATAATTCAGATGGCAAAAAATTTCAATGGATGTCATCAACAATTTAATTGAACTCCAGGCCTCTACGTTGTGAAACAGTACTATAAAATAGTGGATACCCAACAAAATATTGAAAGCAGAAATAGAAGGAAAGTTTTTAATTATTTTATAGTAAAGGTCTCCAATGTTTTGTCAATAGCATAAAAATGAATACTTTTAAATTTTTTATTTATTTATTTTTTTTAGTTAATCTAGTATTAATAGTTGCTCCTTGCAGGAGTAAAAGGAACAAATATATATTTGAATTAATAAGAGTTTTTAATTTTATCATCCAATTTTTATGGTATTGGCCGTTCAAGTCGCCATGGAAATTTTTACCAAGTCGTAAAGGAAATTTTTTGTATAAACTTATATCAAACTTGAAATAAAAGTGAATTTTCACACATTTGTATAGAAATTTGCAGATACTTTTCGAGCTTCTGTTCGCTACTCGCTACGGTCCATCTTTTTTATTTTCTGTTTTTTGTCGAGTAGTAGTTCCTCCAAGCTTAAATTTTTGGCAGTCGACCTTTTTCAAGTAGTAGTTTGCCCACACCAGTAGGACAGTCCGATATATTTTTTATACTAAATACATAAATTTATCGTTTGACATGCTTTCAAACATGAAAAATGTTAGTATTTACTACTCGAGCTGAATGAGTGGCTCATTTACTACTCGAGAAGGTCGAGTAGATCGATACTCGGGTAATGGAAAGCTCTGGTATAAACATGTTTATAAAAAAAAACTTTATAATATAATGGACTTAATTTTATAAGCATAAGTGTAGTTTTAAATATCGCCCGAGAAATATGAATTAAAGAAATTTTATATAAACTTTTAGAATGAATTAACATGATCGGTCAATTTTGAAGAACATCGTATAGAAAAAATCAAGGTTCAGAAAATACACACATGAAACACACAATGTTCTGTTCAAAAGCAGCCAACGCATATCTTTATTTTCATATCAATTATGTGCGTTTCTAAATTTTCTACGGTGCCCAACACAATCATGACTGTGTTCGTTTTAATATTTCGTTATTTACACGAACATTTTTCTATCACGTACTTTTTGTTTCGATCACACATAAACCACAAAGATTCGAGTGTTGCTTTATTTGAAGTTCGTGTTCTGGTACGTGTACTGAAAAAAAAAAAAAACAGAACATGTACAATAAACAGGTTCGAGTTCAGTTATATTTTAAGTTGTGTTCTGGCTCGTGTACTAAGAAAAAAAAACAGAACATGTACAATAAACAGGTTCGAGTTCAGTTATATTTTAAAATCGTGTTCTGGCTCGTGTACTGCGAAAAATTGAAACATCAATTCGCGATCTGATACGCCCCGATAAAAACGACAAAAATTGTTTCAACCAAATTTATTAAAATTTTATTGACCCTTTTTTATGACTTACGTTGCAAATTGTTTACAATTGTCAAATATTTTAAAATTTTATTGGCCATTTTTTTGTGATTTACGTTGAAATTATTTACAATTGTGTTTATTGACTGGTTTTTATTTTAATAAAATATGGTAATAAAATACTTAAGACATAAAAACTATTTAGCATCATAAAAGTTACACTTGTTGGTTGTTAGGTTTTTTTGCATTACCCACCCCCTATTTTCGCAACCAATTAGTGTCATAGATGAAAATCCCAATTCTGCGGCTTAAAAGACACACTTGTTGGTTGTTAGGATCTTTTGAAAAAAAATTTTTTTTTGGTAACAAATAACTTTAGACACAAACAAATTTTGCATCATAAAAAACACAATCACCCACCCGTAATTTGCGAACCAATTAGTGTCAATGCACAATCCTTTTCTCAATGATTTTTTGGGATTTTTTGCGTAAAAACACAATGAGTGTCAATAAAAAAAACCCAAAAAAATATTTTCATATTTTATTGTCCCTTTTTTATGACTTACGTTACAATTGCTTGCAAGTGTTACAATTTCACGCAATTGATTTTGCAATAAATAGCGGGTGCGTGCGTCATTTATTCATTAAAAGTGGTTCAGTTTTCATTAGATCGTGATCTATAAGTGTACTGTGTTATTGTGTAAATTGCATATATTTTGTGAAAATTAAAAAATTCGAAAGCAATAACAGAAATAAGTTTTGCTATAAAAAATACGCAACTTTTAATAGCGAAACGAAAAAATTTACATGTCTGATTGAAACCTGCAAGAAAGATTTAAGTGCAGTGTGCAGTTTTTGTGTCTTAAGTATTTTATTACCATCTTTTATTAAAATAAAAACCAGTGAATAAAAACAATTGTAAATAATTTCAACGTAAATCACAAAAAAATGGCCAATAAAATTTTAAAAATATTTGACAATTGTAAACAATTTGCAACGTAAATCATAAAAGAGGGTCAATAAAATTTTAATAAATTTGGGTGAAACAATTGTTGTCGTTTTTATCGGGGTGTATCAGATCGCGAATTGATGTTTCAATTTTTCGCAGTACACGAGCCAGAACACGAATTTAAAATATAACTGAACTCGAACCTGTTTATTTACATATTCTATTTTTTCTTAGTACACGAGCCAGAACACGACTTAAAATATAACTGAACTCGAACCTGTTTATTGTACATGTTCTGTTTTTTTTTTTCAGTACCAGAACACGAACTTCAAATAAAGCAACACTCGAATCTGTGTGGTTTATGTGTGATCGAAACAAAAAGTACGTGATAGAAAAATGTTCGTGTAAATAACGAAATATTAAAACGAACACAAGTCATGATTGTGTTTGGCACCGAAGAAAATTTAGAAACAAACATAATTGATATGAAAATAAAAATATGTGTGTGTTGGTCTAAGTTATGTTTGTTTACATATATGTACGAGTTTTTTATTCAGTGTGTGTTCTTTTCTGAACTCTGGAAAAAATATAACAGCTAATTATAAGATATTCTTTTTCTTATTACCGCCCTCCTTTTCAATTGGCGTGGCTTTTAAACAAATAGTATCTATATACGCCTTCTTCAGATCAAATACTAAAAAAATCATATGAGTCCGATCACAGGGGAGATGTGTAAACATCTAGTAATTAAAGATTTTTGTATGTCACTTTTTTAAAATCATCTATGTATCACTTATAGCAAACAACTCCAGGGACTCTGGTTATACTTGTGGGGTTGTTGAATTACGTATATGTTATACGTTTATATTGGTAAATTTTTGTCGTTTTACAGCAAATGGTTGTTGAATTAGCTGAAACAATTTTATATCATAATTTTTTCACCAATACAATCATAAGTCATACCGATTTGTCTTACGGTTGTGAGCTCACATGTTACGCTGTTTTTGTGATTGTATTGTGAAATATAAAGTTACTCCCCTGCGCGTATAGATGTTTATACATATAGATGTTTATACAAAAACATACGCCATTGTAATGCTCATAAAGAAAATCTATTATGCAATATACATATTACTCTTAATGGGTAAGTGAGCTCACAATTGAATCACCCAAACCGTAATAAATTTATTTGAGATTTTTACACATATCTAAACTCTCAGTAATTATTCCGCCAAACCAAAAGCTTAGATATCGTGTTTCTTTCAATATCATGATAGTAACAAAAATTTTTAAATGAAAATTAGTTAATTTTTGAAGAAAAAATAACGATTTTTGGTTTATAGTTGAAAACAATATAAATGTCACGTAAAAGCTATTTCTATTAGCTTTTTAATTCTTCATAATTTGTTGGGATATAATCTGCAATTCCTGATAAATTAACATAGTTCTGTAGAAGGCCGATATAGCTAACTTTATTTTAAAAGACATGCCCTTTAAAAAAAGAGGGTGATGTAAAGAAAAATAATATCAGACTATTTGTTATAGTTTTTATTTGCTTTATCTTTTAAGAGTGGTCGATAGTCACTTTTTTCGACCTTTGGCATATGAAAGTCTCCACTAATGAAAAATAAAAGGGTGGTACAATGTTAATGATCGAAGCCGTGTGTATGTATCCTGCCATCACATTCATATAGATATGTACAGGTCGGTTCAATAATCTCAAATGAAATTAAAAATACCAATTTGCAAATGGCAGCGTTATTTAAATGTCTGATTCGACTTAAAGGTCGTTGAATCCAAATTCTTCGAAAAAGTTGGAAGACCAAAAAGAATTCATTTTTTTGTAACCTGATATATAATAAATAATTTAGTAGAAGCAGAACTAAGGCTAATCAATAATAGCTGAATCTCCAAAACGATGACGAAAATACAGGACACCACTGTTTAAGGCAATCAAATTAACAAAATGTGGATTTGGCAATGACGGGGGATACTATACTAATGCTAATTGCGATATTCTGGTTCTCTTTTAAACTTAATAAAATGATATTTAATAGTTTTTGTTGACGTTAACTTGTTAGATGCAAAAACCATTAAAACGGTATTGTTAGCTAATGTTTTCTAAAGTATGTAACTGTCAGTTGCAACTTATAGTTGTTATAAGGAAGTAGTACACCGGATATAAGACAAACTTTTATAAATATATAGACATTATCAAATATATGTATGTATGTAGTATTTACAAAAGGTTTTGCTTTTCTTAACAATCACTGACAAATAAAGCGTTAATCTTTATGCATTTTTGTGAAAAGACATTACATTTTCATTATTATAAAGATTGTGGGATCTTAACAAACATGATATCATACATAGAACATTAGTTGAGTTAGGGAAAATGCAAGGCATTATTGGTTCTTTAATAGAATATGATTTTTAGGAAAAATTATAAAAAAAAAATATAATAATAAAGAAGAGTTAAAGACCAAACAAAAAAAAAACAACAACATAACACTTACCAATATAACTTAGTAAAACTGGTAGAAATATTAACCCATGAGCTGCTCCAATCAAGACAATACCCAAATACATTCTAAAGTAGAAAACTTGGAAGATTTGACTTTTGGCAAAAGCCAAAACTAGGATACCTCCAAATTTCGTCAATGTAATACCCGAAAATATTGAACTGCCCATTTTGGTTAGGCAATCAGCAGCACGTCTTTCACGAGTACCCTCGGTTGATATTGAAAAACTATGCACCAAATGTGAACAAAACTCCACAGATATACCAACGGCCATAACAAGATTGACCAAGGAAACAGCATTCAATGAAATATTCCAATAATACATGATGCCACCCAAATTTATAACAATCATTGTTATTGTTATGACCACCACCAATGATGAGTGTATATCGAAACCCATAAGTAGGAATGTTACGATGAATATGGCCAAAACGGAGATGCCCATACTTTGTAGGGTATCTGGCCACATGGTAAGATATTGTTCGTAGAAGACATAAAATACAGAATAGGGAAATACTTCAACTTTGACGGCCTCTTCGAATGGTAAACCTTGCGACATCAGACGACCCTGTATCATGTGTGTTATGTTGGCTGATATTTTACGAGCAGAACGCAAAGCGAAATAATAGTCCTCAGATGATTTCAATATGGAATGATAAGCCATAAAGTAGGAGACATCAACAGTAGTTTCATTATTGGTCGGTAAATTCCTGTAGCGCACGCCATTACCATAAGCCGCATGACCAGCCTTGGCACAACTGTCATCGGGATTGTCTTGAAGGAAGAATGGTAAATATTTTCCGAAATCTTTTTCATCAGGACGATTATAACGATTGTAATTAATTTCACAGCTAGCACAGGAGGTATCTGAAATTATAAATATTAAATATTAAAATTATCCCCATATACAATAAAACGTAGATTCAAAATTAGACTCAATTCAAGTTACGTCGCATAAAGAATTTGTCATTTAAATGTAGCCTGTTCCAAATTTAATTCAATCAGTTTATCTCTATCACGTCAGGCTTTTGAAATATTTTAACCTAGAAGTGCATAAAATGACCTTTTCAACATATATCAGAAATCACATACACTTGCTAGAAAAAGTAACCGTACACTTGAAGATATAATATTTTCAATTTCTAACTTTTTAACATTGGCGCAATTGGAATTTTACTTGTTTTTCGAAAACCGGTTTGTTTCTACTACAATTTTTTTTTTTTTTTTTGTTAATGTCGCAAAAAACGCAGAGTGCCAACTATAAGTACCAGAAAAAGTATTCGTACTTTTACAATTAAGGAAATCCCACAAATTCTGCAACGACGTACTGGCCTGTTACATCGATTTTATTTTAATAATTATATATCTTTTTAAAATTATATTTTAAAATGAGCCCCAAAGTCAAAGAAATCGGTGCTGACGAGAAAAAAAAATTTTTTAAAGCTTAGAAATGAAGGTAAATCCTTTGTTGAAATAGTTCGGATCATAGCCAGAAGCCACTCCTCATTGCAGTACATCATTAGAAACTGTAAATATACCATTTCAATTTTGTCAAAACCCCGTTCTGGTCGCTCTTCAAACTAACTGAGCACGAAAAGCGAACTAGTTTCACAGCAGTAAAACAGAATCCCAAAATTACTGCTTCTCAAATTTGTTCTAAAACGAAAGCATCATTGGCAAAGACATCCATGAAGATACCGTTGGAAATATTCGAAAAAAATCTGACTATCATGGTCATGTAGCACGTAGAAATCCACTCAGTCAGAAAATCATAGTCGGTCTAAACCGATGCGATACGACACCCTATACCATGCGTTTAGAGACCCTTTCTCTCACATCCAACTAATTGGACTTAGAAACCAAGTATAAGCCAAATTGAGTTGCATTGTGATCAGAGATCTGCAATGAGTACTGAAAGGGTGAGTAGAGCTAAATCATGATTCATAATTTCTTGTACTTATACGCGTTTATACTT
Organism: Cordilura impudica; assembly: GCA_963682025.1. Taxonomy (NCBI): domain Eukaryota; kingdom Metazoa; phylum Arthropoda; class Insecta; order Diptera; family Scathophagidae; genus Cordilura; species Cordilura impudica. The sequence goes on along the minus strand of OY821518.1, from coordinate 229,367,292 downwards.
ATTGAAATGTTGTCAATCCTCATATTTACTCTAAAATTTTAGGTACTCATGAGAATCATACTTAACAACATTTATGACGTTGCTAATTTAGACTCTCCTGCATTCAATGTGTAAGATATGTATGATTCGAACACGAAGATTAAATTACTCATTGTGGAGTTGCGCATTTGCTCTGTTGCGTTAGTATGGTACATATACATGTGTACATGTATAAAAATACATGCATTTGTACATTGAGGAGTTGAATGAGTGGACTCAATTATAAGTATTATAAGTACTTTTCTAAAATTATAAATCAAACTGACGTGATTTATGAATCAAACAGATTTGGGATGGTACGAGTATGATGTCAACATCGGATTCATATTTATTGCTACTTATACTTATAAATCAACGTTATTGTGAGTATAAGTAGATTCGTGTTGTTGAATTTCAATGATCTCTACTCACTTACACTTTAAATTTTATGAGTGACTCTGAGTAATGAAAAACGTTTCATTGCTGATCTCTGATTGTTCTTAAATTTTTTGCCTTCGGATATGAAAAATTTCATGGTCAGCATCCGCATATTTGCTAAAGTTACTAATTTATTCCAAAAAACATATAGAAACCAAATTAGCAAGATTCTTTTTTTTTTTTATAGATTTAAGTGAAGATCGGGAAGCATATGACTATGACTTCGAATGATTAATGGATGTAATAAACACACACAAACCAAATTCGGCCGAGATGTATACGATAATTTGGATCTTATGACAATTTAAGTCGATCTCATAGGGGTTATTTGTATGAGAACTAGGTCTAAACATGTACCGATTGCAATGCTATGGACGAAAAAAAGCTTACATACCAAATTTTATCAAAATATATTCATATTGAGACGTGCAGTTTGATTACAAGATTTAAATGGACAAACAGACGGATGCACAACTCATAAAATGATTCTGAGTTGATCGGAATAGTAACAGATGGGTCTAGGTGAGATATTTTTGGTAGTTACAAACAACATCACAAACTCATTATGCCCTCATAATGGTATAGGGTATAAAATCGTATTGAATTTGCAAATGAGTAGGAAATCAAGGCTCCAGAATTTTGGGAAAGTGTTTTATTTTCAGATTAAAGCAAGTTTTCCATTTTCGGCAGTAAAGGAAAAACATAGCTTGACAAAAACTGGAACTACACGGTAGGGGGATAAAATCAGTAAAGAGAATACTATAAAGTTGGAGAATACTTTAAAGGATATCCTACAACTTACTAACTTAAACAATATTTAATGAAAATTTAGTTGTTAATATTTCATATATACGAATACTTTTTATCAATTTATAAATTTTTTTTTTTTTTTTTTTTTAATTTTTACTTGAATAAAATTTATAATTAATACATAAATTAAAGAAAACTACTAAATACCTTATAAATTCATTAGAACAAATTTTTCAGCTTAATTCATTTTTTCTTATTTTTTTGTAGCATGACAGTTTTATTTGAGGTGTACGGCTACTTTTTCTAGCAAGTGTATTAATATTTCCGTAGAAACAGACCTCATCTGTTAGCCATATTATTAGAATAAAGAACATTTTAATGAATAAATTCGGTTTCTATACAGCAAAATATATACTAACTGATACAGTGATGTGCAATATAATAACCGGCTATTAAAAATTTATGTTTGTTTTTGTTATTGTCTTCAATTAAAATGTTTGGTTATTGTGAGGAATTTATTATTCACGGCTTGAGTGCGATGGTCAAAAATTCAAATAAAGTGATTATTGTTCAAAATAATAGCCCTTTTTTAAATAAATTTGTCTTTCTGGGAATTTGGTCCCGTATGCAGAGAACCATATTCCATCGGATTGACAATATAAACAGGATAATGATCCAAAGCAATCGCAAAATTAGTTCAATACTGGTTGATTACATGGCCTTCTCCGTCACCAGACGCAGAATTTGCTAAGATCACTTGAGAAGATATTTCTTCTGAAATTGGTAGAAGTAATACCCAAAAGAATTCAAGTGGTTTTAGATAACGATGGTGGCTATTTTAAATAATTATATAAATTAATAATTAATATAAGTTACTTTTTTTCTATACCATATCTTTTATTTTAAGTTAATAATCTCACCCATATAAACAAAGTTTTTATTAAAACTCTTTCTTTCCTTATGCATATGAGTTTTGGATCTCTCCGTTACTGTGCGTGACTTTGCGTGCCTTTTTTAAAATTAATCTTTGGTCACAACAGTCATTTCGTGACTGTGTGACTATCTTAAAATTAATCTTTGGCCACAAGAAGTCTATGGACAAAGTTTCAGATCGATCGGATGAAGAGAAGTGAGGTTTTAATCTCTCCGTGACTGTGCGTGACCATGTCAAGATTAATCTTTTTTTCACAGCAAGTCTATCGACCAAGTTTCAGATCGATCGTATAAGGGGAAATGGGTTTTAAATCACTCCATGACTGTGCGTGACTATGTCGAAGTTAATCTTTCTTTACAGCAAGTATATCGACCAAGTTTCAGATTGACTGGATGAGGGGAAATCCGTTTTAAATCTCTTCGTCACTGTGCGTAACTAACTCAAAGTTAATCTTTTTTTACAGCAAGTGTATGGACCAAGTTTCAGATCAATCGGATGAGGAGAAATGACATTTAGATCACTCCGTGAATGTGCGTGACTATGAGTGACTGTGCGTAACTACCCCAAAATTAATCTGTAGTCACACCAAAACTATGGGCCAAGTTTCAGATCATTTGGACAAGGGGGAATGGGGTTGCCCCACAACAGACAGACAGAGAGTATGAATTAAAATAAAGAGTTTAAAAAAATATATATATAAAAAAAGTAAATAGTTTCAGGGTTATTAAGAAATCAAAAAAGGTTATTATTTTGCACAGCACTGTATACAAAATGTTTGTAAACTGGCTTTAGTAATTGTCTGCTTTCTATAATTGTTTTCTTTGCATTTGTATTTCTTACTACATAAATACTAAGAAATGCATATTAATTTATAAATTATGAAAATAATTCTTTCAGTGGAATCTCTGTAGCCTCAAAGCGTTGAAAAACGTTTTTAAACAGCGTTTAAAAATTTTAATTATTTTCAAAAGCCCTATTAATCTTCAGAATTTATACACCATTAAATTTCGGATATATTAATTAAAACTGTCTAAAATAAAACTTGAAATCATTTTTAATCTACCTCTAATTTTGAATAAAGAACCTAAAATCTAAACCTTTTCGTGGAACTCAACAATAACCATTAATACTACCACGATCGCGGTTCTACCTTGAGCACAAAAAATAAATTGAAAATTTGAAGAGTGATGTTATTTTTTTCATATTTATAAAATTACCTTGATGTGGACAAAACTCTCCTGTATTTGGATGATATTTACAACAGCTTGATGCCTGGCTCCAGCTAAAATAATCATCGATCCAACTTGAAGCTGGTCGTGCAATATATGTAACATTTGATCGTTTGCTTGCCAAATAAACTTGTGTTAAAACACTGTCATCATTACAGTGCTGCCCAGAACAAACAATATTTTGATCCGCAATCTTCGAAAAGTTCAAGCCAGATTTTAACACAAAATAAACTGGTGGTCCAATATTAAGGTACTTATTTAGAGATTTAAAATAATGTAAAACGAAACTATCCTCTGGCATGGATAATTCTTGATTCAAGCCGATTTCAATGCGTGGTGCTATAGCAATGCTCGAACACAACCAACCGAAGAATACAATCATAACAATAACACGTACCGTTTTTTTCATTAGGAATGGTACATAGACACTTTTGAAAAACTTGTAAAGCAGGCCCTCTGTTGTGGGAGCAGCATCAGTTTTTTTGCCACGTATGAAACAGCAGATATCCAACCGATTTTCAGCTTGACGTTTAGTATCCAAAGTTAGTAAACTAACAAAGCAGGTGATTTGTAACAGAAAATCGAAGAGTAGTGCCATGCCGGCATATAATGCAAAAGCTTTGACAGCCGGCATATCAGACAGACCACCCAAGAAGAAGCAACAGCTTTCGCTTACGGACGTTAATAACATCGAGGGTCCCACACGGCCCAATATTCGACCAATATGCTCTTCATGAGTTTCATCGGCTCTACGATTGTCTCGTTGATAGGTTTGTACTAATATAAAAATGTTGTCAACACCGACGGCCAAAACCAAAAAGGGAATAACTTCGACAATAATCAAAGTAGCTGGAATGCCAATATAACCAAAAACGCCAATCGATGACACAACAGAAGCCAACACAATGATGACTCCACCAACTCCCAATGTTATTTTGCTATCAATAAAAGCTCTGCCAACTTCCTGAACATGACCCAATGATATGGCGATATAAGCGAACATTATCAGGTATGACACTAAGATGGTTAGAACGTCCGATTGTGATTCTCGATTCAGTTCATCTTCTATTGAACGTTCCGAGGTAAAGGCAATATCCATATTTTTACTCATACGGTTTTTCGTATAGTTTAACATATAATCCACATAACGTTGTTCCCATTCCAAAGCTGGTCCCAATTTGTCCTTATCATGATGATTGCTTACAAGAAAAGTTATAATGAGGGCATTAGCACTTTCGTATTTGGTATCGGAGCCCAATTGTTCTCCCGGTTTAAGGAAACCTCCAAGGCCAATGGCTGGATCGACTGGCCCACCGTAGGGAGCCAAACATAAATAGGGATTATTCATGCACTGATAGAGCTCATCCAAATAGGTGACCTGAAATTAAAAACAAAGAGTTAATTCATTCATGATGGAGTTGTTGTTTTTATAAAAACCGCATTGTAACCGGGTATATTAGACCGATTTTTGAATTGTATAAAATAACATAAGGACTCGTCATAGCAAATGTATGAAAAAAACACTTTCGTTAAAATATTGGTATAAACAAAATTTGAATAGCATAACTTTTGGCCATAGATAGGGTACAAAATGTTCCCATCATGTTCCAATAAGGGTCCTCTTATGTAACAAGAGCAAGTACTAACTAACGAATTGTAAGTTAAATGTCTTTTATTCGAATGATTAGAAAGCAGGTTTTTATTTTATTTATTTATTGTGCTTTCCTGTACAACAAGAAAATTATTCTTATAATTACAGTACAGTATTAATTAATTACTAGCAATTCCAGTCCTCGAAATTCGAGCGCAACTTCTGGGAAAATTTATTTTTCCATTAAATAAAGACCCTAAAAGTATGCTAATCAATTGTAGCCAATTCACAAATCAACACAAAAAACAAACTCATTTTTATTACAAACACATTAACAAATTTAATAAATACACACATATCATTGTATAATATTATGTATGTGTTAGTAGCAACTTTAAATGTAATTTACTCAAAATAAAAGAAAAAATTTAAAAATCTGTAAATCTGCAAAATGGCTAAAAAGAAATACCTTTCAAATAATTTGCGTTTGGTCAAAATCGGGATAAAACGGTAGAACAAAACATCGGTCACAAGAAATCGCCTAGCCTATTGATATTATAGATATGGGTACAATGTGCTGATATAAATGAAATTAATTACATATATTAATTATTTATAAAATAAAATAACGAAAAAAAATAATAAAAATATTGTATCTTCAACTGTAATATGGCAACATTGTTAGTACCAACATCTGACCTATTCATTTTGACATCTACATTATTCTCCTTTTTGTACATAGAGATATGCAAGTCATATATACTTATACATACTTTACAGTTTTAACATTTTTGTACCTTAACGTATCTTTCTTTTTAATTGATTTTTAATAAAGCGTGTTATATATATATATATATAAAAAAAAACATAATAATTGGCGACGAGTTAAAACCGAAAAATCAAAATATCGGAAAATTCAATTAATTTAAAGAAATTGCCAAAACAAGTGCATAAAAAAAAATCCACAATGAACGCCGAACAGTTTGCAAAATTTCTGGAAATACAGCAGAAAATTCTAGAACAAATTAGAAACAACGGAACATCAACAGGCGCAGGTTCATCAAATCAATTAGGCCCGAACACAAACATTGCATTAGTTCCAAATTTCGAAGTGTTGGACATTTCAAAGGAATCATTCCGCAACTATTGCTGAATTCAATTGGCGCTAAAAGTTTCAACGAGTGAGCTGAAGTACGATGAGTTGGTGAAACTTTTAGAGGGACATTTATCGCCGAAACAAAATGTGTTGGTATCACAGCATCAATTTTTATCGAAATACCAAACAGATCAACAATCGATATCAGAATTTGTTGCAGCACTCAGAACTGATATCGGTGATTGCGAATTTTAGTGTCAATGCAAAAAATCCATAGCTGAGATATTTCTTCGCGCGCAATTTATTCGAGGGCTGAAAGATAATAATATTCGTGAACAATTGCTACAGTCACCGCAACTATCTGAGTTTTCAGACATTGTGTCAAAGGCGTTGGCTCTCGAAGCGGCGAAAATTGATTCCAGAGAACTTGCTAATAAAACAAGTCAATTAAATTCTCAAGAAATTAACAAAATTTCTGGTAAAGCTGAAAAAAATAAACAAAAAAAATCAACGAAAATCTCATCAGAGCAAATCGAAGCAGGGAAAGTATAAAATTGATTACAAAGCATTGGGCCTTGATGGACTTTGTCTAAGGTGTGGTAGGAGCAACCAATATGCAAAAAGTGTCGCAGCAACAAGAATAATCTTAGATGCTCGGAATGTAACAAAACTGGTCATGTAGTTAAGGTATGTATAAAAGCACGTTTAAAAGATGATAAATTGAATCAAGAATCAACTCATCAAGTTCAAAACATTCATCAATATGGAATTTTAAGCGTAGTCGATATACATCAGAACACCTCAACAAGTTGCGACCGATTTTTCGTAACCCTAAATGTTCAAGATAACCCCATTAAGTTTGGGATCGATACAGGGTCGGGATATACATTTTTACCAAGGGATCAATTTTCCAAACTTAACCTCAATGTTCCATTGTTACCAGCCAACCTTTCGTTTCGGTCATACACCAAAGATATTTTTACCCCTGATGGGAAGATTTTAGTCAAAGGCGAATATGAAGGTACATCAATTGTTGATGAAATCTACATTGTTCCAGAGGAATACACAGCACTCCTTGGCCATCAATGGATTCGGAAACTGAACATAAATTTAAATGAAATCAATTCTTCATATGCCACGAATCAAATAAATATTGTAAACAAAATCGATTCAATTTTGAACGAATTTCAAGATATTTTCAAACCAAAAATTGGATGCGTCAAACAATACACAATATCGCTTAAATTGCGAGACGATGCAAAGCCTATATTTACACGAGAGCGAGAAATTCCATACGCGTTAGTCCAAAAAGTCAACCATGAGCTCGACCAGTTGGAGGCATCAGGCGTGATTTCAAAAACTGAAATAAGCGATTGGGGGTCACCTCTTGTGGTCATACCGAAATCGGACGGTGGGGTACGGTTGTGCGTGGATTATAAAGTAGGCGTGAACGAACGACTGGTGGACGCTCATAGCCCAATTAGAAAAATTGAAGATATTTTCAACTGCTTGCGTAACTCGAAGTATTTTTGTACCTTAGACCTATACAAAGCGTATTTGCACATTCCTGTCGATGACGACTCAAGAAAAATACAAACCATGTCAACACATCGTGGCACTTATAAAGTAAACTGGTTGTCCTTAGGTATCAAAACGGCACCATCTGAATTCAATCGAATAATTAATCAAATTTTACATGATATTCCCAAAATCGAAGCGTATTTTGATGACATCATTATACATGGGGCAACGAAATCTGAATGCCTGGAAAATTTATCAAAATGTTTACATCAGTTGCGAAAATATGATCTACACTTAAATAAAGACAAATGTCGATTCTTTCAAGAAGAAATAGAATTTTTGGGTCATGTTATCAAACTAAATCAAATTTTAAAATCAAAATCAAAAATTTCTTCCATAACAGAGCTTCCGAAACCAGAATCAGTCGAAGACGTGCGGCTGTTCTTGGGGATGGTGACATACTATTCGCGTTGCATTCCCAATTGTTCAACGCTTACATCACCCTTACGAAGCCTCGCCAAAAAAAACCTAACTTTTAAATGGACCCTGCAATGTGAAAAGGCTTTTAATAATATCAATGAAGAAATTGCAAGCGATCGTGTACTAGCTCCATATAATCCGAGACTGCCACTGCAATTGGCCTGCGATGCTAGTCCAACCGAAATTGCTGGTGTACTGTCCCACATAATCGGAGATGAAGAGCACCCTATTGCGTTTGCCTCAAGATCGCTTACGGAAGCTGAAAAAAATTATTCTCAAATTGATCGCGAAGTACTGGCTATAGTATTTTCAGTTGACTATTTCTATCAATATCTATTTGCAAGATCGTTTATTCTAATAACCGATAATCAACCTCTAGTTCGAATTTTTCACCAAAATGCACAGTTACCACAAATGACATTCTCTCGTCTTCAAAGATATGCGGCATTCCTTTCTGGTTTCAATTACAAAGTTGTTTATAAAAAGGGGATTGAAAATGTAAACGCCGATTGTTTATCCAGAGCTCCTGTAAAATCTCCATTGTTAAACGATACAGCCATCAATGAAGAAGTAAATCTACTCCGCGAATCATCTGTACAACAAATTTCAACATTCAACTTGAACTTCAAAACCCTTCAAGCGGAAACGAATAAAGATCAACATCTTTCAATGCTGGTACACAATCTTCGAACTAATTGCGTGGAAAACACCATGTTTACTCTCAATAATGGTATTGTGTTTAGAGGTCAACGGGTAGTAATACCTAATTCTTTGCAAAGTAGCGTATTGACAGAGCTTCACCAAACCCATATCGGAATTTCAAAGATGAAGCAATTAGCCAGGAGATATGTATATTGGAAGTCTATTGACAAAGACATCGAAAATTTAGTTAGAGAGTGTGAAGCATACATGAACGTGAAGTCGAATCCCCCTAAAGCAAAGTTACATACGTGGGAGGAGCCAGAACATAATTGGCACACATCCACATCGATTATGCTGGCGTTTTTCAAGAACATTTCTATCTGGTTGTGATGGATGCGAAATCAAAATGGGCCGAAATTGGATTAACACCTTTTTCTCCAACATCAAAATCTACAATTGAACTGCTATTAGATTTGTTTTCGAGACATGGGTATCCGGATGTCATCGTATCCGACAACGCTAAAATTTTCACCAGCGATGAATTTCAATCATTTTGTACAAAAGCTGGGATTTTTCAAAAATTAATTGCACCGGGTCACCCCGCTACGAACGGATTAGCCGAGCGTAATGTTCAAACCCTTAAAAATAGACTTAAAGCTATGAAAGATGATCTTCGCCCTATACGCCAGAAGATAAGGGAAACTCTGTTTCGATATCGAGCAACACCACTTGCAAATGGCAAAACACCATCGGAACAATACCTCAATAGACAAATTAGAATTCAACTCGACGCGTTAAACCCTCCTAAGATTCAAATTCGCAATTCAACCGACCGACGTAAGGCCCGACAATTAAGCGAGGGTGATCGAGTACAAGCTCGCTATTATGCAAGTAATAAAAATTTATGGAAGTTGGGTAACGTTACTAAAAAATTTGGTCATCTCCATTATCAAGTGAAATTAGATGATGGATACATTTTCAAACGTCACATAGATCAACTACGATTAACGGAAATTCAACCAAACATAAATTCGGATGTTAGGATCCAGGTCCAAAAGTTCCAAGTCAAAATTTGCAAGATCTAATCCTGTTTCCACCACAGGCAGAAAATCTTGATGATCAGAACACTGCTGAAGTACCATCGACACCGACTCAACAATCCTTACGTAGGACTGCTCGACAACGTCGTGGACCTGCATATCTGAACGATTATGTATTTTAGTATCTGATGGATGTCTTATAAGCGTGGGAGAACTATTGTATCTTCAACTGTAATATGGCAACATTGTTAGTACCAACATCTGATCTATTCATTTTGACATCTACATTATTCTCCTTTTTGTACATAGAGATATGCAAGTCATATATACTTATACATACTTTACAGTTTTAACATTTTTGTACCTTAACGTATCTTTCTTTTTAATTGAATTTTAATTTATATATATACACAAAAAAACCTAGCAATGCAAGACTTTTTAAATAAATAATTGTGTGCACAAAAATTAGAACTATAATTTTTAAAAGATTATCAAAAGACACACCAAATAGTCTTACAGAGAAGGGAGTTATATGAGAATATCTTCTTAAACCAAAAACATAACGAATAATATTATTATATGCAACATTGAGTCGACGTTGGCTCGAGGATTCGCAATTAGCAAAAATTTCACAGCCGTACAAAAGTCTAGGAATAATATACGTTTTGGCTAGTAGAATTCTTACTTTGAAAAGGTGTGAAATATTGTGTTGACCAAAGACATCTCAGTTTAACGTAAGTTTGCCCAACCACATTATTTATATGATAGAGAGCTGTTAAAGATAATAATTAGATTTTTGGCAGAAGACAACAATAGGAATTTTTTTAACCGTTAATTGTAATATCAGGACCCATGGGTGGTTGTTTAGACCGTTTACTTATCATCAAGCATTTAGATTTTAATGGGTTTAAAAAGAGCTGGTGGGCCGTAGCCCAACGATGGATATTTAAATCTTCTTCGAGTTTTCCTATATTGTGATTAATTGAAGCAGTCGGACTGCTTACATATGAATTTTGCAATGAAGAAGTTGTGAATGTAGATCATTAGCATAGAGAGAAAAAAAGACCCTAGGATGGATCCCTGGGGCACTCCTCTCGTAATATTCAACGTTGTTGAGATTTTATTTTTCACATAAACCAATTGGGTAAGATCAGATAGGTAGGATCGAAGCAGATTTACAGATGATGAAGAAAAATTAAAAAGATGTTTCAGGTTATTACATAGCATTAAGTGGTCAACAGTATCGAAAGACTTTGAATGGTCAAGTAGGACCAAAAATTTACTTTATTATCATTCAGTTCCTGTCTTATGTTTTCAATTACTTCAGTCAAAGCAGTAACACAACTATGATTAGATCGAAAACTTGATTGTATATTCGACAACAAACCAATCTCATTTATGTAAGTGGAAATTTGTTTGTGTAGGAGCTTTTCGAGTACTTTTGAAAAGTAACACAGGATTGCTATGGGGCGGTATTCGTTAGTAGATTTAGGAACAGAAATTATTTTGGCATGTCTCCATTTGAAAGGGAAAGTCCTTCTGGATATAATTGAGTTAAAGAAATGTGTTAAATAAGGCAAGAGAAAGGGCAGCAAAATTCTTACAAATACTGGATGAATATTATCATGTCCGATTGCATTAGATTTAACACCAACAACACTAAGATAAACATCTTCATGAGTTACACACGAAAATTCAAAGCAATTAATGGAGTCATTATCATTGTTAAAATTGTAAAATGAGGATTTGTTGTTGTGTACTACTGGTAAATTACTGAAGACTGAGTTTAACTCATTGACATTGTTGATTTAAATGTTGCAATTAAATAGTTTATACTGTTACTACTTGTTTGTTTTGTATTTTAAATGTTTTTATAAATAACAAAACAACATGAAGTTTTGTTTCTTAAAATTATTTTTCACTTCAATAAATAACTTCAAACTATAAACATCAAATTTCAACTGGTTATGGGCCCAGGACACTCATGCAAAGGATTTTATAAGAAAGAATTTTATTTCAAGTCGCTTAGGAAGAATTTTATTTGATTTATTTAAAGAAAATTTTCAAGAAGGGCAGTATTGACACAAAGTAAGGATATTTATAATATTGTAAGTATACATTCATTAAAAATGGAAGAATTCAAGATTGAAAAATTGCACGGAACTGTGAATTGGAGTTCATGGAAGTTCATGTGAATAATTTTAAAGTCAATGGATCTGTTTAATATAATTGATGGCACAAATAAGAAACCGGTTATCCAGAATGAGGGTGGAGATGCTAATAATGCTCGTTTTATCCAGAACCTCCACGCTTGGGAGAAATCAGATATAAAGGCCCAACGAATTATAATTCTATCTGTGGATAATACAATTATAAAAAATTTAATGTGTTGCAAAGAAGCTTTCGAAATGTGGAATAAATTGATCACAATTCATGAAATGCAATCTGAAGTAAGTGTTCATTTATTACAACAATAATTTTATGAAATTCAGAAGAATTCAGGAGATTCAATTGAAATGCATATTGCAAAGATTGAAGAACTTGCTGAAAAATTAAGAAACCTGGGCCTTTATCCGAAAAAATGGTTATCACAAAAATTCTTATGACGTTACCATCAACGTATAATCACTTTGTTACTGCTTGGGAGTCATTTGACGAAAATAAAAGAAATTTAAATAATTTATCGAATCGATTAATATTGGAACAAACCCGATTGAATCGTGATAATATGGAATCAAAAGCTTTTGCAACTAAAAAACAAAATTATTCTAAAGGAAGCAAGTAACCTGGTAAATGCTTTAAATGTAATCAAGAGGGTCACTGGAAAAAGGATTTCCCACTATTGAAGATAAGTTTTAATAAAAAATCAACGACATTTAAATCAAGTGCATTTATGAGTGATAGTCATTATGTTATTAGTCCAGATGAAAAATGGATCGTTGATTCTGGTGCATCTGAACACATGACTTCACATCGGGAATGGTTCACAACTTTTAAAAATTTTCAAGAACCTTCGAAAATTAAAATTGGCGATGGATCTATTTTGAATGCAATAGGTGAGGGAAACATAGATGTATTAATGAAAACTGACGTAGGATGGAAACATAAATTTTTACAAAATGTTTTATTTGTTCCTAACATTAAAGTAAATTTGTTTTCGGCAACAACAGCAATGGACAAAGGTTATCAAATGCAATCAGATAAAGACATTTGACATTTTACTCGTAATGGTAAGATTGAGGCTGTAGGGTGCCGTAGAGGTAATTTATTTGAAATGGAGATGAAAATTTTAAAGAAACAAGATACTAATTTTATTGCAAATTCCAATAATGAGTCGATTGAGTTATGGCATCAAAGATTAGTACATCAAAACATAAAACATGTGAAAGAAATTTTACAAATTAATAATATAAATTACAAGAAAGATGTTGATATAGTAAATATATGTGAAGGATGCTGCTTAGGAAAACAACATCGGTTGCCTTTTACTTCATCTACAAACAGAGCGAAAATTGCGGGTGAATTAATTCATGCCGATATTTGTGGCCCCATGGAACAGTCATCTTTAAGTGGTTCTAAATACTTTTTGCTATTAAAAGATGATTTTTCACATTTTAAATGGGTGTATTTTCTACAGCAGAAGAACGATGTTTTTGAAAATATTAAAGATTTTATAAATATGTTGAAGAATTAAAACATAAAAATAAAGACATTTAGATCTGATAATGGACGTGAGTTTATAAATAAGAATATTGAGCTAATATTTAAAAATAATGGAATACAACACCAAAAATCAGTTATATATACACCTGAACAAAATGGAGCTGCTGAACGAGAAATACGTACCATAGTAGAATTGGCAAGAAGCTTGATACATGCAAAAGCAATGAGTAAAGTGTTATGGGCAGAAGCAGTTCATCATGTTATTTATGTTCTAAATAGAACAGGAACTAGTTCAATTAAAAATAAATCGCCTTATGAATTGTGGTTTAACAAAATATCAAATATACAACATTTAAAAGTATTTGGTACTGAAGTTTTTTCACATGTTCCTAAGTAAATCAGAAAGAAGTGGGATGCAAAGAGCAGAAAATGAGTTTTTGTTGGCTTTGATATTAAAAAGGGCATGTAAAAGGGCATCGAATATATTTTAGAAATGAAAATAAAATTGAAATATATAGAGACATAATATTTTGTGATGAACTTCAAGTAAAAAATAAAAATGTTAATAAAGAGCGTTATGATACTTTAAAATTATTTTTTGAAAATAATGAAATAAATTCTAATCAACATACTGACAATCAAAACATTGAATTAAATGGAGGAGACATTGCAGATCAGACTGAGTTAAATATTGAACAAGTTAATGCGAATGACAACCAAAATGATAAAGTAACTGATCAAAATGCTTTAGATTTATCATTAGAAACTAGTTCTTTGGATATTGCTAGAGAAGAGTCTTTATCTGAAACACAACTTCAATGTAGTGATCATACAAGAGCTTAGAAAACAAGATATAATTTAAGACCAAACCCAAAACAAAAAATTATGTTTGATGATTTATTTTTATCTGTTGTGGAAAAGGAAGAGCCTAAAACCTATGAAGAAGCTATGAAATCTAACAATGCAAATAAATGGAAAGAAGCTATGGATTAAGAATATAGTTCACTTATTAAAAATAAAACTTGGATTCTATGTGATTTTCCAAAAGGGAGAAAACTTATTGATTGTAGATGGTTATATAAAATAAAATCAAATTCAAATGGTTCTATTGAACGGTATAAAGCACGATTAGTGGCTCGCGGGTTTTCTCAAGAATATGGTTTGGATTACGAAGAAACATTCAGTCCAGTTATGAAGTATGATTCGATTAGATTGATACTAGCCGTTGCTGTTTCTGAAGGTATGAAAATAAAACAACTTTCTGTATGGCGAATTACAAGAAGAAGTTTTTATGAGTCAACCTATTGGATATATAAAAGATTCCAAAAAGGTTTGTATGCTTAAAAGAAGTCTTTATGGATTAAAACAGGCACCACGGTGTTTTAACAGAAAGTTTTGTGAAACACTGAAATCATTTGATATGACAATAAGTCAATGTGATACATGTGTTTTTATAAAGAATATACAAGGATCAAAACTTCTATTAGCAATTTATGTTTGTTGGTGTATAATGATGATAAATTAGCAAATGAATTACTTTTGCATCTCAAGAACAATTTTGAAATGAAGGAATGTAAAATTGATAAATTTTTAGGGTTTCAAATGAAAATTTTAGATTCTGGAATGTTATTTTTACATCAATATCAATATACAGAAAAAATACTTAATCGATTTAATATGCTTGATTGTAATAGTGTTTCTACACCATTAGAAGCTGGGTGTATGATTAATGTTAAAAATTAGAAGTTACAAGAGAAATATCCATACAAAGAGTTGGTTGGATCTTTAATATATTTATCAATAATGAGTCGACCAGATATATCTTACGCTGTTGGAGTGCTAAGCAGATTTATGGAAAATCCATGTCAAATACACATTAATGCAGCAAAAAGAACATTAAGATATCTTAAAGGTACCATGAATTATGGTTTATTATACTCCAAGAAAGAAGAACTTATATTAAATACATATTCTGATTCTGATTATGCTGGAGATGTAGAAAATCGCAGATCAACTTCAGGAATGGTGACACAATTAGGAAATTGTACTATATCATGGAGATCACAACAACAACGAACGGTTGCTTTATCAACTACAGAAGCTGAGTATATTGCAGCATATGAAGCTGTAAAGGATACTATTTGGATGAAACGTTTTGTAAATGAAATTTTCAACAAAATTGAAGGAAATAATTTATACCTAGACAATCAAAGTACAATTAAATTCATTAAAAATCCAGAATATCATAAGAGGACAAAACACATTGATGTTAAATATCATTTCATTCGAGAGAAATTTTGAGATGCAGAATTTCACCTGAATTTTGTAAATACCAAGGAGCAGTTTGCAGATATTTTAACAAAACCACTTTCTAAACCTACTTTTGAATATTTAAGAAACTGTTTAAATGTGTCAAATTGTTAAATGATTATTTTTTGTTTACTATATTTGAAATTGTAACATTTAGAGGGAATGTTGATTTAAATGTTGCAATTAAATAGTTTATACTGTTACTACTTGTTTGTTTTGTATTTTAAATGTTTTTATAAATAACAAAACAACATGAAGTTTTGTTTCTTAAAATTATTTTTAACTTCAATAAATAACTTCAAACTATAAACATCAAATTTCAACTGACATCAATACTGCTACCAACACTTTTAATGCCTTTCCCTATACCAATATCACGAACGTGTTTTCAGGTTTGTCGTGAATTCATAGCGGACTCAAAACGCTTTGAATAATAGACCGATTTAGCTTTTCTAATGATGTCGTTAACTTTTTTCCTTGCAGTATATAAGGACTAAAAATGTTTTTGCTCTGATTTAACTCCGAATAAGTGATAATGGCCTCGAGTTAAGCGAAATATCTTTGTTTTTTTTTTTTCAAATTCGTAAAATGTGATATTATTTAAATTAAAATTCCCACTTAATTTTATAAAATGAAAGCGTAAAATTATATTTAAACAAAAATAATATCAATTATATTTTCATGCTCCACACAGTTCTCTCAGCTTTTTCGGAGTGCCCTTCATCAATCTCTTGACAACTTCAAAGGCGTTCTTCCATTTTCTTTTAAAATCTTTTATGACATTGCAGTCTGTTTACTCTTCTTCAAATTGTTTTCTGTTCGAGCCGTTTCAATTGGTTGGCATTGTGGGTCTTTTTTTAACAAATTATTCAATATTATTTTCCTTTGTAAATTTAAAGTTATTGCAGAATAAATAAGGCCAAAAGAAAGTGATTTGCATAGAAGGAATTAATTTATTTTCTAAGCAATCTTTACTGTACATTTGCACATTAATAGTTCCTGTTGTTATAATGAAGGTGACAAACAAGATGTTGGAACCAAGTTTCTCAACGCGAATAGAAATTTCTAATCTGGAATTATCTTTCCTTCAACTGCAGTATACTATTGAGGGCTAGGAAGCGGGTTGATGTTTGATTTGAAGTAAAATGTATTTTTTTAAGACCGATAGAGCTTGAAATTGTAAAATAAATAACACATAAACCAGTGACTTGACGTAGCCCCGCTGTAAATAACCGAGAGGTATCAAATCGCACGACCCTGTACAGATCCATTTCTCGAAATCAATTTATCGCCAAATTTTGATAAAACCACATCTCGCCTGGAACAATGTCATCCATAGTTTCAAACAAAAAATCATTGATCATGGTGCAGTAACGGCAATTTTGTTTATTAACAAACCCAAAAATGAGCCTCATCATAAAAATCACGAAGTCATCTAAAGGGTCCGCCGTCTAACGTTTTTTTTTCAACTAGTGCTTATTTCGTGAATGGTAACACTTAGCTCATGTCTGATTTGACAGATAATTAGTTTTATCCTTCCGCTGAGGTAGTTGTGTGACATTACTTTGAAAATCATGGTAATGTTGCAGAATGTGTGTGTGAAAATTGCGTACGGATTTTGGAAGAAGAGAAGCACCGTCAGCTCCGTATGTTCGTTATCTTGTGAAAAAAGTGAAAGAAACTGGCATCCTCATCGATAAACCAAAGCGTGAAAAGCCAAAAACAGTGCGTACACCCGAGAATATTGCTGCTGTGTCAGAAAGTGTGCGTGAAGCGCCATCAACATCAATTCACCATCGTTCTCAAGAATTGAACATTTCGGAGGCATCATTGAGACGAATTTTGCATAAAGACCTTGGTATGACGCCATACAAAGTCCAATTGGTTCAGGAGTTGAAGCCAACTGACCATCCAATGCGTTTTCGCTTCGCTAAGTGGGCCTGCGATCGACTTACAGAAGATGCCGATTTTGCCAAAAAAAAATCATCTTTTCAGATGAAGCTCATTTTGATCTTGGCGGGTATGTAAACAAGTAAAATTGTCGCATTTGGGGCACAGAAAACCCGCACGCATACATTGAAAAGCCGATACACCCAAAACGAGTCACTGTTTGGTGCGGATTTTGGTCCAGAGGCATAATTGGGCCATTTTTCTTCGAAAATGAGCAAGGAGTGGCCGTTACAGTTAATCGCGATCGTTATCGGGCCAAGTTGAACGAAGTTTTGTTCACAAAAATTGAAGAGGAGGATATTGGCAACATTTGGTTTCAACAGGACGGCGCTACGTGCCACACAGCCGAAGCTACACTCGATGTTTTGCGCTCTGTTTTTGAAGATCGCATTATCAGCCGCAGAGCTGATGTTGTTTGGCCACCTCGGAGCTGCGATTTGACACCGTTGGACTATTATTTGTGGGGTGCCCTCAAAGATAACTGTTACGCCAACAAGCCAGAGACAATTGACGCTTTAAAGGACAATATTCGTGAAGCCATTGGTGAAATACAGCTGCACACAATCGATAATGTGCTTAAAAATTGGATCGATCGTGTATGGCCAGCCAAGGCAGCCATTTAAATGAAATTATTTTCCATTATTAACCGGAAGGATTGTACTTTCAAATAAAAAAAGAAATTTGAGATAATATTCAGTAGTTTTTTTTTTATAGCATTTTCAAAAAAAAATAAAAGTTATTTGGCAGACCCTTTATTATACTTTCGTTTGACAGCTAACTCTTTCGTATGTTCTAGCTAAGCCAAAAGAAAAAAAATACCCTTTACGTTTCATCATCCATAAAAATCCAGTAATTTTTCGTTCCTAAAACTTCCTTGATGTAGTTTTCCTGATTTTCTTTTGCTTTTCTGATTCTTTCGTGTTTTTAAACTATTCTAAGCCAAGGGCGGGTTTTCTGCATTTTATGCAGAATGCTAACAACATGAACGATTTTTTCTTCCAAATTCTTACTTCGCGGTGGTTTATATTTATGTTGCTATTTGCCTCCTCGATATAGTTGAGGTTTCAAAGTAGCGTTTCAGTTCATAACCTACAGTACTTTTTGCTATTTTCAAGACTTTTGCCTTAAATTTCACTGATCAGTTTGCCAACAAACAATTTTCTTCGTTCGAATTCATTCATAGTTGCTCAGAAATATTTAAAATGTAAATTAGACAAATAACTAAATTTACAATGACACGTATACAGAGACATTGCAAGTCATTTTACAATTGATTTTATGTCGATCGGTATCGCCGAAGAAGAGTCTTAGTCTAGTGTTTTTGGTAGTAACATAAATCAGTACAAACTCATAATGCTGTACAAGAGAGTTGTGTAAGGGAAAAACATCGAGCATAGTCTTCAGTAACAGGAGTCCAGATCTCAATGACTGCAATACGTTCTAATTCATTTTCTTAGATCGAATATTTTCCTATATAGATTCGAAATTTCAACATTATTTCTCGGAATATGTCCCCAGACGGGACACGATGGGGAACAATATGAAGGGCCTAATGAGGAACAATATTGAGAGGAAAGAAATGATAAAATAACCGAAAATATGGTAATTAAGGCAATACAAAGCTTTTAAGGCAGCAGTCCCAGATGAAGTCTTTCCTGCTCTACTACAAAAAAGCGGGGACTTAATTGGTAGTAGTCTGGCTGTCATATTCTCTGCTTGCCTAAAATTTGCGTACACCCCCAGGGCATGGCAGCAGGCCAAAGTGGTCTTCATACCAAAACCGGGAAAGGAAAGCTACGCGAACCCAAAGGCCTATCGACCGATAAGTCTTACATCCTTCTTATTGAAAACCTTGGAGCGAATAGTCGATAACATGGTTAAATGTCAAATCCCAAATGAGTTGTTGAAATTTAAACAGCACGCTTATTTAAAGGGACGCTCAGCGGAAACTGCGCTTCATGAAGTAGTTCACCACATCGAAAGATCTTTTGATCTAAAAATCTTCACCCTAGCTATATTCATTGATATAGAAGGAGCTTTTAACAATGTATCAACCAATACGCTACTCCAATCCCTAGAAAGATTCGACATTGACCGGGATATTAAGGCTTGGATCAGTCACATGCTAGGGAATAGATGGATAAGTTGCGAGGTCGGTGGCATTAAAATAAGAAACAAGGTTTGTTGTGGGACACCTCAAGGGGGGATTTTATCCCCCCTTCTCTGGGTGACCACTATAAACAGTCTGCTAAGGATACTAGCCAATAAGGGTTTCCAACCTGTCTGCTACGCAGACGACCACATGGCCAGACACCAGACTATTTTAGACCAAATTCCGGGACTCAACACAGTGAATATTGGCTGTGATAGAATCGCGGAAGTGTCAACAGATATACCCTGCAGTATACGGATACCAGACAGGGAAAGTTGGATGAACGGGAATATTCTACAGAACCTTCCAGGGTCACATTACTATACGGACGCCTCTAGTCTGCATGGTAAGACTGGGATAGGTTTCTACGATGAGGACCGTTCCACAGGGATATACCTCCGTGTTCCGGACCACAACTCCGTCTTTCAGGCTGAATTGGTGGCGATAAAGGAATGTATTAGGTATATTAACGCACGGGATTCCCCAAGTCCCGGAGACGTGAAAATGTTTACGGACAGTCTGGCGGCTATCAGAGCGATATCCGCAGACAAAACTAGATCAAGGACTATCCTCGAGTGTAAGGAGGAGATTTCAAGCTTCTCCAGAAGAGGCAGACTTGAAATCGTTTGGATCCCAGGACACAGTGGTATAATGGGAAATGAGATTGCTGACAAACTGGCCAGGAAGGGCTCTCTCCTGGAAAGAGTAAATTTGGAAAACCCAATACCTTTCAAGTCTCTCAAATTGGAACTGGCAGACTGGGCGACAAATTCACATGTATCAATTTGGGAAGAGAATGACGTGGGTAAGGTTACAAAGATATTATGGGGTTCTCCCAACGCAATAAGAACAAGGGAGATCCTGAATCTGAATAGGGTAGAACTTAGTAGGGTAATTGGCATCCTCACTGGACACTCTGAGCTGAGGGCTCACCTATACCGTATAGGACGGGCGGAATCAGCCATTTGTAGAGCTTGCGGAGAGGATGACGAAACCCTAGAACATACCTCTGTTACTGTCCTGCATTTGCGAGAACAAGGGTCAGATATCTATCCAACGACATCTTACCAGGCCTGACGGGTCCAAGGGGGATAAGCTGGAAAATACTCAAGAAATTTGCTGATGAAACCGAATTTCTAAGTTAGTAAGAGGGGTAGATAACCGGAAAGTAGAGATGTAGAGCGCACAACAAGCCGACCTACTGGCTTAGGTGTATATCCAGACATAACGGATATGAGCTATGTGTATACATAGCTCCTCTTATCAATCTAACCTAACCTAACCTAACATAGGAATTATGTGTTTAAAGATATGAAGACTTTAATACAGATTATTTTTTGCGTACTCCTCAAAAAAATCGGGCGCCTAAAATATTTTTAAATTTTTAAGTTAAAAAAAAGGTAAACTTACCTTAAATCCATTGTCATCATCATCATCATCTAAACGTTCCAAATCATCATGGAAATAACCCCATATTGACTGGACCACACAATTAGATGTTTCTTTCGGTGCTGATGCGTTCGATACTAAAGGTGAAAAGCAAATATCCTTAAGCATGGTTGCATTTTTAATATCTTTGCCCAAATTTTTTATATCTTCTTGTAAATAATACACATCAGTTAAGAATTGCTTATCAAATACCGGTCCAAAGTGTATGGGACCATTCGAGGTATTATGGACAATATCAGGTAAATCAACAGCCTTAATAATAATTTGTTCAATCCTATAAAATGGCTCGAATTTGGAATCGAAAAAATCACGTTCAACGCGAGACCGTGATTGGGGCGATGCCCACAGTTGTACAGGATCTGTAGTGATGTGAAGAAATTTGATACCGGAACCGAGAGCGGCAACGAATAATAAGCCTCCGATTAAGGTTAACCAAGGATATGTGGCAAAAAATTTGCCCCATGCCGTAAAGCACACTTCTAGGTATTTTTCTGTTTTGGCACCCAAATGTTCAAAATAACCAGACTCTGGTAAAATAGCAACATCGATACCATCAACATTGGGAGCATCAACTTCATTGCCATCAGCTGATAGTAAGAAAACAAAATGAAATATAAAATTATTATTCAAATCTTATACAAAATAGATGGTGTGCAAATTGTTTTTAAGAACGATAAATTCACAACAATGCTTTTAAACTCAAGGGACAGTTGTTACAGATTTTTTATTATTTTAATTATTATTTATTTATTTTTTTTTTTTTTTGAAACTGAGCATGAACTATTTACATTTAAATTCAGAATGGACGAAAAACAAATTATAGCAATAAGTTAGCAGGAAATGAGGCGTCAAAAATAAAAAAAATACTCTAAAGTTGGCAAATCCAATTGTTGGCTTAATAAAGTGACATGAAACCAGCAAAATTAAATTCATAAGTTTAAAATGAAAGGAAATAAAAATCAATTTTATCCTAACTTATATACATATCGATAGCTAGGCCTTGTAAATATCTTTCATTCGATACACAACTATAGCACCAGAAAACGCCAAATTACACTTGACTATTTTCGTATCGTGGAGTGCTAAACTCAAAACTCACAATAAAAAAACTTTTTACAGGTTTTTTTTACAATTATGTATTTTGTATTTTGTTCTTTTCTTTGTTCACTATTCATTATTCAACTATTTGCAGCCGTATTCATAAGTTTATAGATGGAGGTACAGAACACACTTTCTACATTTCAGCGCCATTTGGACTACTGTCAAAAAAGTTGAAGTAGTGTATTTTCGAAAATGCATAAAATGTGTATTATTTGTTTCTATATAAAAGTAAATATTTTGTTCACTATCCAAATGACTAAAATTACATTCTATATTATTAATGTGTTTTTTTTCCCCATAAAGTGATCATTTGACTTTGCTCTACACGAGCTTGTAGGTACCATCGAGAAATCGCTCTCGGCAGGAGAATACACTATGACAGCCTTTTTGGATATAGAAGGGGCTTTTAACAACATCACACCGGACTCGATAATAGCGGCACTATCTAGTCTAGGAGTGAATTCTGTGATCATCTCATTGATTGGAAATCTGCTTGTCAACAGGCGGATAACGTCTAAACTGGGAACGTCGGAAATATCCCGATTTGTGAACAGGGGAACGCCACAAGGTGGCGTTCTATCACCACTTCTCTGGAACTTGGCGCTAAACCCAGTGCTAGTATAGTTGGAGGGGCAAGGCTGCAGCGTAGTCGTATATGCTGACGACGTGGCCATGGCCGTAAATGGGAAGTTTCTGTCTACAATTAGAGATATCCTGCAACGGGCTCTCACAGAGCTATCTATCTGGGCAAGGGGTTGCGGTCTGAGGGTTAATCCCACCAAAACGGAACTTGTTCTTTTCACTAGGAAGTATAAGATCCCTACCTTCGATCCCATTTCTCTCAACGGCACTGAAATCGTCTTCTCTGATGGAGCCAAGTATCTTGGCGTATTCCTGGACAGGAAGCTGAACTTCAGACGGAATTTGGAGAAGCGGGTGAAGAAGGCGACTATAGCTTTATACTCCTCTAAGAAGGCCATTGGTAAGCAATGGGGCTTTAGTCCGAAAATTGCTCACTGGATCTATACAGCGGTGGTCCGTCCAATACTCCTGTACGGAGTCATCGTCTGGTGACCTTCTCGCAAGGGTACAGAGAATGGCTTCCATGTGCATCACTGGAGCCCTTCGTACTACACCTTCGGATGCCTTGAACATCCTATTACACCTAATACCACTGGACATATTAGGGAAGCAGTCGGAGGCCTCATCGGCCATTCGATTAAGAAGCATACTACAATGGCGGGGCTACAATTGTGGCCGCGGGGTGATCCTGAATGACAGGAACTTGCCATTGAACGTGGATTACACTTCTCCAAGGAGCGTATTTGAACGTCACTACTGTACACCAATACCGACCAGGGAATCTTGGTCTGGGAGGACACCAGACAGTAGGCGTTCCGTAAATTTCTATACTGACGGATCGAAATTGTGCGGTCAGGTTGGTTTTGGAGTCCATTCAGGGGAGCTTGGACTAAATCTGGTTCGAAGGTTACCAGACCACTGCAGTGTATATCAGGCAGATGTACTGGCAATAAAGGAGGTTGCTGACTGGTTGGGTCGGAATATTCTGTCTACGACCGCAGTCAACATCTATTCTGATAGTCAAGCCGCGGTAAAATCCATGCGATCAATGTTCCTGAAAACGAGAACCGCCCTTAGCTGCCGCACGTCCTTAAATGAGATGGCCAAGCAGTTCGACATCAGGCTCATATGGGTCCCAGGGTACAGGAACATACCGGGAAACTACAAAGCGGATGAGTTGGCAAGACAGGGTAGTACCTTACAGGTTCCAGCGGATTTGGAATGTGTTGGTACACCCCTGGAATCGTGCAAGCTTGAACTTCGGCACCGCTGGCATAACAAACAACAGATGGGCTAATGGATTAACGTGTAGGATCACAAGACAAATCTGACCTGCTCTGAATCGAAAGCGTACAAATGCGCTATTATCACTCCCCCATGGGGAGATCTCAACGATAGTTGCTGTTGTTACTGGGCACTGCCTTATAGGGAGACATGCTGAGCGCCTTAAGGTCTCGTCAAATGATTTCTGTCGTAGCTGCTTGGATGTGGAGGAGGTAGAGAGCGTAGAACACTTCCTCTGCCACTGCCCGGCGCTATCCAGAACAAGACTACGGACATTGGGATCGCCGTTTCTTCACGATCTCTCTGACCTCTCAAACGTGGAAATTTCACATCTTAGGGGCTTCATTAGAAGCTCGAACTGGTTCTTCGGTGGGCACTGAGGGGAAACCCATTCGTCCCGTGGTATCACAACGGACCCCAGAGTCTAAGTGTGCTGGTCCTTGGATCAGCAGCCACTTCCAACCTAACCTAACCTGTGGTAAGAGTAGGTGTACATAAAATGTCGGTAGGAACAGTGTTAAATATTAGCAAAAGAAAAAAGGCCTAAAATGTAAAAAAAAAAATTAAAATTGTACTGTGGAACTTTGAGGTTCTAATGTGTCAAGTGTGCCCTCGTGTTTTTTATTAAAAAAATATTTTTTTTTTTTTTGTTTCATAAAGATTTTTAACTTTTTTTTTTGTTACTATAAAAATATAATGATAAAATTGTCAAAATGACAGCAGTTATTCAAGAGTTAAATAGTATTTGTGTATAAGTTAAACATAGTTTGTTAAACAATGTTATGAGTAAGAAATGCTTATTCAATGGATATGTATTGTCTTAATTTTTGTTATGAATACGGCTGTTAGAATATAACTCGAGTTAGAAACAATAGAATTTATAGATAATAAATGAATGCCACAAATCATGCATTCAAATTAGTACTTCAAACAGGAGGGCGAACTAACCGACCTGAAGTATAGATGGCGGCAGTAGTTTGAAAAAAATTACTTATAAAACATATGCATTAATTTTCAAGGTGTTTAGTTTTTTTTTTTTGAGCAATCAAAAGTAAGCGATCTCAGTGAATTTGTAAACATGGATACAATTGGTCACCATTATGTAATTCACAACTTTTATTTGGAACGTCTCAGTCAAACCAATATTAAAGCCAAACTAGATTCTACTCTGCGAGAGTCTGCTCATTCGTTTACGACTATAAAATATTTGGTGGCAGACTTTAAACGGAGCCGTATGAGCAGCCAAGATGAACACCATAGTGGTTGTCTAATTGAGGTAGTCACGCCACAAAACGGTATTGAATGATCGTAGGCTGAAGGTGCGTGAGCTAGCTGAAATGATAAGACATTTCAAGAAGCGCTATACATCACATATTGAATGAAAATTTGGAATTGAGAAAGCTACGTTTGCTCACAATACAACAACCACAGCGTAGTGAAGATGTTTCAATAGCGTTTGCCGAAATTCCACCGCAATAAAGCACAGTTTTTGCGTCGATTCTTAACCACGGATGATACATGGGTCCACTACTTCACACCTGAAACAAAGGAACAGTCAAAACAATGAACTGAAATGGGAAATTCTTGTCCAAAGAAGGCGAAGGTTATGACGTCTATTTTTGGGATGTGCATGGTATAATTTTTATTGATCATCTTCAAAATGTAGATGGCGATCGCCAAAATGCATGAATTAAAGTTCGAATTTGCTTCATCACGCGCCTTATTCGCCAAATTTTGTTTTTTCCGATTATTTTCTATATCCAAACTTGAAAAAATGGCTGGGTGGTAAAAGGAAGCTAGATAGTTGTTACTATAAACTGGGTATCAAAGCAATTGAACATCGCTGGGAAAAGTATCGAGCTAAAAATAATTATTATTGAATTATTTTGAGAAATAAAGAAAGTTTCCCCCTAAAATAGGTTGCTTTCTTTGCCAGATCGGATTGTTCTGGGACCGCTTCGTATCATATGGCTAATAAAAATAAATCTAACAAATTTCATCAAAATATATTATTTTGAAATACTGTATAAAATTAATAAGTAAGAAAATTATAGTCGGTATAGACCGACTATACGATACCCTATACCATGCGTTTAGTGACCCTATCTCTTAGGCCCAACTAATTGGATATAGAAAATAAGAATAAACCAAATTTGAGTGGCATTTTTATTTTTTTTGGCTGCAGATATGAAAAAGTTCACATCGGATGCTATGTCTATATGGGGACTAGTTCCAAAAATGGACCGATCCTGACCATATTTGATAAAAATACAAAAATATATACAAACAAAATTTGTGAAGCATCAGTGCAATATTTTTGTTTTTTGATAGATTTAAGTGAAGATCGGGAGGCAGCTCTATATGGGGCCTATGACTACGAGTTGTCCAATAGGGATAGTTTTTGGACTACTAATTAATGGATGTAATATATACATACAAACCCAATTTGACTAAGAATTGTATGATAATTTGGATCTTATGGCAATATATGTTGATTTCATAGGGGTCATTTGTATGGGGGCTAGGTCTGAACATGGACCGATTCTCACCAATTTTAATAGCGTTCATCCCATGGCCGATAAAAGATCAAATACCAAATTTCATAAAAATGTATTCATATTTGCGACCTGCAGTTTGATTACAAGCTTTACATGGACACACAGACGGACGGACGGACGGACGGACGGACATCGTTAAATCGAATCACATAGTGATTCTGATTCGATCGGTATAATTAAAGATGGGTGTAGGTCAATATTTTTGGTTGTTACAAACAGCAGTCATTATACCCAAACCACATAGTGGTATAGGGTATAAAAATTTCCAATAATATTGGCCTGTATCCATAGATTTACTTTTATAATATCTTGTTATTTGCAGAGGTGCGGATATGAGCGAGAAAAATAAAATACTTGACGTTTTCGATTTAGATTTTTCCCAATTTTTCTGCATTTTTCAAATTTGAATTTTTTTTCGTAAAAGCAATTTTTATTTCATATTTCTGTCCATTTTTTCGTTTTATTTGAGAAGAAATTTTGCATGATTTGTGATTTGTGTGAATATAATTATCTATATATTCATACCAGATTGCTTCTTTCTAACTCGAGATATAATCTAAATAGTGATACCACTTCCGAAAAGTAAAACGTATTCATAAATTTTTTATTGCGATTTTCATGGTTAGCAGCCAACAATACATAAACAAAATAGTCGCACTTAAAATGCAAACATTTTTTGTTGCTTAGTGTAATTTTAAAGTGATTTGTTATGCATTTTCTATTTTCCAATATGAAAATATGAAAATAAAAAAAATCATATTTTCTGGCTCAAGATCAAATCTATATACTTTAATCAATGCTGGGATTTATTATTTATTTCTTTTGCTATTTTCATGTTACAATAATAAAAACTAAACTTGCGATTTCCTCTGGCTATGATCGCCAATTTGAAAATTTAAATATATGTAGGAAAATATGCTTTACGAGTCGTTTAATACACGAATCAAAAAAATTCAGAACTGATTACAAAATAAGTGCTTCCAAATTACCATTTTTAGAGTGAGAAAATATAAAAACTTAAAAGATTTAGGGTGAAGATTATTTATATATACAAATAATAATAAAATATTATAGTTCCGTGCAGATTATAGATTGTTCTTAGAATTTGTAATGTTTTAATTGCAAAGCGATTAAATTCCAAAATATTAATATATTTAGAAATATATATATGTATATATGTATGTAATATATGTACGTATGTTTGAATTCACATCTGGGGCCTTATTCTCGCAGTCGTAAGCGAACGTATTTTTATTCGAATGTGCGAATTTTTGCACTTTTGGGATTTTCTTATACGATAACGAATAATATGTGAAGTAATTTCTGATTCTGGATTCAATAACGTGTAATTGTTCGAATGCAACCTTACGAAATATAACTCAGCAAAATAGCAAGCGAAAGGAACTTTTTCGCCAATAAAATGAAAAACAAAAGAAAATAGTGCAAAATATATTTGGAAAAATACAAATTTTAGTAATTTTAGGTAAAAAAAAATAAACAAAACTAAACTTTACCCAGAGAAGGAGATTCTTGATAGCTTTATGGAAAAACATAACGATTGAATAATTTACAAAGAAGAACAAGGTCTTTATTAGATTTAGAGATTTTGATTCTCGATTAAGGAAATTAGAAATATTTACACTATCGACATAAATTTCGATTATTCGATCACGAATGAGAAAATTAGGCTCCTGGGCGGAATTGACGAACTACTGAAAAAAATAGTTCACAAGAAGTGAGTATAGGGTTTGTAGCACTAAATCACGATTTCAAAAAAAAAATCGTAAGGGTATTTTGAGATATGGCGATCTGAGTGATTTTTCGCGAAGACTTAGTGGATATTTTTTATTTTTGTTATCTTTTTTATTTTTTTTATATATATTTTTTTTTTGATAATTAATAAACCATATGAAAGGAAAAATAAAGAAAAAAAAGATAGTTTTTTTTTTTATTTTGTTTTTTTTTTTTTATTTTGTTTTTTTTTTTTTTTTTTGTTGTTTTTTTTTTTTTTTTTTTTATTAATTTTTAATTATATATGCCTTTTTTGTTTTTTTTTTCTAACTCATTTTACATTTAAATTAATAATAAATAAAAATAATAAAATATTTATTTTATTAAATAAAAACAATAAATTATTTATTATTAGTGTGGGTGGTGACACGCCTACTTACTACTAACATTAAAAAGTTCAAAAGTCACACAAACGTTGTAGGCTTTCACAGACTTTCATGTACTTGTATTTTCTTCTGAAACCAATTTCAGTTTGGGACTGTTGCTCTCAGATTTCAAGACAACATGGATCAGATTGAAAAAACTGGTTGTGAACACAATTCGCTATACATATATTTAATATAATTAAATTTATAGTTTATTTATTATTAATTTAAATAGTATAATATATAAAATTAAAAAGGAATACTATACATATAATTAAAAAAAAAAAAAACAATTAAAAACAAGTAAGAGTGTTAATTTTTAATTTTTAATTTTTAATTTTTAATTTTTAATTTTTAATTTTTAATTTTTAATTTTTAATTTTTAATTTTTAATTTTTAATTTTTAATTTTTAATTTTTAATTTTTAATTTTTAATTTTTAATTTTTAATTTTTAATTTTTAATTTTTAATTTTTAATTTTTAATTTTTAATTTTTAATTTTTAATTTTTAATTTTTAATTTTTAATTTTTAATTTTTAATTTTTAATTTTTAATTTTTAATTTTTAATTTTTAATTTTTAATTTTTAATTTTTAATTTTTAATTTTTAATTTTTAATTTTTAATTTTTAATTTTTAATTTTTAATTTTTAATTTTTAATTTTTAATTTTTAATTTTTAATTTTTAATTTTTAATTTTTAGTTTTTAATTTTCAATTTTTAATTTTTAATTTTTAATTTTTAATTTTTTAATTTTTAATTTTTAATATTTAATTTTCGTGTTTTCCATTTTTCATTATTCATTTTTCAATTTTCATTTTCCAATTTCCATTTTTAATTTTTCAATTTTCATTTTCCATTTTCAATTTTTCATTTTTCAATATTCAATTTTTATTTTCCATTTTTCAATTTTCATTTTGAATTTTCCATTTTTCAATTTTCATTTTCCGTTTTCCACTTTCAATTTTTAATTTTCCATTTTGCATTTTCCAATTTTCAATTTTCATTTTCCATTTTTCATTTTCAATTTTTAATTTTACAATTTTCATTTTCAATTTTTCATTTTCCATTTTTCAATTTTCATTTTCCATTTTGCGTTTTCCATTTTTAATTTTTCATTTTTCATTTTTCAATTTTCATGTTCCATTTTCCATTTTTCATTTTCCAATTTCCATTTTTAATTTTTCAATTTTCATTTTTCTTTTTCCATTTTTCAATTTTCATTTTTAATTTTTCATTTTTCAGTTTTCATTTTCCATTTTTCATTTTCCATTTTTCATTTTCCGTTTTTCATTTTTCAGTTTTCATTTCTCGTTTTTGATTTTCCATTTTTCAATTTTCATTTTCCATTCTTCATTTTTCAATTTTCCATTTTCCATTTTTCAATTCTCATTTTCCATTTTCCATGTTTTAATTTTCATTTTCCATTTTCCATTTTTCAATTTTCATTTTACAATTTACATTTTTCATATTTCATTTTCCATTTTTCATTTTCCATTTTTAATTTTTCAATTTTCATTTTTCATTTTTCATTTTTCAATTTTCATTTTCCATTTTTCATTTTCCATTTCCCATTTTTCACTTTTAATTTTTAAATTTTCAATTTCCATTTTCCATTTGTCATTTTTCAATTTTCATTTTTCATTTTTCAATTTCATTCTCCATTTTCCGTTTTGCATTTTCCATTTTTCATTTTTCAATTTTCTTTTTCCATTTTTCATTTTGCAATTTTCATTTTCCATTTTCCATTTTTCATATTTCAGTTCTCGTTTTCCATTTTCCACTTACCATTTTCCATTTTTCGTCTTTCAATTTTCATTTTCCATTTTTCATTTTTCAATTTTCAATTTTCATTTTTCACTTTTCAATTTTCATTTTCATTTTTCATTCTCCATTTTTCATTTTCTATTTTACATTTTTCATTTTCCATTTTCCGTTTTACATTTTCCATTTTCTATTTTCCATTTTTCATTTTCCATTTTTAATTTTTTATTTTTCAATTTTCTTTTTTCAATTTCCATTTTACATTTAACATTTTACATTTTACATTTTACATTTTAAATTTTACATTTTACATTTTACATTTTAAATTTTACATTTTACATTTTACATTTTACATTTTACATTTTACATTTTACATTTTACATTTTACATTTTACATTTTACATTTTACATTTTACATTTTACATTTTACATTTTACATTTTACATTTTACATTTTACATTTTACATTTTACATTTTACATTTTACATTTTACATTTTACATTTTACATTTTACATTTTACATTTTACATTTTACATTTTACATTTTACATTTTACATTTTACATTTTACATTTTACATTTTACATTTTACATTTTACATTTTACATTTTACATTTTACATTTTACATTTTACATTTTACATTTTACATTTTACATTTTACATTTTACATTTTACATTTTACATTTTACATTTTACATTTTACATTTTACATTTTACATTTTACATTTTACATTTTACATTTTACATTTTACATTTTACATTTTACATTTTACATTTTACATTTTACATTTTACATTTTACATTTTACATTTTACATTTTACATTTTACATTTTACATTTTACATTTTACATTTTACATTTTACATTTTACATTTTACATTTTACATTTTACATTTTACATTTTACATTTTACATTTTACATTTTACATTTTACATTTTACATTTTACATTTTACATTTTACATTTTACATTTTACATTTTACATTTTACATTTTACATTTTACATTTTACATTTTACATTTTACATTTTACATTTTACATTTTACATTTTACATTTTACATTTTACATTTTACATTTTACATTTTACATTTTACATTTTACATTTTACATTTTACATTTTACATTTTACATTTTACATTTTACATTTTACATTTTACATTTTACATTTTACATTTTACATTTTACATTTTACATTTTACATTTTACATTTTACATTTTACATTTTACATTTTACATTTTACATTTTACATTTTACATTTTACATTTTACATTTTACATTTTACATTTTACATTTTACATTTTACATTTTACATTTTACATTTTACATTTTACATTTTACATTTTACATTTTACATTTTACATTTTACATTTTACATTTTACATTTTACATTTTACATTTTACATTTTACATTTTACATTTTACATTTTACATTTTACATTTTACATTTTACATTTTACATTTTACATTTTACATTTTACATTTTACATTTTACATTTTACATTTTACATTTTACATTTTACATTTTACATTTTACATTTTACATTTTACATTTTACATTTTACATTTTACATTTTACATTTTACATTTTACATTTTACATTTTACATTTTACATTTTACATTTTACATTTTACATTTTACATTTTACATTTTACATTTTACATTTTACATTTTACATTTTACATTTTACATTTTACATTTTACATTTTACATTTTACATTTTACATTTTACATTTTACATTTTACATTTTACATTTTACATTTTACATTTTACATTTTACATTTTACATTTTACATTTTACATTTTACATTTTACATTTTACATTTTACATTTTACATTTTACATTTTACATTTTACATTTTACATTTTACATTTTACATTTTACATTTTACATTTTACATTTTACATTTTACATTTTACATTTTACATTTTACATTTTACATTTTACATTTTACATTTTACATTTTACATTTTACATTTTACATTTTACATTTTACATTTTACATTTTACATTTTACATTTTACATTTTACATTTTACATTTTACATTTTACATTTTACATTTTACATTTTACATTTTACATTTTACATTTTACATTTTACATTTTACATTTTCTGTTTTTCATTTTCCATTTTCCATTTTCATTTTCCATTTTTCATTTTCCATTTTTCATTTTTAGTTTTAATTTTTTCTTTCATATTGGCGATTTTTTTTATTATAACGTGATGACGATAAAAAAAATATGTGGCAATACTACTCACATGAGCTATGTTATTGTGTTCTTGGTATTGTTAATATATGTATATGCATAATGTTTTTTGTGACATTTTTTATGTTGTTGTACAATAATAATGTTCAACCACTAAACTGTTACAACAAACACACTGGGTTTTATGTTTTTTTTAGAGGTATCTACATATTTTTGCTCGTATCTTATCACGATGATGCCCGATTTAGCCAATTTTCAATACCAACCTGCTGGGAATTATGGCAAATGATATTATTGAAGCCTTATCCAGTTAGATGGCTTTTTTTGTGAATGAGCGTGATTTCAACAGACAAACGGACATCGCTATATCGACTCGAGCTGTGATAAGGATCAAGAATACATATACTTTATGGGGTCGGAAATTAGTTGTTCGATGCGTTACCCTCTGCCACTGACGTGTGGAGGGTATAATGAAATGAAAAAACAATTAAAAATACAAAAATATCAAATAAAAAAGCCGTTACTCGAAATACGCTGCAACGATTTGTTTTCTTTCTTTCAATAGGGTTTATTGAATACTTCCAAGACCAAGTTTTTTGTTATCAAAAAAAAAAAAAAATTTCAAAAATTTGCGAAAAAATCACTCAAATCGCCATATCTCGAAAATATCCTTAGCGATTTTTTTTACTCACTTTTTGTGGAGTATTTTTTTCAACAAATCGTCAATTCTACCCAGGTGTAAATTAAGTATGCATTTGGAAGAACTTGCATTAAAGATTAATAAGGTCCTTTATATGTATATGAATATTTAATTT
This sequence comes from Cordilura impudica, assembly GCA_963682025.1. Classification (NCBI taxonomy): domain Eukaryota; kingdom Metazoa; phylum Arthropoda; class Insecta; order Diptera; family Scathophagidae; genus Cordilura; species Cordilura impudica. The sequence goes on along the minus strand of OY821518.1, from coordinate 229,333,561 downwards.
ATTAAAGCTGATTGATAAATTGATGTCGGCAAACCAAATAACGAGTGATGACAAAAAAATTAGGACTATTTTAAAAACGACAATAATTGAAGAAGTTCCTTGATCAGCCGTACAGTGCAGTTTTGTTGGGATACCTCTGTAGAACATTTGGACAGTGTTTTAGTCTATTTTACGTATACATAACGAATTATTTTTCTTCGAGATCTTGAACGAACTTAAATTTTAAAAAAATCTCCGATTGTTGGATTTCGGTCTTTTGATACACAATTCACTTTTTTATTAAGGAAATCCTCCGTCTTTATGGCGAAATGAGACGATGCCTTATCAAGTCAGAAGTCATAATTGTTACTATAGCGATGCTGTCTCAGGAAAGGAATTAAAATTTTTGCCAAACGTTCCTTGTGATATACTTCTTGGTGTGAAGTCCATTTGGTTTGAACCAAGGCTTCGAATTTCTTTTTTCGTATATTGAATTGTAGAAAATAACCTTTAGTTCTAATCTATGCTTGCAATTTAGTTTCACAGTGGAATTACATTTAGAAATGTCATTTGAGTAAACTCGATCATTTCCAGGAACTTGAAGCTTGCTAAGTGGAATATAAATCTCATCACCCAAAAGGTATGATTTTTGGCCATGATTTCGAAGCATCTATCGACATTGCGATTTTATTGCGGTCCGTATTTTTTTCGATCCTTTATTTGAAGTTCTTTCAATGTTTTGCAGATATAACTTTGATTTCATCTCAGGAGCTGCGTTACATTAACTTATGTCATCCGTATTGTAAAATTTATGTTAAAGCTCAGATAGAGCCTTTTTAGTCATTATTACTGGAATCATTCCGCTTCCACATTTTCCTTACACTTCCATAGTCTTTCTGTAATTTTTGGAACAACTTCTCGTTTAAAATGATTCATTGTAAAATTTTACAACACGCTCGCCGGCTTCGAAGGCTTTTTAATGAAAACTAGTGACCATTACGCAAATAACTTAGGTATCCATGGTAACAATAAAAATCAACTCCTACTAATACGATGAGATATATTTCAAATTATAGTAGCTTAAAAATATTCTAATTTTTTTGTCTTCACCCGTTATCAACGAATGGAATATTGAGTACCATAAATGATCAAATTGTTATTCAATGTCTGTTTTTGAAAAGTTCCATTTATTCTGCCTTCTTTCAGGGAAAATAATTCAATATTTTTATAAGTTGCCTAATAACCTTAAAAACAGATTACAAATTACTAAATTTTAAAGATTGAAATGTATACGAGAGCGGAACAATAATTCCGTGACTTTTCGAACTTCCCTCGTAGTTATATGAAATGCAACACTGCTCCCATCAAGTACCACCTGTTAATAGACTATTGTAAAAGTTTGAGCAAGTTACGTGATCAACTTTGCGTTTAACAGCTGTTCAAAACATACAACTTCGTGTTTTTTTTTTTAATGGAAAATGTGAATTTCGAGTGCTCATTAAACATTATTTTTTGCGAAAAAAAAACGTCAATCAAACCAAGGAAAAGCTTGATGAACACTATGGGGACTCTTCACCATCGATTTCAATAATAAAAAAGTGGTTTACTGACTTTCGTTGTGGTCGCACAAATACAAATGAAGCTGAACGTTTTGGTCGGCCAAATGAGGTCAATACACCCGAAAATATCGAAAAAATCCACGATATGGTGTTGGCCGATCGAAGAGTAAAAGTGCGTGAGATTGTTGATGCCATAGGCATTCCATATGGCAGTGTGGTTTCGCTTTTAAATGATCAATTGGGTTTAAGAAAGCTGTCTGCAAGATGGGTGTCGCGTTTGCTCTCAATTGACCATAAACGTAATCGTGTGACGACTTCAAAGGATTGTTTGGAGTTGTTTAACCGCAATTCGAATGAGATTTTGCGGCGCTTAACTGTGGATGAAACATGGATCCATTACAACACTCCGGAGACCAAGCAATGTGTTTCTCCGGATGAACCGGCTCCGTAGAAGGCCAAGGTAAGTTTGTCGGCCAATAAGGTGTTGGCAACAGTTTTTTGGGATACACGCGGTTTAATCCACATCGATTACCTTCAAAATGGAAAAACAATAAACGGCAAATATTATGCCAACTTATTAGACCGATTTAACGAGGATTAAAAAAAAACAATCCCATATGGCCAAGAAAAAAGTTATTTTTCATCAAGATAATGCACGGGTGCACACGTGTGCAGTCTCAATGGCAAAATTCCATGAATTGGGCTACGAATTGGTACCTTATCCGCCATATTTCCAAACATAAAGAAATGGCTCGGTGGAAAGAGATTTAGCTCCAACGATGAAATTATTGATCAAACAAATGCCTATTTTATTGACCTCGAAAAATTCTATTTTTTGGAAGGGATACAAAAATGTATTGAGCTAACAGGAGATTATGTTGAAAAATAGTTTTTTTTTCTGCAAAAAAACCGTGTTTCATTCTAAAAGTCACGGACTTATTGATCCGCCCTCGTAGGTTTTTTTTTTTTTTTTTTTGGCTATAAACAGGAGATATTGATGTTTTAAATCCAGAGATCTTTTATTTCGATTCAAATATGGGTTAGGTTAGACAATTTTAGTAATGTGGAGTATTTGCGGAGCATCGTTGAGAACTTGCAGCGTACGAGAGCTGTCACAGAACAACCCGACCTGACGTATAGATAGCGGCAGTAGTTTCAAGGCGCCACGTTGTTTAGTGTTTTTTTTTTGAGCCATCAAAAGTAAACAGTCTTCGTTATGTAATTCAATACTTTCATTTGAAAGGTCTCAGTCCAAACAATTTAAAAACCGAGCTACATACATCTACTCCGGGGAGTCTGCTTCTTCTTTTACGACTTTAAAATATTCAGTACGAGCTGCCAAAATCCACAAAATGGTATTGAGTGATTTTCGGTTGAATGTGCGTGAGCTAACAGAAATTTCAAAAAGTGTTATACATCGCATATTGACCGAAAATTTGGAGATGAGAAAGCCGTCCGCATGATCGGTGCAGCGTTGCTTCACAATAGCACACAAACAGCGCCGTTAAGATGTCCAATAGTGTTTGGCGATGATTCACAGCAATAAAGCCGAGTTTTTGCATCGATTCGTAACGATGGGTGAGACATGGAACAGTCAAAACTGTGGATTGAAATCGAAGAATCGTGTCCAAAGAAGGCGAAAACAGTTCGATCTGCAGGCAAGGTTATGGCATCTGTTTTTTGGGATGCGCGTGGAATAATTTTTTATTGATTATTTCCAAAAAGGAAAATCAATCAACGGCGAATACTATGCTAACTTATTACAACATTTAAGTGATGACAGTAAGGAAAAAGGCCGCATTTGGCGAGAAAGAAAGTGTTGTTTCATCAAGTCACATCCACTACCGCGATGGCCAAAATACATGAATTTAAGTTAGAACTGCTTCATCACGCACCTTATTCGCCAGATTTAGATCCCTCGGATTATTTTCCAATGCCAAACTTGACAAATGGCTCGTTGGTAAAAGATTTGTCAACAATGAAGGAGCTAAACAGAGAAGGAGCTAAACACTTCTTACTATAAACAGGGTATCGAAGCTATTGAATATCGTTGGGAAAAGTGTAGCGAGCTAAAAGGAGAAGATTATGTTGAGAAATAATGAAAATTTTTCCACAAATTTGTGTTTTCTTTGTTAGGTACGGTTGTTCTGGGACTGTCCTCGTATTACCGTACTAACCAATTTAGTATTAGTCAAGTATCATACTTCTTGACAAGTTACTTATTACATTTAGCAAAGTACTTCGGCAATACTTCCTCGTATTTTTTATTTATTTATCTTTTTATTTTTTTTTTTCACAAAAACGAATGTAAGGACCGAGATCAGTGCACATATTTTCACTTATAAATTCTATAACATGCGAAAATTTAAATATTTTTTATCTCTGAAAAAACGTTAGAAAAAACAGATTTGAAATTTATAAAAAAAAAAATCCAAATCATGATTTTACCGCAATTGCTAATGAAGTACAAGCAAGAATCGGGAAATACGGTTCTTCTTATATAACAACATGTACAATAAATACTGAATTTTATATTACAATTCATATAGAGTGGTACCAAAAAATTATTATAATTTTGTTACCAAGAGATGCGAATTCGCCTAATTATCCAGAACTCAGGCTCTTGTAAAAAGATCTACGAAGAACGAAAAACAAGTTGCCAATGATGCTTCAATTTTACTACAAAAAAGTTAACTGTTAATTAATGGGGGCATTTTATATTTCATCCAAAACTACTAATATTATTGTTAATAAAGATATTTTTATTCAATTCATGTAGTAAAAGATGCTCTAACTGGAATTAGATACAGTCAAATTATTAATCGACGTAATGCATCCATACGCGGAGGAGAATATGGCCCTGATCTGGAAGTTTATCAAGACAATGACACAAAACACTAATGCAGTTGGTGTTTTGGAAGGGACAACCCAATCACCAGATTTTAATTCCATAGAAAATCTATGGGAAATTGTAGATAGAACAAGTAAGAAAATTATAGTCGGTCTAGACCGACTATACGATACCCTACACCATGCGTTTAGAAACCCTATCTCTTAGGCCCAACTAACTGGACATAGAAAATAAGCAAAAACCAAATTTGAGTGGGATTTTTATTAATTTTTTTGGCTGCAGATATGAAAAAGTTCATATCGGATGCTATATCTATATGGGGACTAGGTCCAAAAATTGACCGATCCTGATCATGTTTGGTAAAGTCTCTTGTATTTTGCAAAAATATATACAAACACAATTTGAGAAGAATCAGTGCAATATTTTTGTTTTTTAATAGATTTAAGTGAAGATCGCGAAGCAGCTCTACATGGGGCCAAAGGGATCATTTTTGGACTACTCATTAATGGATGTAATGAACGCATACAAACCCAATTTGAGTAAGATCTATATGACAATTTGGATCTTATTGCAATTTATGACGATTTCATAGGGGTAATTTGTATGGGGGCTAGGTCTGAACATGGACCGATTCTCACCAATTTCAATACCGTTCATCCCATGGCTGATAAAAGCTTATATACCAAATTTCATCAAAATATATTCATATTTGCGACCTGCAGTTTGATTACAAGGTTTACATGGACACACAGACGGACGGACGGACATTGTTAAATCAACTCAAAAAGTGATTCTGATTGGATCGGTATAATTAAAGATGGGTCTAGGTCAAATATTTTTGGTAGTTACAAACAGCAGCACAAAGTCATTATACCCAAACCACATAAAAATAGGGACACGAAACAACACAAACAAGACAAATATCATAGAGGCAATTAATTGTGAGTGGCAAAAAATATCAATAGATATCATCGAAGATGTGAAACAGCACTAAAAAATAGTGGATGGCAAACAGAATATTGAAAACAAAAATATAGGGAAAGTTTTCAATCATTGTATAGTGAAGGTTTCCATTGTTTTGTCAATAACATAAAAATTAATCTTTTTTAAGTTTTGTTACTTTTGTCTACGGTTAAGCTATTTTATGTTATAGTTTTTTTTTTTTTTGAACTTTACAACAATATACTATCCACTGGAATATTCCCACAGGATTGGAAGAATGCTGTGCTTTCACCTATACCAAAACCAGGTAAAAACCCTAACAGTCTTGAAGGTTATAGACCGATCTCTTTGTTGCCAGTTTTATCAAAAATGTTTTAAAAAATTTTGGCCAGACGCTTTTGGAAGTATACAAGACAGAATTTGTCAAGTTTACAACACGCCTTTATACCAGAGTTCAGAAAAAAACACACACTGAATAAAAAACTCGTACATATATGTAAACAAACATAACTTAGACCAACACACACATATTTTTGTTTTCATACCAATTATGTTTGTTTTGAAATTTTCTTCGGTGCCCAACACAACCATGACTGTGTTCGTTTTAATATTTCGTTATTTACACGAACATTTTTGTATCACATACTTTTTGTTTCAATCACACATAAAGCACACATTTTTGAGTGTTGCTTTATTTGAAGTTCATGTTCTGGTAAGTGTACTGAAAAAAAACACAGAACATATAAAATAAACAGGTTCGAGTTCAGTTATATTTCAAACACGACTAAAATATAACTGAACTCGAACCTGTTTATTGTACATGTTGTGTTTTTTCTTACTACACGAGCCACAACACGACTTAAAATATAACTGAACTCGAACCTGTTTATTGTACATGTTCTGTGTTTTTTTTTCATTACACGTACCAGAACATGAACTTCAAATAAAGCAACACTCAAAAATGTGTGCTTTATGTGTGATTGAAACAAAAAGTATGTGATACAAAAATGTTCGTGTAAATAACGAAATATTAAAACGAACACAGTCATGGTTGTGTTGGGCACCGTAGAAAATTTAGAAACGCACATAATTGATATGAAAATAAAGATATGTGTTGGCTGCTTTTGAACAGAACATTGTGTGTTTCGTGTGTGTATTTTCTGAACCTTGCTTTATACCTAGACATGGAGTTCACAGCATATGTCATCAACTTGAGGAAATTCTGCGTCGAAACCTGAAAAATGGTAAGCATAATTTAGTCCTTTCAGAAGACATTGAGAAAGCTTTTGACCGAGTAGTGTCCACGTTCATCAGAATGGAAAAATATCCTTAAATTATTAGATTCGTTTCTGAGAAACCGCACGGTAACCGTTAAAGTAGATGGATACTTCTCAATGACGCACTCACTGGATAATGGAGTGCCTCAGGGTTCCCCACTGTCCGTAGTTTTATACTCTGTATATGCAAACTCTTTGGCCAGAGCTGTTGAAAACCTACCAGGAATCGATTACATTGGCATTTACGCCGACAATGTTTTTGCAGTTGCTTCGGGTAATCCAAAAGTAATTCAATTAAATTTAAACAATCTTGATACGAAGATACATCAATGGGCTAAGAGCAGAGGTGCTGTTATACCAGTTCATAAATCAGAAATTCTCCACGTTTGTAGAAAAAGGCACTGTACGGGCAACACAATTTCTATTAGAGACGTTAATATTGAACTTTCGAATCAAATACGAATTTTGGGTTTGCTTTTTAACAAAAATCTCCTTTGGAACAGTCACGTCAAACAGTTATCTTATAAACTGAATAAAATTAACAACCTGCTGAAGCTGATTTGTTCAAGGAATAAAGGTCCTCATATAGAAACAGCCCTTAACATATGTCGTTCTTTAACAATCGAACAATTTTGCATGGTATAACCATTTACGGCTGGACTACAAATAAAAATGTAGATAATACCTCCATCAATAACTGCTCCATCAATAACTGCTTCAGAACAGCCTCTGGTCTGCTTCGTACAACGCCGATAGAAAAATTGAAAGCTGAGGCTAATTTCACGGATTTTCGTACTCTTTTGGAGAGAACTGCTGTCAACGTAGCATCCAGGGCAATAACAATATCATCTGATGGCTTACATAAATCTTTTTGGAATAACATAAACTCTACAACAATCTGTCCACCATCTGCCACTGATAACGTTATCTCTATTTTAAGAAACTCAAACATTTCGTTACCACAGAAGCCAATAATGCTCTTGTTCAGGCAGATAATAGTTTGAGTCATTTTATCAAAAACAATACTGATCCAATGTGTTTCAAGAGAATGTTCGCTCAGAAAATGTCATCTGTTTCTCCAAATATGATTTACTATACAGATGGATCCTTTAACAATAGTACAATATCTTATGCCATAGTTAAACAATTCTCAACCACACAATTTGAAACTATTAAAGAGTCTCTATTACCAGATCATACGGGGATTTTCACGGCGGAGATTGCGGCTATTAAAACAGCCATTGATCTTTCCATTCACCATGGTGGAAAAACGTTAATTTGTACCGATAGCTTAAGTGCAACCCAGGCCATAATTAAAAATCACAACGGTGTTTATGATGATATATTACAGTTGGAGAATGGAACTCAACAAATTTTAATTCTATGGATTCCCTCGCACATTGGAATTGAAGGTAATGAAAGAGCTGATTGTAGTGCTAAAAAGGCACTGAGTTTACCCCGGATAACAGAAACTCCCTGTTTCTCTAAAGCCATAACAAATCCGTTTAGGGCAACCCAAGATTTACAGAACATGTCTTCAACCAGACCTAGATACAACAGCAATTTAACCAGGTCTGAATGTATTATGTTAGCCCGCCTAAGAGTTGGTAAATGTGTATTTAACTCAAAACACTATTATGAGAAAACTGATCCGCAAAAATGTTTCAATTGTAATGTTATACTTGACGTTCCTCATTTGCTAACAATTTGTCCAGTATCGAAGATAGAACAATCGCTTGATGAAATACTCGATTGTACAACTACCAATAACATCACTATGATCAAAAGAAGTCTGCTACAACCAAGGTTCAGAAAATACACACATGAAACACAGAATGTTCTGTACAAAAGCAGCCAACACATATCTTTATTTTCATACCAATTATGTTTGTTTTTAAATTTTCTTCGGTGCGCAACACAACCATGACTGTGTTCGTTTTAATATTTCGTTATTTACACGAACATTTTTGTATCACATACTTTTTGTTTCAATCACACATAAAGCACACATTTTTGAGTGTTGCTTTATTTGAAGTTCATGTTCTGGTACGTGTAGTGAAAAAAAAAACACAGAACATGTACAATAAACAGGTTCGAGTTCAGTTATATTTTAAGTCGTGTTGTGGCTCGTGTAGTAAGAAAAAACAGAACATGTACAATAAACAGGTTCGCGTTCAGTTATATTTTAAACACGACTTAAAATATAACTAAACACGACTTAAAATATAACTGAACTCGAACCTGTTTATTGTACATGTTCTGTTTTTTCTTACTACACGAGCCACAACACGACTTAAAATATAACTGAACTCGAACCTGTTTATTTACATGTTCTGTTTTTTTTTCCAGTACACGTACCAGAACATGAACTTCAAATAAAGCAACACTCAAAAATGTGTGGGTTATGTGTGATTGAAACAAAAAGTATGTGATACAAAAATGTTCGTGTAAATAACGAAATATTAAAACGAACACAGTCATGGTTGTGTTGGGCACCGTAGAAAATTTAGAAACGCACATAATTGATATGAAAATAAAGATATGTGTTGGCTGCTTTTGAACAGAACATTGTGTGTTTCGTGTGTGTATTTTCTGAACCTTGCTTTATACCTAGACATGGAGTTCACAGCATATGTTATCAACTTGAGGAAATTCTGCGTCGAAACCTGAAAAATGGTAAGCATAATTTAGTCCTTTCAGAAGACATTGAGAAAGCTTTTGACCGAGTAGTGTCCACGTTCATCAGAATGGAAAAATATCCTTAAATTATTAGATTCGTTTCTGAGAAACCGCACGGTAACCGTTAAAGTAGATGGATACTTCTCAATGACGCACTCACTGGATAATGGAGTGCCCCACTGTCCGTAGTTTTATACTCTGTATATGCAAACTCTTTGGCCAGAGCTGTTGAAAACCTACCAGGAATCGACTACATTGGCATTTACGCCGACAATGTTTTTGCAGTTGCTTCGGGTAATCCAGAAGTAATTCAATTAAATTTAAACAATCTTGATACGAAGATACATCAATGGGCTAAGAGCAGAGGTGCTGTTATACCAGTTCATAAATCAGAAATTCTCCACGTTTGTAGAAAAAGGCACTGTACGGGCAACACAATTTCTATTAGAGACGTTAATATTGAACTTTCGAATCAAATACGAATTTTGGGTTTGCTTTTTACCAAAAATCTCCTTTGGAACAGTCACGTCAAACAGTTATCTTATAAACTGAATAAAATTAACAACCTGCTGAAGCTGATTTGTTCAAGGAATAAAGGTCCTCATATAGAAACAGCCCTTAACATATGTCGTTCTTTAACAATCGGAACAATTTTGCATGGTAATAAAAATAAAAATAAAAATGTAGATAAAATTAATACCTCCATCAATAACTGCTTCAGAACAGCCTCTGGTCTGCTTCGTACAACGCCGATAGAAAAATTGAAAGCTGAGGCTAATTTCACGGATTTTCGTACTCTTTTGGAGAGAACTGCTGTCAACGTAGCATCCAGGGCAATAACAATATCATCTGATGGCTTACATAAATCTTTTTGGAATAACCTAAATTCTACAACAATCTGTCCACCATCTGCCACTGATAACGTTATCTCTATTTTGAGAAACTCAAACATTTCGTTACCACAGAAGCCAATAATGCTTTTGTTCAGGCAGATAATAGTTTGAGTCATTTTATCAAAAACAATACTGATCAAATATGATTTACTATACAGATGGATCCTTTAACAATAGTACAATATCTTATGCCATAGTTAAACAATTCTCAACCACACAATTTGAAACTATTAAAGAGTCTCTATTACCAGATCATACGGGGATTTTCACGGCGGAGATTGCGGCTATTAAAACAGCCATTGATCTTTCCATTCACCATGGTGGAAAAACGTTAATTTGTACCGATAGCTTAAGTGCAACCCAGGCCATAATTAAAAATCACAACGGTGTTTATGATGATATATTACAGTTGGAGAATGGAACTCAACAAATTTTAATTCTATGGATTCCCTCGCACATTGGAATTGAAGGTAATGAAAGAGCTGATTGTAGTGCTAAAAAGGCACTGAGTTTACCCCGGATAACAGAAACTCCCTGTTTCTCTAAAGCCATAACAAATCCGTTTAGGGCAACCCAAGATTTACAGAACATGTCTTCAACCAGACCTAGATACAACAGCAATTTAACCAGGTCTGAATGTATTATGTTAGCCCGCCTAAGAGTTGGTAAATGTGTATTTAACTCAAAACACTATTATGAGAAAACTGATCCGCAAAAATGTTTCAATTGTAATGTTATACTTGACGTTCCTCATTTGCTAACAATTTGTCCAGTATCGAAGATAGAACAATCGCTTGATGAAATACTCGATTGTACAACTACCAATAACATCACTATGATCAAAAGAAGTCTGCTACAACCAAGGTTCAGAAAATACACACATGAAACACACAATGTTCTGTTCAAAAGCAGCCAACACATATCTTTATTTTCATACCAATTATGTTTGTTTTTAAATTTTCTTCGGTGCGCAACACAACCATGACTGTGTTCGTTTTAATATTTCGTTATTTACACGAACATTTTTGTATCACATACTTTTTGTTTCAATCACACATAAAGCACACATTTTTGAGTGTTGCTTTATTTGAAGTTCATGTTCTGGTACGTGTAGTGAAAAAAATACACAGAACATGTACAATAAACAGGTTCGAGTTCAGTTATATTTTAAGTCGTGTTGTGGCTCGTGTAGTGAGAAAAAACAGAACATGTACAATAAACAGGTTCGAGTTCCGTTATATTTTAAACACGACTTAAAATATAACTAAACACGACTTAAAATATAACTGAACTCGAACCTGTTTATTGTACATGTTGTGTTTTTTTTACTACACGAGCCACAACACGACTTAAAATATAACTGAACTCGAACCTGTTTATTGTACATGTTCTGTGTTTTTTTTTTCAGAACATGAACTTCAAATAAAGCAACACTCAAAAATGTGTGCTTTATGTGTGATTGAAACAAAAAGTATGTGATACAAAAATGTTCGTGTAAATAACGAAATATTAAAACGAACACAGTCATGGTTGTGTTGGGCACCGAAGAAATTTTAAAAACAAACATAATTGGTATGAAAATAAAAATATGTGTGTGTTGGTCTAAGTTATGTTTCTTTACATATATGTACGAGTTTTTTATTCAGTGTGTGTTTTTTTCTGAACTCTGGCTACAACACAACATTCAAAATGTCTAGGTCCAATTTTCATAACAAGTTTATTTGCTTTTATAATTTTTAAAAATTATTCTCTTTTAACTTTCCATTTAAATTTTAGTAATTATGATTCATTTTCGAATCATATTTTGATTATTAAAATGTAAATATATAAATATAATTTCTCATTTTATCTTTTGTAATACGAGCGCATATGGTCTTGTTACCGGCGCCCTGTTTCCTATATTTTATGAATTTACTTTGTAAAATATTTTGTTAATAAATAAATAAATAAATAAAATGTATTTTTAAATTAATAAAAGGGTTTTCATCAAAATCCAATTTTTTTGTATCGACCGTTGAAGCGGTCAAAAATATATTTTGTTTAAAATTTCCATTGTATTGTCACTCACTGTATTTTCAATTTTATTTCATTTGACTTAAAACTTAAAAATCAAAAAGCTTAATTATTATCATTTTTAAAACCAAATAAAAAAATATGCCTTTCAAAAACAATTTTTTAGAACATGAAATTTAAAAATTACACTGATCGGCATTAAATTTAGTAGAAAAAATAAGTCACTGATTTCATCACATTTTAATTTCGAAAAAATCCAAAAATGGCTTTACATAATTTACAGTATAAGTTCTATGCCTGCTAAATTACAAAAAAAAAAAAAAAAAAATAAAATAAAATAAAATAAAAAATAACAAAAATATTAAAAAGCTGTTAAAACAAAATTCTTAGTCAAGTTTAGTTTAATTGAAAAATTATTTTAAAGATCTGTTAAATTGAAAATAATAATAAACCATTTTCAAATTGTTTTTTTTCAAAACAAAAGCCATGAAAAACAATTTAGTAGGTACAACAACAACAACAACTGACACACAAGTTTAGATTAACACACAGATAAGCAATGCGGACTTTTAAGGCCGACTCTGTAAATTCATGACTTTAATGTAGAATGAATGAATTGTAGATAATTTTGATTAAAATAAAATATTTTATATAAATAAAGACAATGACGCTTTCAAGATGAGTTAAAACATTGAGTGAGTGAGAGAGCGAGAGAGAGAGAGAGAAATGAATGATCATGTTGCAGTTCTAAGATGTTACGTTTTTAATAATGGTGCCACCAATACGTTTAACAAAGTGTTTGAGTGAGTTGCATTGCTTTTTTGTTTTTTTTTTTTTTGTTTTTGTAAATATCAAACCAACACATACTGGATATTTTCGATTGCAGGGGTGAGTCCTCTTCGGGTGCCAACTCATTGCTGCTGACACTGTGATCACCAGCAGTTAAACGTCTGCCAACGGACGTATCATAACGGTTATCCATCAAACCATCACCTAACAAAACTAAATTAAATAATATCGTTTGCCAATCAATTCAATCAGACATCATTAAATATAAATATATAATAAATTAATAATAGAGTAATTAACGACATCAAAATATCAAATAATTATGATAAAGTTCTGTGTTTCTCTTGTGTTCGCTCCCCTAAAATAAATTGTTAATATCGTTGAATGAAATTAAATAAATATTGCACCAATACAACATGATAACATTAATTAATTAAATGCACTTTTAATTTAATAATACAATTTTTCGAAATTATTACACCATTCACCACCATAAATCACACATTGATTGTTTGTATTATTGTTTATTGACTTTATCTTTTCATAAATATTGATATTATAAAAGAATATGGGTGTTAAATAATTCAGGAAAATTAATCCAAAGTTCAATTAAATGAAAATGTAGCGTATTTAAAATGTGCTTGCGGGAAAAATTAAAAAATCATATTTTCAAATTCCACCTAATTAATTAAGATTTTTCTATACCAGTCACAGTTACTCCAAGCCAAACTCGGACACTATTATAAAATAACAACAGAGAAAATTAAATAATGAAAAAGAAAAAAATATATTCGGTATAGACCGACTATGCGATACCCTATTACCACGGGTTACGATAATTGGTCTTAGATCCAACTAATTGGGTATGCAATAATAAACATAAACTAAATGTGAATGGAAATTTTACTAATTTTTTGCCTTCAGATTTGAAAAAGTTCATATCAGATGCTATATTTATATGGGGACTAGGTGGAAAAATGGACCGATCCTGACCATATGTGGTGAAATCACTTCTTTTTTGCAAAAATATATACAAACCAAACTTGAGAAAAATCTGTGCAGCTTTATATGGGGGCTATGACTAAGAATTTTCCTATATGGTTTATTTTTGGACTACTGATTAATGAATGTAATAAACTCATACAAGCAAACTTTGAACGAAATCTAAGTGATAATTTGGTTTTTAAGGCAATATAAGTCGATTTATAAGGGGTCATGTGTATGGGGACTAGGTCTGATGGATGGATAGAAGCTTATATACCAAATTTCATTAAAATATATTCATAATTGCGACCAATAGTTTTATTATAAGGTTTACATGGACACACAGACGGAGAGACTAGGGTGGCCCTTCGTTATATGGAGGGAAAAAAAGTGTTCAAACTGACGGTCTCACCCCCTAGAAATATGCGAATAGCAAAAAAACTGAGAAATACAAAGTTTTGGGCCAATCAGAAAACGTTTAGTCGTGGCGCAAAGCGATTGAAAATTTCAAGTGTGTTTATATGGGGAAAATATGACTTTTTTTCAGATTTTACGAAAATTTCGTTCTATAATTTAATTTTTCCGACAAGCTGTTACATATTTCGGGATCAGTATTAAATTATCCTTTCAAAAGGCTATAAAACTTCAAAATCGTCTGAAACCTCGCCAAGAAATAGCAAATGCCCCAGACCACTTTTGTGCCAAAAAAAACTAGGTCATGAAATTTGATGGCATTTTTTTCAACTTTGAGAAATTTATTAAAGCCATCATTCTTTTTTGGTCTCTATACTTATAAGTACTCAGTTTAGAAATATTGTTTTATTACCACGTTGTTAACCTATTGCGCATTGAGACCGAAAATTGGAAATTTTTTTGATAAAATTTTTAAAACTCCTTTTTCAAGTTTGAAAAAATTTTCTTAAATAAAATTTAAAAAATGAATCTATCACTTTAAGGTTTTATGAAATACATATTGCAGATTAACTGTGTGAATTTTTAAGTAAATCCCTCTGCCAGAATTTTTCTGACAAGGATTTTATTTTCGCGGATTTCGAGAAAAATTTGATTTTTGTGAAATATTCTGTAAATGTACTCTTTCTAAATACTTTGTATCAAAAATTCATCACTTTTCTACTTTTAAATATTATATTTTATCTTAATAGCCTAGGGTTTCGAAAAAAAATAATATGACTCCATTAACCCTTTTGGAATTGGGATCACATATGACCCCAAACTACTAAAAGACAATTTATTCAAAAAATTCAAATATTTTGTAAGTGCTGTCCAATTTTTAGATGCGACATTTAAAATATAATAACCAAATATGTAGAAGTTTCGTTCCAAAAATTTGGGATAAAACCGAGAACGTTAACCCATTATTTGCCAAGTCCAGCTTTGGATTTTAAGATATTTTAAAATAAAAATGACCTAAAACTAGTTTTTCAATTAAACTCGTTGATACCACTATTTGGAATTTAAGAAAAATAATTCGGTTAATTTTTATTTATTTAACCCTTCAGTGCTCCTGAGATCAAAAAAATCCATTGTGATATATCTCTGGTGCAATTATCTGCTTATTGCTCGCGAATATAAATTAAAACAACTTAAGTCATATGTCTAAAAAATAGGACGTTTTTTGAAATTCACTTTGATTTAATTTTGTAATTTATTCCATTAAGAGTAGTATTAAATTAATATTACCTTTTATATATATTATTATATTTGAAATTTACTTTTATTTAATAAACTATTTAAAACTGGGAAATAAAATGGTAGAAGTTTCAAAACATGTAGGTGACATTGAAGATAATATAAAGCGACCGATTATAAAAAATCGAAAAATGTCAACCATTATAAGTAATGGCATCTTCACCGATTGACCTGAATTTTTTTTGCGTTTTTTATCAATATCCACCAAATTGGTGGGTGAGACAGCAATAAATTCAACTATTACTTTATTACATAAAGTAATTTTATAACAAAATTAGTTAAAAGTTGTTTTAATTTATATTCGCGAGCAATAAGCAGATAATTGCACCAGAGATATATCACAATGGATTATTTTGATCCCAGGAGCACTGAAGGGTTAAATAAATAAAAATTAACCAAATTATTTTTCTTTAATTCTAAATAGTGGTATCAACGAGTTTAATAGAAAAACTCGTTTTAGGTCATTTTTATTTTAAAATATCTTAAAATCCAAAGCTGGCATTGGCAAATATTGGGTTAATCTCTTCGGATTTATCCCAAATTTTTGGGACGAAACTTCTACACATTTGGTTATTATATTTTAAGTGTCGCATCTAAAAATTGGACAGCACTTAAAAAATATTTGAATTTTTTGAATAAATTGTCTTTTAGTAGTTTGGGGTCATATGTGATCCCAATTCCAAAAGGGTTAATGGAGTCATATTATTTTTTTCCGAAACCCTAGGCTATTAAGATAAAATATAATATTTAAAAGTAGAAAAGTGATGAATTTTTGATACAAAGTATTTAGAAAGAGTACATTTACAGAATATTTCACAAAAATCAAAAATATTACAAAATATTTGAATATTTGAAATATTTGAACTTACAAAATATTTGAATTTTTTGCATAAATTGTCTTTTATTAGTTTGGGGTCATATGTGACCCCAATTCCAAAAGGGTTAATGGAGTCATATTATTTTTTTCCGAAACCCTAGGCTATTAAGATAAAATATAATATTTAAAAGTAGAAATGTGATGAATTTTTGATACAAAGTATTTAGAAAGAGTACATTTACAGAATATTTCACAAAAATCCAATTTTTCTCGAAATCCGCAAATATAAAATCCTTGTCAAAAAAATTCTGGCAGAGGGATTTACTTAAAAATTCACACAGTTAATCTGCAACATGTATTTCATAAAACCTTAAAGTGAAAGATTAATTTTTTTAAATTTTGTTTAAGAAAATTTTTTCAAACTTGAAAAAGGAGTTTTAAAAATTTTATCAAAAAAATTTCCAATTTTCGGCCTCAATGCGCAATAGGTTAACAACGTGGTAATAAAACAATACTTCATATCTGAGTACTTATAAGTATAGAGACCAAAAAAGAATGATGGCTTTAATCAATTTCTCAAAGTTGAAAAAAATGCCATCAAATTTCATGACCTAGTTTTTTTTTTTGGCACAAAGGTGGTCTGGGGCATTTAATATTTCTTGGCGAGGTTTTGTTCGATTTTGAAGTTTTATAGCCTTTTGAAGGGATAAGTTAAGACTGATCCAGATTATATAACAGCTTGACGGAAAAATTAAACTATAGAATGAAATTTTCGTAAAATCTGAAAAAAAGTCATATTTTCCCCATATAAACACATTTGAAATTTTCAATCGCTTTGCGCCACGACTAAACGTTTTCTGATTGGCCCAAAACTTTGTATTTCTCAGTTTTTTTGCTATTCGCATATTTCTAGGGGGTGAGACCGACAGTTTGAACACTTTTTTTATTAAGGGCCACCCTAGGAGAGACAGACGGACGGACGGACATCGCTAAATCGACTCAGAAAGTGATTCTGATTCGATCGGTATAATAAAAGATCTAGACCAAATATTTTTGGTAGTTTCAAACATCAGCACAAACTTATTATACCCTGACCACATTGTGGTATAGGGCAGGGGTCGGCAACCTTTTGAGTCGGAAGAGCCAAAAATTGCAAATTACAAAATTTCAAAGCTTTAAAGAGCCACAAAATTTTTTCTTGCCAACAATAAATAGTACTCGCATAAATAAAATTTTTTTGATAAAAAAAAAACTAATTTATCCATAAGAAAAAATATCTATTTATTCATACATAAGTAGCAAACAAATTCAATGGGAGCGTTGGTTTTGCATGGTTTTAGAAAGTTTGGATAAATTTGGCTCATAACTTGTGGTTTTAAGTTTTAAACACAACTGTAAATTTTCATTTGTTAGTTAGCTTTTTACTTTACTTTTAATAATGTTCATGCAAGAGAATATGTCGATCCGAAGATAGTCGGCACTCCAAATGCCAACTTCTTCACCTCACTGTAGCAATCTGGAAAACTATTCCATGCATCGGATATAAGAGGGCGGATCAATAAGTCCGTGACTTTTCGAACTTCTCTCGTAGTTATATGATTGCAACACTGCTTCCATCAAGTACCACCTCTTAATAGACTTCTGTAAAATTTTGAGCAAGTTCCGTCATTTACTTTGCGCTTAACAGCTGTTCAAAACATACATCCTCGTGTTTTTTTTTTTTTTTTTTTTTTTTTTTAATCGAAAAAAGTGAATTTCAAGTGCTCATTAAACATTATTTTTTGCGAAAAAAAAACCGTCAATCAAACCAAGGAAAAGCTTGATGAACACTATGGGGACTCTTCACCATCGATTTCAATAATAAAAAAGTGGTTTAGTGACTTTCGTTGTGGTCACACAAATACAAATGACGCTGAACGTTCTGGACGGCCAATTGAGGTCAATACACCCGAAAATGTCGAAAAAATCCACGATATTGTGTTGGCCGATCGAAGATTAAAAGTGCATGAGATTGTTGATGCCATAGGCATTTCATATGGCAGTGTGGTTTCGATTTTAAATGATCAGTTGGGTTTAAGAAAGGTGTCTGCAAGATGGGTTCCGCGTTTGCTGTCATTTGACCATAAACGTAATCGTGTGACAACTTCAAAGGATTGTTTGGAGTTGTTTAACCGCAATTCGAATGAGTTTTTGCGGCGTTTTACAACTGTGGATGAAACATGGATCCATTACAACACTCCGGAGACCAAGCAGCAGTCTAAACAGTGGGTTTTTCCGGGTGAACCGGCACCGAAGAATGCCAAGGTAAGTTTGTCGGCCAATAAGGTGAGGGCAACAGTTTTTTGGGATGCACGCGGGATAATCCACATCGATTACCTTCAAAAGGGAAAAACAATAAACGGCAAATATTATGCCAACTTATTGGACCGATTTAACGAGGATTTAAAAAAAACGACCCCATATGGCCAAGAAATGTTATTTTTCATCAAGATAATGCACGGGTGCACACGTGTGCAGTCTCAATGGCTAAATTCCGTGAATTGGTACCTCATCCGCCATATTCTCCGGATTTAGCCCCCCAGTGAATATTTCCTATTTCCAAACCTAAAGAAATGGCTCGGTGGAAAGAGATTTAGTTCCAACGATGAAATTATTGATCAAACAAATGCCTATTTTATGGACCTCGAAAAATCCTATTTTTTGGAAGGGATACAAAAATTGGAGAAACGTCGGACTACTAAGTGTATTGAGCTAAAAGGAGATTATGTTGAAAAAAAAAATTTTTTTTTGCAAAAAAAAAACTGTGTTTCATTCTAAAAGTCACGGACTTATTTATCCGCCCTTGCACATAAGTGCCTCAACTCGCGTCATCTTATATATTAAAAGAATTTATGAATAAACTTTGCATTCAAGATTTTTTGCAACATTTTTCTTCTCTCAAACCTCTATAACTAGAGTTCTAATTAACGTAGGCTGTTAACATAGGTCGAAGAACACTCAGTGGATCAAGCTCCTTCTTTTGAGCTATTAACTGCTTAAATTAGTTGGGTTTGAGGAAAGTTATGCGGGAGAATCAACTTTACTTTTACTGTACGTTAACTTATCTTGGCATATTTTGGCATTACTGTACGTTAACTTCTCTTGGCAAATTTTGGTATTATATTATAAAAATTAATATAATATAATATAATGCTGCGGAGCAGCAGGGGTCCTCTAGTTTATTTTAAAGCTGTCCACTTTTGTTGCGTTAAGTACATACATTTCTGGACCTCCAACTCTATCAACTTGCTTGTCAACTTCATTTCTAGAGATCCAGTATCAATTCCAAATGGCTCAATGTTGATTTCGTTAATATTTGTGTTGAGAGGATTTACTATGATCAAATCAAACATAGGCTTGGGCTTCCTTTGCTTGCAGTTTTAGATTCAGCTCATTTTTTCGCTGTGATATCCCCCATAAAGAAAAGCTTTTGCAACCATTTGTCGTTCTCTAATTCAGGGTGACTTTTTCATTTGAGAATGCATTTATTTCATTCAAGCACAAAACGAAACGTTTCAACACCTTACCTTTGGAAACCCATCTCACTTTATTGTAAAGAAGGAAGTCGAGTCTCGTTTAAGAATTCATTAAACTTTTAAATGACGATGGTAGAGTGCTTTTGACAAGATGCTGTTAACAATATTGATTACTAAATTCGTGACCTCAGCTTTTTCGGCCCGAAATGTTTGGGCACAAAGCGTTTCTTGGTGTATTATCTAGTGAAACATAAGAATTTGTTATTGGCCCTTTACTTTTTCCTGTCATACTTCCGGCTCCATCAGTTGCTATTGAAACGGTTGTATTTAAATCGATCTTATTGTCTTCAAGGCATTTTTGCATGACATTCACTATATCTTCCCCACTAGTTTGTCCCGAGAGCGGTATGAATCCTAGAAGTTCTTCTTTTGGATCTTGGGAAGACATATACCTGGCGTACCTTTTATGTCGCAAGACTCACCTATAGCAAGTGATAAGGCAGAAGAAAGTTGAATATCTTCCACCTGCAAATATGTTATATTTGAAGACATTTTAGCTTTGTCCGAGTTCACACAAGGCAACTTTTGTTGCGCAATTCTTGAGTTTGTACGAGAGAGGGGAAAGAAGAGTGGTATTTGGTACAGAGTTGCTTGTACTCGGCAACTCGTTTTGTTGTGCCATTCGTAATTATAAACGTGAAGTTAGCTGCAGCTTATTATTTGACATTTCTTTTTATTCTTCGCTTCGCTGTGAAAAATTATTATTATTTCGTTTATTTTCTTATTCTTCTTTTTTTTTTATTATTTAATTCTCTCTTTGACTTTCATTTCTTCACACAAATAGATATTTCACTTTGAACCAATAATAAATTCTTTTTGCACAAACTAATATAGTGAACTGTCAAAAATATAAGAATTTGAAAGCAAAAGAAAACGAAAAGTTGCGGCAATAAATTTCTCTGTGTGAACATTAAGGCAACTTTAAAAGAGAATTGAAAAAAAGTTGCGCAACAAAAATTGCCTTGTGTGAACCCAGACTTTTCTATCTTGTACTGTTTTAGCGGATATTGACAAATCTTTGATTTTTTTCCCAAGATTTCTGGTTTGTTTTTAAAATCACGAAACCGTTCTTCAGAAGCACGTATGAAGCAATCTTTGACATACTCACCATCGGTGAATGGTTTGCCTTTTTTTTTTTTTCAATTTCTAGTGTACTTGTAAATTGCGTCCAGTTACTTAACATCGAACTTGATTGCTGTTTTTGTTTTTGGAGCTCGTCGACAGCCTTTTCTGCCGGCTGGAAAAGAATGTTTTCTAGTAAAGTGTCTCTCTAAATTTGATTATTATTGTGTGCCAATTTTTCGTAGCAAATAAGACAAGTCGAGTACAAGTGGCTTAGAGATAGAATCGGTGCCTAATCCTCGTTAATCGATTCAGAATGATTTTAAAATGTTTTTTTTTTTTTTTTTTATATATAAAATAAATAATATTTGCGTATGGAACTAAAGAGCCGCAGCTTCACATTCAAAGAGCCGCATGTGGCTCGCGACCCGCAGGTTGTCGACCACTGGTATAGGGTATAAAAATTCAAAGGTCTAACTAGGACATCTTTAAAGATTTGAAGATAAGAGAGAGAGGGTGTGTGTCATACAATTGAGGGTGTCGGTCATACAATTGACCATTTTTTTACAGTTTCACAAAATTTCACTTTGTATAGGAGCCCGTTAAGGAGTGGATCTAGGAGGTTGGTATGTTCGGAAAAAGTGTCGGGGAGTAAAAATGAAGGGGCTTTGGAATTGCTTTTCTACCATTTAGACCTGTTTTCTGAAAGCATTTCTCATTGCAGATGTGCTCGTTTTCTCACCCAAGTCATTTACAGCTATAGAAGTAAGTTTTGGTGCACTTAAAAAGGGATTGGCTTTCACTTTTCTTAAAATAAAACGTTCTCGTACTTCTCGTATTTTTTGACTTGTTGCGCATCATAATATCGTGTACAGTTGACTGGCTCTTGCCAACCATTTTCGAGGTTTCACGCACACTTTTTTCCTCTTTAACAATTACTTTTTTTTTAGCTACAATACCAATTTTTCCTCTAGACATCTATTTGATTTGCTTTTTGCTTCTACAATGTACTATTCGGAGTTTCCCCTAGATATTTGAAAAGTACTCAGGTTAGTTGGCAAAAATGATGCAGGGTTGCAATTGTTTAAGTCGTGATTGCCGTCTGTCCAAGTTTGGCTTGTACACTAATTTTTGTCTATCAATAGTTTATCTACTCTATTTTTTTTGGTATATTAAGGAGTGATATCGAAAAAACCTTAACACACGTTTATCGCATTATGTTTAATAACAACCCAATTAATTTGTTATTGGTTTAATTAAAATGAGTGACGAAATAAAAGTACAAAATCCAACTTGGACCTACAAAAAGTTGGCGAAAGAATCAGAGATCTGCCGTCGAACAGTTGCCAATATTATTAGAAAGTATTAGAAGAATTTAACCATGAAGTTTTGAAGGCCATAGAAATAGAAAGCATATTGAAACGAGCTCCCAACATATCCGAAAAAAAGCAGCCCCGTTAGCTCGGTGCTCGTACTATTTGCGAAACGTAAAAACCAATGAAAAACACAAAGTCAAAAAAGGTCCAGACAGGAACGTTGCATACATTTTAGAGGCCAAAAACAGAGCACGGAAGTTGAAATCGTGTTTCATGAAAATGCTCGCAGCTTCCGGGTCACAATTTTTATGTTTCTAATGCTCATGGATATGTTAAAGATAAGTTTAGGACCCAAAAGCAGACGAAATTTCCAAAGAAAAGTTCCTGCTATGGCAAGAAATATGTAGTTGCGGCAAAAGAAACAAGTCATTTGTTACAACGAGCTGTATAAATACCGAAATTTATATTAAGGAGTGTTTGAAAAACAGACTCTTCCTTTCATAAGCCAACACATATTTTTGGCCCAATTTGGCATCTTATCACTATGGTAAGAAAGCTCTTGAGTGGTACAATTACCTGGTTTTTGTACCAAGGGAAGCAAATCGTCAAACTGCCCGGTGCCGAGATTTCCGGCCCTTGTGAAATGAGAGTGGAAAATTTTAAACGGAGATAGACTAACAGTTCCAAAAAAGTAAATCTCTACAAAATTCCCAATGGAAGAATTTCCGGAAAAGGTTAAGTTCATAAGTAGTGCTTAGAACTATAAAAAAATATTTTTTTTAAACTTAAACTTATTACATTTTATGTATGTAAACAGCTCAGAAGACTCACGACCTCCGACCCTTACGGGCAGGTGGACACCGGACAATTGTATTATAGCAACCGTTAATATACTAGCTAATGTGAGCAACGTGGAAAGTCAACGGCGAAGAAGTGATTGATGTATCACATCTAAGGCGAATGAACCAACCACCCCACCGCTGCGTCTGTCTCATATTGGGCGGCAGCAAACAGCGTCTGTACTCCAGAGGAGCGGCTGAATACACAGAAGGAAAACAATAAACTCTTCAGAAGGCAACGGGAAACCACTGAAGTAATGTCCCTTGAAAACCATACAATGAACAATAACAATAACGTACGGCCCTCAATCTCCGGAAACACGAGGGTGCTAAGAATCCCCGGAGGTAAAACAAAACAAAAACTCAACATCGGTACATGGAATGTACGAAGTCTTTATGAAGCTGGAAAACTAACTAATACCATAGCCGAAATGAACAGGCTCAAAATCGACATACTCGGTGTAAGTGAAACGTGGTGGCCAGATAGTGGAGAATTTGCTTCCCAAAATACGAAAATGTACTACTCAGGCATCCTTAACAATAACCACAGAAATGGCGTGGGAATTATCGTAAAAAATAACATAGCGAAATGCGTATCCGGATTTATCCCAAAATCAGACAGAGTCATGCTTATAAAGCTAGACGCCAGACCAATAAATATAAATATTATTCAAATATATGCACCCACTGCTGATGAAAGTGACGAAGAAATTGAAGTTTTTTATGATGAAATTAAAGATGTTATGAAAATGACGAAACCTCACGAGATAACCATCATTCAAGGAGATTTCAACGCAAAAGTAGGAGAAGATAAAGTACCTGGTACAACAGGAAATTACGGATTAGGAGAAAGAAATGAAAGAGGCGACAGACTAATCCAATTCTGTCAGGAATACAAAATGACAATAACTAACACACTGTTCTGTCTTCCGCCAAGACGACTCTATACCTGGAAATCCCCACAGAATAGAAGAGGTAACATTGTGAGGAATCAAATTGATTACATACTTATAAATAAACGCTATTGCTCAACTATAGCAAAAACTTCAACGTACCCAGGGGGTGGACGTACCATCGGACCACAATCTCCTAATGGCAAACTTGTACCTAAAACTCTCCTTAACCAAAAGGAGAAAGGAAACGCAGGAAACTAGATATGGGAAAACTCGAAGTACCCGCTATTCGAACAAACGTAAAGGAGCGAATAAATCGAGAACTAAATAACGTTGGTAGAGAAGAGACTGAAAATGTATGGAGTTCTGTTAAAAATACATTAAAATTAATAGCAGACAATACACTGGGAAACAGCGAAAGAGCTCAAAGAAAAGAATGGATGACAATGGAAATATTAGAACTAATGAAAGAACGTAGCAAATACAAAAACTCAAATTATTAGCTATATTATGAATTAAATAGGGAGATTCAAACGGCAATACGGATAGCTAAGAGGAAACACCTGAATAGACAATGCCAAGAGATCGAAAGATTACAATACTTACATGACGACTTTATTCTGCACAAAAAACTAAAAGAAGCCGCAGGGATATACCGCAAATCAACCACAGTTGTACTGTACAACAACAACAACAACGAAGCTGTTTTGAATATTACAGAAAAGAAGACTATATGGACTGAATATATTAGACAAATGTTTACTGATAAAACCCGATCTTATGAAGCGCAGATGCAACAACCACTAACAGGATCTTTTATCACTAAAACGGAGGTGGAATCTGCAGTAAGGTCTATAAGAGACAAAAAAGCCTGTGGTCCTGATGAAATTCCTTCTGAAATACTGAAGTTGATAGACGACGACAATGTCCAACTATTTATAGATTTGTTTAACTACATCTATGATACGGGTCAATACCCACAAGATTGGCTTAGATCAACATTTATAACTATTCCTAAGAAAAAAACACCCAAAATATTGTAATGATTATAGGCTTATCAGCCTAATGAGCCATGCCCTAAAAATATTTCTCAGAATAATTCACTCCAGAATTTATGAAAAATGCGAGAAGGCAATGGGCGCATCTCAGTTTGGCTTTAAAGAAGGAATGGGCACCCGCGAAGCACTATTTTCTATACAGATATTGGTTCAGAAATGCAGAAATGTACAGAAGGATGTTTTCTTGTGCTTTATTGATTACGAAAAAGCTTTCGACACAGTGCGACATGATAAAATGATGGAAATTCTTATGTCCATAGGTATAGACGACAGGGAAATTAGATGCATTAGGAGCCTGTATTGGCATCAAACAGCGCAAGTAGATATCAACGGTGAGCTGACGGAAAATATAATAATTTCCAGAGGAGTCAGACAAGGCTGTATATTGTCTCCATTATTATTCAATATCTACTCCGAAAAAATTTTTCATGAATCCATCAGCAACGTTCGAAAGGGCATATATATAAACGGCACATTTCTTAACAACATTAGATATGCTGATGACACACCTTACTAGCTGATAGTATGTCGGGGCTTCAAGATCTAGTGGACAAACTGACGACATACAGTGAAGCATACATACGGTCTGAAGATTAATATACGAAAAACAAAATACATGATAATTAGCAGAAAAAATAACCACAACATAACCAGCTTAAAAATGCAAGACTCCTACGTCGACAGAGTACATAGTTTTAAATATCTCGGCGTTACGCTGAATGACAAATGGGATGGTTCAAATGATATAAGATACCGTATCGAAATGGCAAGAGACACATTTTTTAAATATAAAAAAGTTTTCACCGAAGTTAAGATTTATCAAGTCATATGTACGGTCAGTCCTGCTATATGCGATGGAGGCATGGACCATTAAAGCAGTGGACATAAAGAGACTGGAGGCCTTCGAAATGTGGATTTATCGAAGGATACTCAAAATACCATGGACCCATTTTAAATCGAATAGCGAAGTTTTAAGAAAAGTTCACAGCGTAAGAGAACTTGTCCCCACTATAAAGAGACGAAAGACAGCATATTTAGGCCATATTATGAGAAACCCAAAATATAAGATGCTACACTAGAGGCAGAAAGGAAACAACATGGCTTCAAAATATTCAGGCGTGGACTGGTATCCGAGATGTAGGAAATCTTCTAAGCGAGGCGAGAAATAGAGACGGTTATGCTGAAATTTTAAAAACCTTATGAATTTATTGAAATGTAATTGTATTGGTCACTAACATTCGAAAATCGAATAGGCAAATAAAGAAGAGGAAGTATGTTAAGATTTTTTCGATCTCATTAATTTTTTATTTTCAAATGTGCCAAATATGCAATCTAGAAACCATTTGCATAATACAAAAATATTTATATAGCTCATGTTTATAGAGGAATAAAAATATTTTAACATGGTGTCCGGGCTTGGCTTCAAGTGACTGTATAAACAATTTCAATTAATGAGGAAAGAAGCGTTAATATTGAGTTATGGAATGTCAGTTAAACTCAGATTGATTAAACTCAAATTCTTTAGAAAATCTGATTAACGATATTTACAAAGAGTAGTATGGGTGGGCTATTACACTCCGTTGCAAAATATAAGTTCATCATGTTATTTTTAAGATTTTTGTATAAAAACAATGTTTGTACCGTTGTTTTTCAATAATAAATTTTTTTTAATTTTTTTTTTAATTTTTTGTTAATTTGTAAGCAATTCTCTTCTATGTATATACCAACGACTATAAATATTAAAGACAAAATAAAAATATATCCCGTTACAAAATATAAGTCACATATGTAAAAAATAAGCGTAACTATTACTCTTCACATCAAAAGAATTTTTCTCTTGATTTATTGTAAAAAGTAAGTTGTTAAATATAACATGGGGTCGCAGAAAATTGTTAAACCAAACCGAATTAAGTTTAATTTTGCGAGAAATGCAAAAAAGCACATCCAATCGAAAAATCGCTAAAATATTAAATCAGAGTGTTTGTGCAATAAATAATTTTGTTCGCAATAAAAATTTAAAGCTACCCAAAAAGAAATTGGGTCGTCCGAAAAAACTTTCACCATGCGATAAACGCAGAACTATTAAAGCAGCATCAAATAGCCTAATGTCCTTAAAACAAATTAAGGCGTATTGTAACACAGACGTGCATAATGATTAACGATTTCCAGATTTTTGGCAAAAGATAGCACTATTACATTCCAAAAACTAAAAAAAAAAACCACCACTGACACAAAAAAATCGAGACTATCGGATGAATTATGCTCATATGGCATGGAAAGATGAATGGAACACTGTAGTATTCAGTGCTGAAAAAATTTCATCCTCGAAGGCCCAGATGGGTACAAATGCTATTTTCATGATCTAAGAAAGGAACAGATTTTTTCGAAATGCCGACAGATGGTGGTGGTTCCATAATGGTCTGAGGAGCGGTGTCTTCCAAAGGCAAGTTTTTTGGAGTTCATAAAGAATACAGAGCTACTGAAAAGGCAAAAAATTTTCATGGTGGAGCGATTTGAAGGACAAAATTTAATTTTTCAACAGGACAACGCCTCTATTCATACTGTACATATCGTAAAAAATGGTTTTCGGATCACAATATGATTGTTTTGGAATGGCCTGCAAAATCGCCCGACCTAAATTTGATAGAAAATTGATGGAACTGTCTGTGTAGAAAAGTCTTTCAACAAGCTCGTCAGTTTGAAACTGCCGAGGAGCTGAAAAACACAATTTTGGAAGAGTGGAGAAATATCCCTATTGAATATATACAAAACTTGTATAAAAGTATGCCAAAAAGAATTTTTGAGGTTATAAAAAATAAAGGAGGATCGATTCATTAATAAAAAATTAGTTTAGTGTATTTTTATTTTAATAATAACAAGCTTCATTGGAAAAAACTTATATTTTGCAATACACTTTTTTTAATTTTTAATTTTATTCCTTACAGCACAATATTTAAAAAAAAATTGTTTTGGTATAATAATAAAAACTGTTTGATTTAACTAAAAAGAAAAAATAAATAAAAACTCGCTATTATTTCTTAAAATTCGGGAAAAAATTAACGGAACTTATATTTTGGAACGAAGTGTAGGCCTTAATACTTTATATGGATAATTCCAATTCAATTTAATACATTCGCAGTTTTAAGAATATTCTAAATTTTTATATTTGATTCAATCCTGTTACAGTTTAATATTTCATCTAGTGGTTCATCAATTGTGGTGGTTGGGCAACCTTTAAAGATATGATTGCTTGTGAGGTCTTCCAATAATAAATCTTCCCGTTAATATTTTTGTTGTAAGGCGGTCTTTGTATGCTGTTGTTATGAGATCTTAGGAAACTGTTTGCACTGTTGAACTACTTGCTGTAGTTGTTCCTTCTGAAACGTATTTCTTTCCTATCAAGATATTCTGCTTTTAGTGCGCTGAGACTGTCAGTGCAGATACACTTACTAGCAAAACCCAAACGGAGTTTTCTTAGCTTTGATAAGTACTCGGAAAACCGCACACTAGGAGTTGTTAACCTTAAATATCTTTCCATGTTTTTAAAATTTAAAAAAAAAAATAATACAAATTTAAAACTACAACTCTACCTGAAATTGTACAAAAGTAGAATACATAAAATAAATATAAAAATAATCAACAAAAAAACAAGTAAGAAAATTATAGTCGGTCTAGACCGACCATACGATACCCTATACCATGCGTTTAGAGACCCTATCTCTCAGGCCCAACTAACTGGATATAGAAAATAAGCACAAACCAAAGTTGAGTGGGATTTTTATTAATTTTTTTGGCTGCAGATATGAAAAAGTTCATATCGGATGCTATATCTATATAGGGACTAGGCCCAAAAATGGAACGATCCTGACTGTGTTTGGTAAAGTCTCTTGTATTTTGCAAAAATATATACAAACAAAATTTGAGAAGAATCAGTGCAATTTTTTGTTTTTTGATAGATTTAAGTGAAGATCGGGAAGCAGCTCTATATGGGGCCTATGACTAAGAGTTGTCCCAGGTATCATTTTTAGACTACTCATTAATGGATGTAATAAACACATACAAACCCAATTTGACTAAGATTTATATGATAATTTGGATCTTATGGCAATTTATGTTGATTTCATGGGGGTCATTTGTATGGGGGCTAGGTCTGAACATAGACCGATTCGCACCAATTTCAATAGCGTTCATCCTATGGCCAAAAAAAAGCTTATATACCGATTTCCATCAAAATATATTCATATTTGAGACCTGCTGTTTGATTACAAGCTTTACATGGACACTAAAGACCCGCAATTGTTGAACTATACAACATGCGACATGTGTCACATCATGCAAGTGTTTATTCATGCTATGCCGCTCATACATGTTTGACAATGACATATATAGACACTGTCGAATAAATTCAAATCAAATCTATGCATTGTTTTTACAGTGATTTTGCACACATGAACATGGAAAATTAACATGTCAACACATGCGACACATGTGACACATCCGTATGTGTGTCCATGTAAATCTTTTAATCAAACTACAGGTCGCAAATGTGAAAATATTTTAGTGGAATTTGGTATATAAGCTTTTGTCGGCCATAGGATGAGAGCTATTGAAACTGGTGAAATTCGGTCTATGTTCAGACGTAGTCCCCATCCAAATGACCCCTATGAAATCGGCTTAAATTGCCATAAGATCCAAATTATCATATAGATCTCGGTCAAATTGGGCTGTGTGTGTTTATTACATCCATTTATCACTTTCTAAAAATAAAGCCCATATGGCAATTCTTTGTCATAGCCCCCATATAAAGCTGCTTCCCGATTTTCACTTAAATCTATCAATATACAAAATGTTGCAAAGTTTTTTTTTTCTCAAATTTGGTTTGTATATATTTTTCAAAATATGTATATGTGACTTTATGAAATCAAATGATGAATAAAGCAGAAAAATAACCGTAAACCTTTTATTGGCCCAACTAATTGGATACAGAAAATAAACATAAACCAAATTTGAGTGGAATTGTTATTAATTTTTTTCCTTTGAATATGAAAAAGTTCATATCGGATGCTATATTTATATGGGGACTAGGTCTAAAAATGGACCGATGCTGACCATATTTGCTAAGGTCACTTATTTCTTGTAAAAACATATACAAACCAAATTTGAGAAAAATCAGTGCAATATTTTTGTTTTTTGGTAGATTTAAATGAAGATCGGGAAGCAGCTTCAATGGGGGCTATGTCTTAGAATTGTCCAATAGGTTGCATTTTTGGATAACTGATTAATGGGTGTAATAAACATACACAAACCCAATTTGACCGAGATCTATATGATAATTTGGATCATATTGCAATTTAAGTGGATTTCATAGGTGTCATTGTATGGGGACTGTGTCTGAACATGCACCTATTTCCATAGAGTTCATGCTATGGCTGATAAAAGCTTACATACGAAATTTCATCAAAATATGTTTACATTTGCGACCTGTAGTTTGATTACAAGGATTACATGGACACACAGACGGACAGACGGACGAACATCGCTAAATCGACTCAGAAAGAGATTCTGAGTCGATCGGTGGGTCTAGGTCAAATATTTTTGGTACTTACGAACATCAGGTCAAATATTTTTGGTACTTACAAACATCAGCACAAAGCCATTATACCCTGACCACATAGTGGTATAGGGTATAAACCCTGACCACATAGGATATAAACCCTGACCACATAGTGGTATAGGGTATAAACAGTAGTTTTCAATAGATGGTTGGATAACCCTTGCGATGAAGAACTTCTGATAAGCTCTTGGGCATGGATAATACCAGCTTTTTCGTCTCCTCCGTCGATATTTTTCCCCATTTCTAAGGAATAACGTTCTTTAGTATTTCTTTTGAGGTCATGTGATGGTGACGATCTTCCTCTACAGCAAATCCCACAAATGTTCAATAAGGTTAAGGTTCGGGGACTTTGGCGGAGATGGTACCTGGTTTTTTGTGTCATAAAGCAACCAAAAATGAATATTGTAGCACGTATGTATGTTTGGGATCGTTGACCTGTTGAAATGAGAAGTCGTTTCCAAGTTCCAATTAGTGAGCGCTTTGTTTTAAGTTGGCTTTCAAAATGTCCATGTAAAGTCTTTGGCCAATAATCGATTCCATGAAAACAAAATTACCCACTTCATTGGCTGCCATACAACCCCAGACCATAAAACCACCACCAATGTGTTTTACTTTCGTTCTTTCGCCACACGAGTTTTCGTCCTTTCAGAACTGGAGACTTCGCGAAAAATTTTATGACAAAATTCATGCGCTTCTTTGTATTTACTTTCAATATATGTGGTTTTCTACGGACCACACGGCTATGGTATTCGATCTCCTTCACAATTTTCCGGAGTTTATCCTCGTGGATAATTCGAGAATTGACCTTCACCATTTTTATGATGTTCTTTTATTAGCGATGAATTAATTTGGATAGTGTCTGGAGCGATGCTTAGAGAGGTTAGAGCTGGTGGAATTAAAATTTACGACCACCCTCCCTCTGTATAAATGAATGAGTTCTACTCACTACTTTACTTATTTCGCGGAAAGTGTTTCCATCTCCTCGCATTCAATTCCCACCCAGGGTCAATTTCTTTCGTTTTTTTTTTTTTACCCATTGTAGACTTTGAACTTTGAAGTCAAAAAGTTTATTAACACTAGTACAATTTCTCGCTTGTAAATTCCATGTAAAACATGATTTTTAAACTGTGATTCCCTTTTATCACTTTGTACGCATACTTTTTCAAGTCACATTAAAATATATGGAAAAAAGCTTTTAGAAAATTTGAAAACTGCTTCTCTTTGTTGTAAAAATTAATGAGATTTTATCTATTAAGTTTGAATTTGGTGCACTATTTGTTCTTGTTTGGCTTGTTCATGCTGGCAGTGGCATATCAATTTCTTTGGCCGCAAGAATATCTTAATGTTTCAAATCCATTAGTTCCAGAGCTGACCATGTAGTGCATGAATGGTGTACTCTATCAGCCTTTTTGCTAGGATATTCATTGATTCTATTTTTTTTTTTCTTAAGATTCAAATTGTTAAATTTGTTCCTCTTTTAGAAGTAGCCTGAAGTAAGCCAGTGGCTGTTAAAATTGGCTGGTTAATTTGTTTATATTATTTTAACGTGTGTTTTTTTTTTTAAGATGTACACAACTTTGAGTTGGTAACACTGCTTTCTTTGACAACCGATTAAACAGCTGATAGTTGCTTTTTGTTTAGTTTGGTATGCCATTTCATCATGGATAGATCAACGCTTGCAAATTGATCATATTTGTTCATCAAAATTATCGTGCGCTTCTCCATTTTATGGTAGTCATAATCGTCCATCAGAGCGTCTAATTCGAATTACCATAGACCGTTTTCAGGCCACGTTTATTCTGAATGATGAACTGCATCACGTAAGACGTCAAACAGTGCACACGGAACAAGTTGTAACCGCTGTACAGCAAAGCATTGTTTTAATTCCACATCGATCAATTCGCCGCCGTTCTCAGCAAATGGGGATGTGTCCATTCACTTTATGGAAAATTTTACGAAAGGATCTTGGTTTTCGAGCATTTTAAATGCAACTTGTGCAAGTATTACAGCCAAATGACCATCTTATGCGCCGCCAATTCAGCCAATGGGCTGAATCACAAATCGATATTGATTTTTATTTTCCATACAGAAATTTGTTCAACGTTCAAGCCTATTTTTGTCGCATTTAGAGTGAAGATATTTCACAGGCTTTTGTCCAAACACCATTACATCCGCAGATTATTGGATTGGATATTTTCTTTGGGGTTATGTAAAGTCACACGTTTACGCTGATAAACCAGAGACAATTGAACCCATGGAAATCAACATACGAGTTATTGGCAAAATACGGCCGCAAATTCTACGAAAATTGTGTGCAAATTCGAGTTCCAGAATGAGTCAGTAAGTTTAAATCATATTTAAACATTAACGGCGCACAATTATCTATCCAATAAAGCCCATTTAACTGGCTTTATTGGATTAAAAATATTTTTCTTTGCTTTATTTTAATTTAAAGTAAAATAAAAAAAATCCGTTACAATGTTGTATTAAACCTTCGATATGTGAACTGCATATTGAAATACTAATTTCCATGTGGGAAGCTTTGCGCTTAGCAAATATAATTTTCAATAGGTTATTTTTTCTTTTATTTATTTATTTTATTTATTCTTCTTACAAGACTTCACATTTGTTAATAAGAATTACTGCTCCTGAATGTTATCGCACTTATTTATGGTTGCATCACACAGGTTTAGGGTGAAATTTATTTCTTCGTATGCCCCTGACACCATAGCAAAGTGCTGTTAGTGCATTTTTCAGTTTCAGTTTCAGTTCTTCCGTATATAAGACCACATGTGAGACCCTCATTTTTTAAGAGGAAGGAGTTCGAGATATTTCGATCTATTCTAACCATTATTTTTTCTGTATGAAAGGAAGAATTTTACTACCTTCAATATATTTTTTTTGCAACACACCATTTATGCAGTTCTTCCATTACAGTGAAATTGTTAACTATAACGTTAGAAAATCTGAGTTAAATCAAACTAAGTTTAAAAACTGACATCCCAAAAACTCATTCGAATACATTTGACACAAAAAAATTATAAATAAAAGTCAGCTGCTATTGCAATTTGCGCAAACTGTAAAAAGAAATTTTCTTATCATTGCAGAATAATAAGTGTTTTTAACTCCAAGCATATCTTAATTAATTACACTATTGTTGTTTGAATATCCAAAAAAAAGGCACTATTTGCACTTTTAGGTTTGAATATCACAAAATCCTGAGTTTATAGAAAAATTTGCCTGTCAGTGGAGAAAACCTTTTAGGCCTGTGTTATATACAGTGTGCAACATAAGTTAAGGTACCCCAGTTGAATTAAAACAATTTGTGAAATTAATGAAAAAATGTGCCTAACATATAGGTATTATTTATTTTTATCTCACGTACCTATTAACATTTATTCTTTTATATAACAAAAAAATTTCAAACACATTCAACAAAACAAAAAATATACAATTCAGAGTTCATGAAAACTCCATATTTTTGCTCAACAAAAACGTTGGCAACCCGATTGTTTTTCAAAAATCTCCTTTGTTATTTATAACGGCAATTTTTAGAAGAAATAAATGAAATTCTGTTTGATAAATTCTTTAAAAAAAAAAGTAGAGTTTTATTAATAAAAGTGAAGTAGAGTGATTTGGAACAAAAAATCTATAATATTAATAGGCTAGCCAATTTCTTGTAACCGATGTTTTGTTCTACCGTTTTATCCCGATTTTGGCCAAACGTATATTATTTGAAAGGTATTTCTTGTTAGCCGTTTTGCAGATTTACAGATTTTTAAATTTTTTCCTTTATTTTGAGTAAATTGCATTTAAAGTTGCTACTAACACATACATAAAATTATACAATGCTATGTGTGTGTTTATTAAATTTGTTAATGTGTTTGTAATAAAAATAAGTTTGTTTTTTGTGTTGATTTGTGAATTGGCTATAATTGATTAGCTTACCTTTGGGGTCTTTATTTAATGAAGAACTAAAATTTCCTAGAATTTGCACTCGAATTTCGAGGGCTTGAATCTGCTAGTATTAATAAATAGCCACGAAATGGGAAAATCGTACCATACAAAAAATCACAAACCTCCTTAAAAAAAAAATAAATCAAGAACACGACGTCCGTCAAAGTTAAGTGATAGAGAAGAAAGAAAAAGATAAGCTATTATTAAGAAAGATCCATTTACAAGTACACCAAAGATAGCAGCAGAGTTGAAGGAATCTTTAACAACAGTGTTTCTGACAGAATTGCAGCAAATTTCTGAAGAGTGCACAATGCCAAATCGTTTGAACCAAGTTCTACGACTTAAGGGATATCCTACAAAGTATTTAGTAAAGTATTATAAAGCAATATCAATCTACTTTTTATATGTAGCGTCGTTGCATCTATCAGCAGCATAGGGGCTGTGTTAAATCAGATCGTCAACAACAACGCACATCCAACAGTTCTTTTCCAAAATAAAAAAAAAAAAAAAAAAACATCTCAAAAGTGGAGTGCGTAAAAAATTTTCAAGACCAGATCGACGGGAGGCAAGAGATTACTTATACCGACCAGAATCCAACATCATTCGCATACGGCAGCTACATTATACTAAAGGGTCCGCCAAATAACTTTTTTTTTTTTTTGAAAATGCTATAAAAAAAACTATAGTATATTATCTCAAATTTATTTTTTATTTGAAAGTACAATCCTTCCGGTTAATAATAGAAAATAATTTCATTCAAATGGCTGCCTCGGCTGGCCATGCAGTAGCCTACACGATCGGTCCAATTTTTAAGCACATTATCGATTGTGTGCAGCTGTATTTCACCAATGGCTTCACGAATATTGTCCTTTAAAGCGTCAATTGTCTCTGGCTTGTTGGCGTAACACTTATCTTTGAGGGCACCCCACAAATAATAGTCCAACGGTGTCAAATCGCAGCTCCGAGGTGGCCAAACGACATCAGCTCTGCGGCTGATAATGCGATCTTCAAAAACAGGGCGCAAAACATCGAGTGTAGGTTCGGCTGTATGGCACGTAGCGCCGTCCTGTTGAAACCAAATGTTGCCAATATCCTCCTCTTCAATTTTTGTGAACAAAAGTTCGTTCAACATGGCCCGATAACGATCGCCATTGACTGTAACGGCCACTCCTTGCTCATTTTCGAACAAAAATGGCCCAATTATGCCTCTGGACCAAAATCCGCACCAAACAGTGACTCGTTTTAGATATGTCGGCTTTTCAATGTATGCGTGCGGGTTTTCTGTGCCCCAAATGCGACAATTTTACTTGTTTACATACCCGCCAAGATCAAAATGAGCTTCATCTGAAAAGATGATTTTTTTTGGCAAAATCGGCATCTTCTGTAAGTCGATCGCAGGCCCACCTAGCGAAGCGAAAACGCATTGGATGGTCAGTAATTTTCGCACACATTCTGTAACATTACCATGATTTTCAAAGTAATGTCGCAATATTTCCCAGCGTTGTTCAAGCGTTTACACAACCATATTCGTTCAGCGGAAGGATAAAACTAATTATCTGTCAAATCAGACATGAGCTAAGTGTTACCGTTCACGAAATAAGCACTAGTTGAAAAAAAAACGTTAGATGGCGGACCCTTTATATTAAGCCAATTCACAACAGATATGTCTGTCTCACAAGAGATATATTTAGGGAACAGGTACTGTTGTGCCCGATTTTCTGTTAGCAGCAGTCCAGCAAAGCAACGATAAAACAAATTTAAAGCTGACTGGTGGCTTTTTCAAAACAATAAACGAAGGCCGTGTGTAAACAAGTGTTTAATGCTTTACACAATTTGTCTAACCCCGGAATACGTGGACCAGGTCGACTAATAATAGAAAGGTTCGTATGGACATTAGAGTGGTCCTTAAAAATTAAAATGCGATTTTGGGGATAGGCGGGGTCCAATTTGTTATCTTTCAATATAAAACTGATAAATGTGAAGTTTGGGGGCAATCGGATAATGAAAAGGCGCGCCGGGAATCGATTGAAAATTTCAAGTGTGTTTATATGGGGAAAATATGACTTTTTTCAGATCTTACGAAAATTTCGTTCTATAGTTTATTTTTTCCGACAAGTTGTTATAAGAATCGGGATCAGTATTAAATTATCTTTTCAAAAAGCTATAAAAATTCAAAGTCGAATAAAAATTCGCCAAGTAATAGCAAATGCCCCAGGCCATTGATAGCTATTTGATAGCATTTTTTTCAACTTTGAGAAATTGACTAGAGCCATAACTTTTTTGTCTCTGTACTTATAAGTAATCAGATATGAAGTATTGTTTTATTACCACGTTGTTAACCTATTGCGCATTAAGACCGAAAATGGGAAATTTTTTAAAAAATTTTCTGAAACAAGTTTAAAAAAAATGGATCTGGAATTGGATGGAATTTTTTGACAAGGATTTAATTTTTGCGGATTTCGAGAAAAATGGTATTTTTGTAAAATATTCTGTAAATGTACTCTTTCTAAATACTTTGTATCAAAAATTCATGATTTTTCTACTTTTAAATGTTGTATTTTATCGTTGTCCTGGTAGAAACGAAAGTTGCGGCGCACACCCAGTTTATCAGCAATCTGTAGCAAGTTTTTTTTTTAATACCTAAGTACATCATTTTATCCCTG
Source organism: Cordilura impudica (assembly GCA_963682025.1). Lineage (NCBI taxonomy): Eukaryota > Metazoa > Arthropoda > Insecta > Diptera > Scathophagidae > Cordilura > Cordilura impudica. The sequence goes on along the minus strand of OY821518.1, from coordinate 229,296,091 downwards.
TTTCCTTCAATTAAAACTAAATTTCCAGCGCCTGATGCCGCCATTCAAACCCAAACCATGACACTGCCATCACCGTGTTTTACAGTCGCACGCTTATTTTTTAACTGTGTATTGGGCTTCCGCCAGACCATAGTCCTTCCATCTGAGCCAAATATATTAAATTTTGATTCATTGGAAAAAGTTTGTGTTTCAAAATTCTGAATTCTTTAAAAAGTATTTTTTTTCTGAAATTTAACCGGCAAATTTAATTTTTTGTTTTTGGTGGTACTCGACCATGAATGTTATGTGATCGCAAGAGACGACGAATTTCTGATGCACTGCAGGCATTGCCACGAGAATTGTGCACCTCATCAGCCAATTTTTGTGCCGATAACTAATGATCCATCTTTTGTCGTTTGCAGTAAGAATTTTATTTGGTACCTTTCTCTTCACTCTATTTTCTCTCAAAAACCGTTTAAAATATGTTGAACTGTAAAAGACGGTATATTTACTTGTTCAGCAATTTCACGCTGACTTCTAAATTGTTTATATTGCTCAATAGTTGTGTGTCGGCCCATATTTCAGGTTTTAGAAATAAAACGAAAAGTGCGTTGGTTTTCAAATATTTATTTTAGAATATCTATTTTTTACGAAATGACAGTTTTATAAATCCAGTAAAAAAGTCTACGATCAATATCGTTAAAAGTTGACTGCATCAAACAAGCTGCTCAATGTAGATATATAGTTTTTTTTTACTTTTTATTTTATTTAAAATTAACAAAATAAACTGTAAAATATTTGAAATATCATGTTTGAATAAAAAAGTACGCTCTTTAAAATGAGGTTTTTATTTTTTCGGTATCATATTGGGGGTCGAAGTTAATGCTGCATCAAATAAGCTGACACCCACTGTAGATGAAATGTACATATGTTATCACTAATTTGGAGTCAAGAAAATAACACCACTAAATATATATTTGCAAATTTTTCTCAGGGGTACCAAGACTTTTTCTGCGCATAAATATTCAGTTGTTATGAATACTGAATTGTATGTTCTTTGTTTTGTTGAATAAATTATCAATTTTTTATTATGATCGAGCATAGATGTTAATACATTAGATAAAAATAAATTGTGCTAATTCCTCATATATTCTTGGACTAAATTAACTGTTTTAATTCAACTAGGGTACCATGAGTTTTGCTGCACACTATTGTGCAATGTTAAATGCTTCCAACATCAAGATTAAAAATAAAATAACTTTTTTTTTAAATCAACAGGAAAGTAGTTTCTTTTTTTCGTGGTAAAACAAACACTTTAGGATTAGTTTAGCTTAGGAAAAATATTATTCATATAGAGATTTTGTGAACAATATGGGCAATAAAAGTGCTGAAAAGTGGCCAGAAACCAGAGTACCAAGTATGTATGACCAAGAATTGTGGTTATTTTACTCCATTTAGATAATGTATAGTTTTGTTGCCACAACATTTAAATTACTTAACATTTTATTTCACATTTTAGTCCTACGCATGCATTTAATGTTTAAAATTTTTTTTATACGGATATATGTATATCACAAATTTAATATTTCCAAAAATATGATGATTACTTAAAAACTCTACCATGCAATATTTAATTGGATTTCTTATTGTTTTGTATCACGTATCACTAAATGCAGATCTTTCGACCTGAATAAAAACAAATTATTACTTGTAGATTAAAATGTATTGACATAGGGGGGGATACAAAATTGTAAACAAACAATAAAGAGAAAGAAAAACAATTTAACAAATAATAAAAGGTGGTTGGTTTACTCTCGTGGTGCTTAAATCGTATTGATTATTAAAAGAAATGTTAAACGAAATTTAATCCAACGAATAAATAAAAAAACAATAAACTTACCATCCATGTTTTTGGAGGGGAACAAGCATACGCCCATTAGGAACAATAAACTACCAACAATAAAAACAGCTATCATTATAACAGTAAACGCATCAAAGCCTGCAATTGTAAATGGTTGTGGCACTGGCGGTTCTGGTAGCGGTTTTGGACATGATAATTCACAATCTGAGCAGGAACAAGCTGGAATATTTTCCTAAAAATATTACAAATTTATTTATGATATGTCAGAATGTATGAGTCAAAATTAAAGTTACATTTAATGGACTACTGCAAGGAACTGTTGGGGGATCAACTGGACGGTAACCGTCTATTATGGACGAACTATTCTCATGTTGTATGTATGTTATTTGAAATGGAACATAGACATTATTGGCATCACCCATATATTTAAACCATTTGTTAGCGCTGCAACGAGACGCGGGATATTCACCACACATTATATCCATCGCAAGTTGGCCTGTTGAAGGTACAGATACCTGAAATTTAGAGAAAAAATTTTTAAACTAATCTAATTTAACTTGAAGCAATATTATTGGAAAAACAAATGCAAAAAAAATACAGTGGAAACTTTTAACAAAATACATTTTTGACGACATGAACAATCAATACCATTAAAACTTTTTTTATTCATTAAAAATTTGGGTTTTTCTATTTCAAAAAGAAACAAGTAAGAAAATTATAGTCGGTCTAGCCCGACTATACGATACCCTATACCATGGTTAAGAGACCCCATCTCTTCGGTCCAACTAATTGGATATAGCAAATAAGCATAAACCAAATTTGAGTAGCATTTTTATTAATTTTTTTCGCTGCAGATATGAAAAAGTTCATATCGGATGCTATATCTATATGGGGACTAGGGCCAAAAATGGACCGATCCTGACCATGTTTGGTAAAGTCTCTAATATTTTGTATAAATATATACAAACAAAATTTGAGAGGAATCCGTGCAATATTTCTGTTTTTTGATAGATTTAAGTGAAGATCGGGCAGCAGCTCTATATGAGGCCTATGACTAAGAGTTGTCCCATAGGGATCATTTTTGGACTACTGATTAATGGATGTAATATACACATACAAACCCATTTTGACTAAGATTTATATGATAATTTGGATCTTATGGCAATTTATGTTGATTTCATAGGGGTCATTTGTATGGGGGCTAGGTCTGAACATGGACCGATTCTCAACAATTTCAATAGCGTTCATCCAATGGCCAATAAAAGCTTATATACATATTTGCGACCTGCAGTTTGATTGCAAGCTTTACATGGACACACAGACGGACGGACGGACGGACGGACATCGTTAAATCGAATCAGAAAGTGATTCTGATTCGATCGGTATAATAAAAGATGGGTCTAGGTTAAATATTTTTGGTAGTTACAAACAGCAGCACAAAGTCATTATACCCAAACCACATAGTGGTATAGGGCAGGGCTCCCCATTACTCGAGCTGCTCGAGCTGCTCGAGTAGTAAAACTTAGCATTTTTCATGTTTGAAAGCATGTAAAAAGTTAAATATATGTATTTAGTATAACAAATGTATACTTTTTAGAATCGTATAGATACCATGAATATCATCGTTAAATTTCACTTGAATCGGAGTGTCCCACTGGCGTGGGCAAACTACTACTCGAAAAAGCTCGACGACTTTCCATACAAATGTATGAAAATATTAACTTCATAGATGTTTTACGTCATTTAAGAAAAAATTTCCAAAAAGACATGGTATGATTTTACGTTTTTTGAAGTCAGTTATATTGGTAGATTAGTCTTCTGAAATATTGAAGCACTCTGATAAAAACTATGGAGTGGGCTAAGTACTAATCGAAAAAGATCATCCACGTTCCACCCAAATGTATGGAAATAATGTTCTTCGTATATGTTTGCTGCATATTTACAAAAAAATTTTTCAAGAACAGTTGGAAAAAACTTTCAGTATTTTAATCTGAATATATGTAGAGGATATGTTTTCAAAATTTCAAAGCATTTGGACAAAAATGCTGGCGTGTGGGAACAACTACTCGAAAAAGATCGGAAATTTTGCAAAAAGTGTAAAAAAATAAAAAAAATAAATTTTTTAATTTTTTTACTGTCTGTAATTGACTATATTCAGAGATTACTCATAAAAAGCCATTCCGACCAAAATTGTGGCGTCGGTATAGCACTACTCGACTGATATTGGCCACTTTCTATACAAATGTGTGAAAATATGCTCTTATTTGAAGTTTGATGATATTTTCCACAAAATTTTCCACAACGACGTACTAAAAAATTACATTCGTTAGAGCTGTATATACAAAGAGAACACTTCCTTCAAGTTTCAAAGCATTCCGCCAAAAATTGAAGCTACTACTCGACGAAAAACAAAAAATAAAAAAATAATTTTTTCAAAAAAAAAAATTTTTTTTTTTCTTTTTACTGCCCGTATTTAACCTTATTCACAGATGACTCATTTAAAAAATTAAGTCATTCCGATTAAAATTGAGCTCTGGGCGAACAACTACTCGAAAAAGATCAACCACTTTCTATACAAATGTGTGCAAATTTGATCTTATTTTATGTTTGATGTAACTTTAAAAAAAAATTTCCATAAGGACTTGCTAAAATTTTTTACTGTTTGTAGTTGCAAATATATCATGATAATCTTCCTAAAATTTCAAAGTATTCCGACAATAATTTTGCTGTTGGCGAACTACTACTCGATAAAGCTCGACCACTTTCCATACAAATATATGAAAAAATTCACGTCATGCAAGTTTGACATCGATTTATGTACATGAAATATTTAAGGCACACATGATACAAATTTATGCTTTTTAAAGTTAAAAATACGATTACATTACGTACACGAAATTTCAAAGTAATCTGGCCAAAATTGTGGCTCGGACGAACTACTACTCGAAAAAGATCAGACTCTTCCCATACAAAAGTGTGAAATTTTGCTCTTATTTCATGTTTGATATAATTTTACAGAAAATTTTTTATAATGACATAGCCAAAAGTTATATTTTTTAGATTTAGAAATGTAAGGAGAGTATTTCTTTTAAATTTCAAACATTTCCGACAATAATTGTGGGGTGGACAAACTACTACTCGAAAAAGCTCGACCAATTTCCATACAAATGTATGAAAACATTCACTTCATGGAAGTTTGACATCGATTTACAAAAAATTTTTCAAAAGTATATGGTAAAAATGAATACAAATTGTAGTCCATTATATCAACACATTATTTTTCTAAAATATTGGAACACTCCGGTGAAAGGTGAAATATCAGTAATTAAAAAAAAATCATTTTTCAAAAAATATTTAAGGAACACTTGCTACAAATTTATAAATTCTAAAATAGCATATAAGAGGACATAACGTCCTTAAAATTTCAAAGAATTATGGCAATAATTGTGCTGTTGCCGAAATACTACTCGAAAAAAATCAGCCAAATCCTTCAGCGAAATCCTTATATGTTTTGAAGTTTGAGGACATTGCATCCTTCAAATTTCAAACTATTCCAAGGAAAATTATGGAGGCGGCGAACTACTACTCGAAAAAAATTCAGCTACTTACATACTGTAGTGAATATCCCATCACTGATATAAGAACATACAAATGTAAACACAAATCAGCTGTAGCTTTAGGACTTAATTTTAGAACATAATTTGTAATTAGATTTAAGTAGCTTTAAGTACCGTTAGTTTTATTTATAAGTAGGATTAAGTTTGTAAATAAAATCAATCATAAAACTCAACTCAACCGAACAATTGGCTATTTTAAATTTATTTAAAAACCAGCACTAAATAAATAAAAGTGCTTTGCCTTTGGCATTCTTTTTAGTGCCGGCAGAAATTTTATGAAAGAGCCAGTGGCGCATAATACGCCGGCTATAAATTAATATTCTTCAAATTTGTTTCTCTATATTCTTTAAATTTGTTTCTCTATAATACAGTGTGCGCAAATATACTCTTCTTTCAAGTTTGAAATAAGTTATTATATTTATTTTAGTGAATATTTCATTTTATTTAAGTACATAAAAACTAATAATTTTTTAACAATGAATTTTGAAAAATAATGATAAATAATTTTTAAAGTGAAAGAAATAAACAACACGTTAGCGAAGATAATTGCAGTCAATTTCATTTTGCTCCAGTCCAGGCGGTCAACTATTCGCAGGATTGTTTCCTGGTTATAAAATAATTAAAGAAGAAGCCATCAAGCGCCGCCTAAATCTTTTTAAAGATACAATTGGTATGAAGATTAAGTCCGAAATAGCAAAACAGGAATTTGTTTCCATTACATCTGATTTATGGACATCATTAGCTAATGACTCGTATTTGAGCATGACGGCCCACTTCATTAATAAAGAATGGCAGAGGAAAACATACGTGTTGGACACACCATCACTTCCAGGAAAGCACACTGGTGAAAATATCAAGCTTAAGATGACCGAGGTTCTAAACGATTGGATATCATGCAAAATTTCAGCAGTAGTTAACGATAACGCTGCTAATATAACAAATGCCATCACCTTATTAGAGAATATCATTTGTAAGGATAATGTGACTTGCGCTGCCCATACAATTCAGCTAGTGATTAATAATATATTGGGAAATTGCAACATTAGAAGTCTAATAGAAAAAGTATCTAAAATTGTTGGCCATTTTAAACACTCTACACTTGCGACAAATGCACTAAAGGAAAAACAAGCACAATTAGGTATTCCAGATCTAAAATTATTGCAGTGCAATAAGACGAGATGGAACTCGACGTATAACATGCTCGATCGTGTCATCCAAAATCGTACATCTTTAATAAACGTGTTGGCGGACAGAAATGTGACCAGTCAGCGAGTTGCGGTGGATTTTGAATTATCTGAAGCTGAGTGGAGCAAAATTGAACAAATAATAAGCATTCTGGAACCACCATACCTTCTTACCGATATTTTGTGCTCTAACAGATCTTCGATTTTGATGGTTCGCCCAATACTAAACCACTAGATTGAAGAGTACTTAAATGATGATATAACCGACGATGATTGGACAATTTCTTTTAAAACTAACGTCAAGGCAGAACTGGAAAGTCGCTTTAATTTGAAGATCTCAGCAGATGTAACAACAAGAATGTTGGCATCATTTTTCGATCCTCGTTATAAAGATATGGAGCATGAAACTCGTTCTAATCAATCCCAATTCGAAAAAGAAGTGAAGGAGCTTTTGTATAAAGAAGAAGAATTAGCAACAGAATATACATCATTTCAGCCTTCTAAAACATGCGCTATCGACAAATTTTTAAAACGAACGCAGAGCACAAATGATAACCTTGACATCGGATGGTCGAGATATCAACGTCAAAGACAAATCGAGTGGAAAGACTGTCCACTGAAATGGTGGCAGGATCGTGAAGAAAAGTACCCGAACATATCACGAATGGCCAAGATATACCTTTGTATCCCAGCAACTTCAGCAGAATCAGAGAGGTGCTTTTCTACAGCTGGTAATGTAGTCACTGCTAAAAGAAGTTCACTGAAACCATCAAATCTTAACACTTTAGTTTTTCTCAGTCATAACAAAGATTTTTTAATGTAAAGTATATAGAAGTCCTTAATTCAATGTTATTAATTAAATGATACTGTACTTTAAAAATTATTTATCATTATTTTTCAAAATTCATTGTTAAAAATTTATTAGTTTTTATGTACTTAAATAAAATGAAATATTCACTAAAATAAATATAATAACTTATTTCAAACTTGAAAGAAGAGTATATTTGCGCACACTGTATGTAAGTAGCTGAATTTTTTTCGAGTAGTAGTTCGCCGCCTCCATAATTTTCCTTGGAATAGATTGAAATTTGAAGGATGCAATGTCCTCAAACTTCAAAACATATAAGGATTTCGCTGAAGGATTTGGCTGATTTTTTTCGAGTAGTATTTCGGCAACAGCACAATTATTGCCATAATTCTTTGAAATTTTAAGGACGTTATGTCCTCTTATATGCTATTTTAGAATTTATAAATTTGTAGCAAGTGTTCCTTAAATATTTTTTGAAAAATGATTTTTTTTTAATTACTGATATTTCACCTTTCACTGGAGTGTTCCAATATTTTAGAAAAATAATGTGTTGATATAATGGACTACAATTTGTATTCATTTTTACCATATACTTTTGAAAAATTTTTTGTAAATCGATGTCAAACTTCCATGAAGTGAATGTTTTCATACATTTGTATGGAAAGTGGTCGAGCTTTTTCGAGTAGTAGTTTGTCCACCCCACAATTATTGTCGGAAATGTTTGAAATTTAAAAGAAATACTCTCCTTACATTTCTAAATCTAAAAAATATAACTTTAGGCTATGTCATTATAAAAAATTTTCTGTAAAATTATATCAAACATGAAATAAGAGCAAATTTTCACACTTTTGTATGGGAAGAGTCTGATCTTTTTCGAGTAGTAGTTCGTCCGAGCCACAATTTTGGCCAGCTTACTTTGAAATTTCGTGTACGTAATGTAATCGTATTTTCAACTTTAAAAAGCATAAATTTGTATCATGTGTGCCTTAAATATTTTATGTAAATCGATGTCAAACTTGCATGACGTGAATTTTTTCATATATTTGTATGGAAAGTGGTCGAGCTTTATCGAGTAGTAGTTCGCCAACAGCAAAATTATTGTCGGAATACTTTGAAATTTTAGGAAGATTATCTTGATATATTTGCAACTACAAACAGTAAAAAATTTTAGCAAGTCCTTATGGAAATTTTTTTTTAAAGTTACATCAAACTTAAAATAAGATCAAATTTGCACACATTTGTATAGAAAGTGGTTGATCTTTTTCGAGTAGTTGTTCGCCCAGAGCTCAATTTTAATCGGAATGACTTAATTTTTTAAATGAGTCATCTGTGAATAAGGTCAATTACGAGCAGTAAAAAGGAAAAATTATATTTTTATTTTTTGTTTTTCGTCGAGTAGTAGTCCTCCAAGCTTCACTTTTTGGCGGAATGCTTTGAAACTTGAAGGAAGTGTTCTCTTTGTATATACAGCTCTAACGAATGTAATTTTTTAGTACGTCGTTGTGGAAAATTTTGTGGATAATATCATCAAACTTCAAATAAGAGCATATTTTCACACATTTGTATAGAAAGTGGCCAATATCAGTCGAGTAGTGCATACCGACGCCACAATATTGGTCGGAATGGCTTAAAATTTTTTATGAGTAATCTCTGAATATAGTCATTTACACAGTGAAAAAATTTAAAAAAAATTTTTTTTTTATTTTTTTACACTTTTTGCAAAATTTCCGATCTTTTTCGAGTAGTTGTTCCCACACGCCAGCATTTTTGTCCAAATGCTTTGAAATTTTGAAAACATATCCTCTACATATATTCAGATTATTCGAGCTACTCGTTGAGCTCGAGTAGTTCATCAACTACTCGAGTAGCTCGAGCTTCGAGTAGCTCGGGTAGCTCGAGTACTCGAGCTTGACCGTAGGCTCTGGTATAGGGTATAAAAATATTAACATAAAATAGCTTAACTTCAGAGAAAAATAACAAAACTCAAAAGTATTAATTTTTATGGAGTTTAAAAAGCAATGGTTATTATATAGTACTCCTTCACAACGACGAGACATGGAGCGAATTAAATTGTTAATGATATCTGTCTTGCTTGTGTAACTTCGTGTCCGTATTTTCGATCTACAATAGATCCCATAGATAGATTTTCTATGAGATTGAGATCTGGTGATTGGACAGGCCATTGCTAAACACTAATCTAACCAGTTCATCTGTTCTTTAGCAAAATTTATGCGAGCCATACGAATTTTTTTCTGATATCAGTGGTTTCTGCACAGGACAATATAATAATTTTTGAAATTATGGATTACTCATAGAATATTTCTCACAAAGTTTCTTTTGCTTAAGACCAACAGTAAAATCGTCTATTATTCTGGTTTTCAACTCTTCACAAAATTTTATTTTATAATTATAAGATAAAAACATTGAAAACTACAATTGTGTTTAAAAATGCCAGAAACTATAAATATTGAAATAGCGGTTAAGATTTTATACATTTTCTTTCATACCATCTTTAATTTTTATAATTTTAATTAACTCTTGTAGAAAAGCTTCAAAGTTTCAGGGTTTTGTCGTCACTAAAAAAATAATTTTTTTAATTCTATTTTCGTAACCAAATTTGTTATCTTTCGATAAGGAACACACCAAAGAGTGATTTCGCAAAAAAAATTATAATTTTAGAACCTTTTAAAGAAAAAAATTGACAAATTCAGAATTTTGTAAAAGTTTCCAATGTATAATATATATAATATTTTTTAAAGTAACAGGCTCGAATAAATGTCCCTAAACCGATAGCCTTAGATGCTTTAAGTATTAGATTTATTAAAATTTGAATTCTTCCATTTATATCTGTCCCGAGCTAGCGTTTTAAATTTAGTACACGATCTTCTTTTCAGGCATACATATTTCAGTTTCTAGAGTCGTTCAACAGATGTTGACGGGACTTTCCCTTCTCATGCTGCCGTAAATTTTCACCAGCCACAAAAAATTTAATAAAATATTTGGTTTTTGGGCGCAGAAAATTAAAAAAAAAAATATTTGGATACGAGAAAGCCTGCCGCATGATAGATGCCGGGATTGCTCACAATTGACGATAAGCCTAAACGTGTGTAAACTGCAAAATACAAAACATGAATTCATCAAAGTACACCAGACACCACGAAACGTAATTCTCTGCGTGAATCAACACTAATATAAGTTATTTTTGATTACACTTCGGACTTAGCCATTTGATGTTTTCTGAAATACATTTGATATTTCTTGAAATACATTTCATAATTTCTAAAATTCATTTGATAATTTCTGAAATACATTTGATAATTACTGAAAATAATTATTTTGATAATCAACTAATGCTTTCTGAAATACAATTGATAATTTCATTTTAATTTAGACAGTAATTGCATTTATTTAACTCTTTCGTCAACTCCATCCAACTTTAGTTTTAACATTAACGGCATATGATCTCTCCAGACATTTGCTTCGACTTTGAAATGCTTGACGTATTGTAATGCTTTTTGTGATATTGCTCATACATATGCATTTCCTTCACAGAGTTTCCCATATTACTTAAATAGGTATTAGTGCCATTTTCATCATCAGTTGTGTATCCATTTTAAATTACAAATCCATAATCATTATAAAATGCAATCAACTGCTTTCCTTTGGAGTTAACTGCGGTAAAAGTTAATTTGTGCATTTCTTCTTAGTTTTGCCAATTCGAAGGTTTATATCTCCTATAACTATTGTATTTGCTTCGAAGTTATTTGCGAAAAAAAAAAATTTTAAGTACCTCGAGTAATGATACTCCAATCCGCACCTCTAATATATACTGGTATAAAGCTAAAATTTGTTCCATTCATTTGAATACCAATGACCACTATACCAATAATTATTTGAAAAGAACTTTTCAAACCAGTTTCTGCTAAATTTTTTTACACCCATCCTGAAATTGCTCTTCCTCGTATCCTGCAATTACTCTTTAACATTCAGACATATTATTTACTTTCATTTCCAATTGACAAACGTTCTATTGATTCGCCTAATTTATTTATACATACAATTGCTCAATGCGAGTACGAATGCAAATGAATTTACAGGAAAGTATGATTCAGACAAACTATTTATTTTTACTTTCATTTCAAACTGACAAACATTCTTATGAACCGCCCAATTTATTTATACATACAATTGCTAAATGCGATTACGAATTTAAATGAACTTACCTGAGAGCATGATTTGTAGGTACTATTCGTATAGTTTGCTGTTATATGTAAATCAATATTATTGACGTATAATTTCCCTATAAAATGAGATGTTAAGAGAATACAGAGAATTAATGTATTTTCTTGTATTTTCGGGTGTTTTTTTTTTCTATCTTATCGACGCTTACCGTCCGTGCTTTTCTCCGTTGAAACAACGTGAATAAATTCCGATTGCTGGGGTGAACATGTAAATTCACAAAGATGTCGCACTAAATTAGCCATACATGAGGGACAACGATCCAAAAAATTAGCAGCTAATTTAATATTCTTATTGAGGATGTCCACCTTTTTTTTTTTTTTTTTTTTTTTGTGATTTAGAAAAAACAAAAGAAATATATTTAATGATTATTTACATAAGTGAACAGGTTGCAAATTACGTTTGCAAAATAAATTTATTCATCATGCCAATTGATTGATAAATTTTTGGAGAAATTTCATTTCCTGTCGATAAATTGCACTAATATTTACCTGTTGACTATCACAACAGAAATCTGTTGCATCATTTTCAAGCAGAAAGCCACAACGTTCTTTTAAAAGTGTTTTGCCCTCTGGAGAAATTGGTTTCGCTGTTCCATTGTATGAACAATATTGATTGCGTTGAGATGCATCTTGATTACAAACTCCATACCAGATACAGTCCTATAGTAGAAAAGAAAACAATAAACGATTAATTGTTGACTTTTATAATTGCACAATTGAATAATATAAAATAAATCGCATGAAAATGAAATGTAGTAGTCTAAAGGGCAGTATTTATTATAGTTTTCATATGAGAGATTTAATATTTAATATTTGAGTAAGTAAAAAAATATTGCCAGTAAAAAATAAACTTGCAGTAATAAAGTTATATAATCGTCCATGATCTTTTATTCAACACCAAAAAATTCGTATTGGTTTCACTTTCATTGGGGATGTGAATTACGAAAGTATTCCGCCGACTCTGTTGTTAAGTCTCTGATTCAATCGTAATTTTCATGAAAGCCCGGTCCCAGTCTTTCGTAGATGGCTTTTTTCCTACTTTTTGGAAAGAATAATTTATTTATACCTTTGTATAAATCAGGTGGAAGGGCAAATGTACTTAACTGTAGGGGAATAGCAAAGCTAAGTATTATTTCTAAGATAATGGAATAACTTCTTCCTAATTATCACTCATATCAATTAACTATGTTTTCATTTCAACATAGCTTTCTGAAATCTAAGGGTGTGAAGTTAGAGACGAAAGATAACTACGTTTTTCAAAAATGTTAAATACTTAACAGAGACTGTTAAATTAACAGAATTTTTGTGAAGATAACTACGAAAGTTAAATACGTTATTCAAATAAGTTAAGGGGTTTAGATATATAGTGGCATTAGTAAATTATAAAAAAAAAATAAAAATAAATTGAATTTTACAAAAAGTTAAAAGTCTAAACAAATACAATAAAATTGTTTCTACTATAATATGGGAAAACTAAATGACAAAATTTGACGAAATGGTCCGAAATGGTCCAGCAGCAATGAAAGGTATTTCTTTTAGCTGTTCACCAGATTTACAGATTTTTTAATTTTTCCCTTTATTTTGAGTAAATTACATTTAAAGTTGCTACTAACACATACATATTAAATTTGTTAATAATCTTCATTCACAATAATAATAAACCAAAAAAGTGTTGGTTTGTGAATTGGCTAAGTTGAGAAATAAAATGGCTTGGAAATTGCGCTCGAATTTCGAGCGCTGGGATCCTAACTTTTAGCTTTAGATCAATGTGACCACCTACATTTCGTATAATTTCACGACATAGTCTTGGCATCCTTTGAATCAATTTTTTCCAAGTTTCTGAATTGATCTGGTTCCATGCTTCCTGCAGTTTTTCCACAGGTCTTCTTAGATGCAGCACAGGTAGTTCCAACCTTCCTGTCCAATTCATTTCACAGTAACTCTATGGGACTGAGATCAGGTGGCTGTGGTCATTCCATAACTTTACAGGCTCCAGCTGCTTCATGGGTCTCTAAATGCTGAATTTCCAATCCACAATTCGTAATCTAGTGATCATGGCACGATCTATCAGCATAGTTTTGTACTGGATTTTATAGAGTATTTTTTCGATTTTTCATAACTAGGCAACCATTATGGAACCTTCCCCGGTGCTTGACTGTTGCCACTAGGCATGCATCCGACACACTTTCTCCAACTGATCGCCTCACAAAACTCTCCCCTTGATGCCGAATACTGTAAACTTTGATTCATCGGACCAAATAACCTTGCAATATTCGTTGAAAGCCCAGTTTTCATCTTTTTGCCCCACTCTAATCTTTTTCTTTTATTTTGCGGGCGAAGATGAGGTTTTTTCATAGCGATTCAGCCGGCGCACAGTGGACCATTTGACGAGAAGGCGGTCAAAAATCTATAACTTTTGATTGGATTGGAATTTTGATATGCGGTTTGGTAGGTAAGACTTTAGCCTTTAAGTTTTGCTATAAAACGTAATTCTCGACCGAAAACAAAAAAAGTTACGGAGGGTTTAAAATACATTTTCCTTTGTAGTTGAATTTTAGTACAAAAGTGAAGTGTTAAAAGGTAAAAAAAAGGTTTTTTTTTAATATAAAGTCTTATTTTTTCAGTTAATTTTGCAACCAATACTTTTTAACAATTTTTTAAGTTAATTTTTTCAGAAAATGCCAAACTTTGGCCCCCGTAAACTTTTTAGTCCTAATGTGCACAAGGGCCAAAGGTTGTTTTTTTTTTTTTTTTTTTTTTTTTGAAAGATGCCGAGTTAAAATATAATTTATTAAGCAGCGAACGTAAAAGTTACCTTATATTGGTTCAAGATAGAGAAGTTTCATTGAAAAACTCGTATGTTTTTGCTTTAGTTAAATTTTTTTTATTGTCTTTTTAAATATTTCTACATCAACTTTTATGGTAAATTTATGAAATATAACAATTTTTATTGTAAATTTACAAAATATATAAATTTTTAAATCAATAAAATTTTTTAACTATATAAAAAAAAGTGTAACTTATTGTTATTGTAATGAAAAACTACTTTAAATCAACCAATTTTAGTAAAAATTTCTTCTAAATAGCCTTGATTTTCATCTTCTAGAAGTTGTTTAGCTTTTTCGTCTAATTCAATAGAGGTAGTTTTCCATTTTTGACGTACAACATCTGGACATTTTCCTAGTGTTGTGCTCGCGAAAGAATCTATAGTCTTTGTTCCTTTTTTCTTGCGCTTCTTCAGATAGATCTCCTATTGGTAGCATATTGTTTTAAATTATTTGTTCCCCATGGTACAAAATTTTATGAACTGTGCATGGCATATATCTCCAGGAGTATTTTTCATTATAAAGTATAGCTGTTTTATTGGCGTACTCTCCAAATTTTTTTGCATTTATCTTTCTGCTGCATGCTAGATTGTGAATCGTCTTATTAATTCATGATCTTCACCTGTGATAGATGCTGCAGTTTCCGGATGGGAAAAAAAATCTCCTTGCAGTATTTCCATCATTTGTGTTTCCTTCCCCTTGTTTTGGTTGGTCGATTACGAGGCCTAGCTGTAGATATTTTTGTTGAATTTGTTTTTTTTTTTGCTTTCTTTTTTCTTCATTTTCTTTGTTTTTTCTCACTGTGTCGGACCAAATTCCAAATCATAACCCAATTTAAGAATATGCTCCATGAAACGTATTCTAGCATGAAGAGGGGACATTCCAAATTCGTAGGCTTCCTTGAAACTATCGTCCTCTGGTGGGGGTTGGCTTAATTGACTTGATGTCTTTTGGCATATAATGCAGCTTGACGTTGACTTTGTTCCAGTTAAAGCTTGTGCAACTTTTCCATCAATCATTGTGAGACACATTTTAAAATGTACTTCAATGTCTTGATCATCAAATTTAAATATTACTGGTTGAAGTTCCTTAATTTGATCTTTTATTTTTTGAACTTCTTCAGTTATGACATCTTTGGTTTCCTTTTTGAATGCAAATTTTATTGGTCTGCAATACTTTGTTGAAGAAGGAATTTCATTTTTCCATATATCAACTTCTGTTGCTCTACTAGTTGACGGCTCTAAGACGCTATACCTTTTTGTTAAGAGCAATGGAACGAAAGATACCATAAATATATTAGCATCTGATGAATTTTCGGCATTAAATTGCTTGCATTGTTTCTGACCAGAGGATCCATCACATTCCCATTTAGAAATTAAAGTAATGCTGCCATTACCAATTTTTTTTAAATGATCAGTATCAAGCGTATTTAGCAATCGTTCTGCAGTATGTTCAAGGAGATCTTGCAATTTTATTTCTGCTGATTTGAAGTGACACTAATAGCAGATTGCGAAGGTAAGCATTCCTTTTTGGCAGAAACTAAATCTCGATACTCTGGAAAAATCCCACAATTCTTTTCATTGGTTCGCTTCCGCAACTCCTTATATTGATTTTTGGTCGATTTCAAATCCAAAAATAGGGCGAACGCTTCTTCCGGCGTAAATTTCTTATCTTCAATTGGTGTAGGAATGCTTTTCAAAATCCTCTTTGTGCGCCTTGGGCTCGCTTCTACTATTTTTTCAATTATTTCAGTTTTATTTTTTTTATTTTGGGTTGGTTGAATTTGGTGCAAAAATGAATCCTTAATAATTCTTTGAGAAATTTCTTCATTGATATTCTCCAGCTTGCGCCTTCGAGATCTTTCAATACATCCGTCAATTGGTTTTGCTGGTCGACCCTTTTTTCCACTTTCGTTGGCAGTTGTAGATGCACTCTCAAAAATAAGTTCCTTAATTAACCAGTCTTGGTAACGTTTGTACATATTTGCCTTGCTATGAGAGCATTTAATGTACCGTCTTTTCAAATTCGATGCAAAATTAGTAATTTTTCCTTTGTGCATTTCAATGTCTTCTAGGTTATAATTCTTAAAGAAGTCGTTGCTCACTATGTGCAAAATTACATCGTCTACATCATTTCGTTGAAAATAAATATCTGCCAGATCTCTGTAACAGTACTTAGCCATTGCACAAATTGTAATGAATAATAATTGTAGAAACATTATAAATACTTTTTCTTGCAATTATGTAAAATAAAATTTTTTATCTTTTATTACCACTTTTAGAAGCATAAAAACCCACACCCTAACCCCTTTTAAAAGGTGAAGCATACCATTTACCATTTACCTGTTATTTAAATTGTTTCCCATTTTGTCAGGTATTTAAACTATATAACTCTAATTCAGACTATTAATGTTTTTGAAAGATACCTATGTAAATGTACTTGTAACAATTAAGCGCATTATATCTCAACCCTTTTTTTATAAGTATATAACAACTCCTGAAAACTCTACCGACACGCAAAAAAATACACCGCGGTGCACCGGTACGACCAACTTTTGTATTCATAACACTCAGACGGACGGACAGACATCGTTTAATCGACTCAGAAAGTGTTTTTGAGTCGATCCGTACAATAAAAGATGGATAAAGGTCCAATATTTTTGGCAGTTACAAACAGCACTTCAAACTTAATATATCCTAACCACATAGTGGACAACTTTTGTAATCATAAATTTTGCAGAAAATATCTAACGTTGGGTCAGAAAAATTGTTCTGGTGCACATGGGCGGAATTTGGCGGGTGTATAATGGGGTATAGGAGTATAGGGGAGGGTTCGAACTATAGAAGAGTGCAAGATTTATTCTGACTGCTTTTGACTGGCAGGAGTTATGCTCTATTAAGTAGGAGATTTTCGGAAAATTTTGACCTTTTTTAAAAAAAATTTTTTTTTTTAAATTTCGCAATGACTCAGTGATTTTTAACATTAATAGTATGGAAGCCATAAAATTATACAAAATATATTTCACTTCAAAATCTTTTAAATCAAAAAAGTTACAGTCATTCAAAAATAAAAATTTACAAAGAAATTTTTAATTTCAGCAAAATACTGAGAAAGCCCATTTTCGAAGACCCTGTTCGCTGTGATATAGTTGAGATAGAGTCGCAATTTTTTGGCTCCCGAGGTTTACTAGTATTTACTTTCAAATGAATAACATAACTTTAAAATCGGTAACAAAAAAAATGATTTTTGGCCGTCTTCTCAAAATATGGTCCACTGTGCGCTGGTCCGATGAAAATGGCCAGTTTTAAGAAATGTTTCTAAAACCATCGGACTTCGAAAATAATATCCTACAGACTATCAATTTCATAACATAAGCTTTTTACAATATACGACTTTTTCATAATGCTAATTGAGTTCAATGGAACAAGATTTCAACAGCAAAGACAACGTATATGTTCTCCATGCTATCGTAATGATACAGAAGATATACTTATTTCATTTCGAGTTCAGATATAAATATTTTAAAAAGGCTTTCTTAACGGAAAATGATTTGATTTGCTTGCTATATAATGTTAAAACATATTTTAAACAATATATCATTTCATTACAGATGCGATGGGTTATAGAAAAGAATTTATCTCTGAATTTTTTTACTTATTCACTTTGCAAAAAAAAAAAAAAAAAAAAAAACATAATTGTAACGTAGTTAAGTAACTCTCTATCCGACTGACGACACAATGTCATAGTCGTATGTTCCTTATTATTTTTAATTATATTATTCTTAAAAAATATGTAATTACTAATTTGAATTTGAATAAAGAACAATAACAACTAACTAACTAATACTCGACTTTTTGACAGGTCGTATTACAAAGTGTGATTGTGTAAACTGGCCTTCAAGGGTGACTAATGAGAGTGTAATGGCATTCGTTACAGGAACGTAATAACGGAGTTCTCGTAGTTAATTTTATGTTGGTTCTTTGGACCTATAGTAAATCATTCGGAATAAAAAATAGAAGGGTGATTTTATGATAATAAAATTTTGTATCCCCTTTGGACCTTTATTAAAAATTGCGGAATAAAAGTAGGAGTGCTTCTATGATAATGAAATTTGGTATACTTGGTTAATTTTATGTAGGAAAGAAAATTTTCAAAAAAGGTTGAAATCCGCTCCTTTAGATCTATATTAAAAATTTTGGATAATGAAATTCTATGATAATGAAATTTTGTATACTTGGTTAATTTTATATAGGAAAAAAATGGTTGAAATCGGTCAGTCCCTATGGGGACAAAAATTAGAAGGAGTGTTTCTATGATAATGAAATTTTACATACTTGGTTAGTTTTAAGTGGGAAAGAAAAATTTCAAAAATGTTCACCCATCCGCCAGTCCTTACGGGTAGCTCCTAGTAAATATTTCTGAATGTTCGTATGTTTATAAGTATAAACAAAATGTTAAATTTTATAATCAATTCAAACGGTTTTATTAATTAAATTGTTATGCACTTCTTTCAAATTACCATCAATCAATTATTAAGAAATTGTTGTTATAATTGATAACTGTATATCGTTAAATACAGTGGTGTGAAAAACCTCAATTTCAATACTTGAAAATTTGTACAGATAATAGTTTTCTTTAAAAATTTTTTGTTGTTATAATATAAAAAAACGTAAATTAAATATTTGAATTCATTGCTCTAAAAATTTAAATAAACAAAAATTCGGTATATACATTTATTTCCTCTGTGAAAAAAAAATAGAGCCATCTAAACAAACCTTCTAAAATTATTAAAAATAAAGTATAAATAATATGTTTAATAAAATAATTGCTTACATAACTGCTTATATTACCTCAGTACTTAGTAAAACTGCCATTATTTTTTATTACTGCGAAGCAGCGCTTCGGCATAGAGTCAACTAACTTTTGACAAGTCGTGACTGGAATATTCTTCTATGCAGTCTCAACCATTGTCCACAGCTCGCCTTTATTTGATGGATTCTTTCCTCTAAGACATCTTTTAAACTCGCCCCACAAGTTTTCGATGGGATTTAGGTCTGGTGACTGTGAAGGCCATCCCAAAACCTTCACATGGTTGTCCCTGAACCATGCCTTTGCCAACTTCGATGAATGTTTTGGATCATTGTCCTGTTGGAATATCCATTCAAGCGGCATTTCCCACTCAGCATAAGGCATCATGACCTCTCTTAAAATATTTGTATAAAATTTTGCATCCATTATTTCCTGTATGCGATATAAGGGCCCGACTCCATAATATGAAAAGCATCCCCATACCATAATATTACCCCCTCCATGTTTAACGGTTTTTATGATATATTGAGGACAAAATTCTTTATTTTTGGATCTCAGAACTTGAAGAGAACTTCGATCCGAGTTAAATAAATTTACTTTAGTCTCATCCGACCACAAAATATTACGCCATTTAGATAAGGGCCAATTTATGTTTTCCGTTGCGAATTCAAGTCTTTGTTTTATGTTGCGCTTTGATAGAAAAGGCACTTTACGTGCACTTCTTGCTTTTAAATCATTTTTAAGGAGCATAAGCCTTATTGTAGAAGTATCCATATCGAGTTGATATTGCTTTTTAAGGGCTGATGACGTCACAAAGGGGTCCCGAATCACGTGACGTAGTATTTTGCGTTTTAAATTCTCAGATATTTTGGTTTTTCTTCCTCTTGTTTCTTGTTTCACTTCATACTTTATAGCATTTTCTACCATTTTCTTCGAACATCCAATAATTTCAGCTATTTTTCTTTGAGATTTACCTTCTTGATGAAACTTTTTTTATTAATTTCCGGCCCTCCACGCTACAGTGTTTTTCTCTGCCCATTCTGTTAACTAATTTTACAATATTTTTTTTTTAATTATAATAGAAATAAGATAGTCCGTCTTTTTACTCACTTTTTCAAAAACAAAATGAAAAGAATTTGCTTTTTACTTTAATATTATCTTTTTTATTTAAAATTGGCTCTATTTTATTTAACACTTGTTTCTCTTCAATTTACATATGTACAAACACTGATATAATTAGAAATGTTGCTTCAATTACAGACAAAATAACGGGATTACAATAAGAAAGAGACTTACTAATAATGCATAAAAAAACTTTTTCCAAAAACAATTTGGTCAAGGTTAAAAAAACTTTCAATTTATGGAAGAGCAAGTGGCTCTATTATTTTTCACACAACTGTAAGTGTAAGCCTATATGAATGCAACACATTTTAGTACAAACCTGCGCTGCAATATTTGTGACCTTTTTGAAAAAAATTATAAGATTGTTCAGTGATCGGTGAAAGTCGGTGGATTTTTTTTTATTTTTTTTTTTTGTTAAATTCAAGGAATAGACACTACCCTTCACTACCTTTTGTTGCAGTAAAAAGGCGGAGGTAGCCGGACCACTTTTTTTTTTTCAAGGAAAACTGCAAACGCTGAATTTTATAAAGCCATTTTAATTCGCTCATATCTACTAAACTACATATGCGATCCAAATAACTTTTTCTGATTAAAAATAAGGTTCTGTATTTCTATAAAAACAACAATAAAATGTTAGCAGTGAAAAAATCTTACATGAAAATTTTCTCCAGTTTCCGTTTTGTAATATTTAAGTGCCTAGATTTCTTTCTAAGACCAAATATAAGTTTTAACTAAAACAAATTATGGACTTTTCTTAGTGATACACCTTTCTAAGGAACAGCATCATTAGATTTTGTCAAAAAATTGCTATTTACCACCATCTGCCACACCGCGCACGTAACAATCGATTTATTTGGGCAACGATTTCTATTTCATTTGGATTTTTAAACTCTTTCCTTTACTCATACTATATGTCTATCTGTCTGTCTGTCGTGGAGCAACCATATTCCCCCTTATCCAATTGGCCAATAGTCTTGTTGTGACTACAGATTAATTTTGGGGTAGTCACGTATGTTACGCACAGTCACGGAGTGATCTAAATGTCATTTTCCCTCATCTGATCGATCTGAAACTATACTTGCTGTGAAAAAGATTAACTTTGACATAGTCACGCACAGTCACGGAGACATTAAAACCTCACTTCCCCTCATCCGATCGATCTGAAACTTTCAGTCACGGACTGACTGAAACCCCATTTCCCCTCATCCAATCCATATAAAACTTGGTCCACAGACTTGTCACCAAATATTAACTTAAAGATAAGCACGGACAGTCATGAAGTGATTTTAAACCCATTTCACCTCATCCAATCAATCTGAAACTTAGACTTATTGTGACCAAAGATTAATTTTAAAATAATCATGCAGAAGGAAAGAAAGAGTTTTAATAAAAACTTTGTTTTTAGGGGTTAGAGTGTGACGGCCGTTTATTTTTGGTGATGACTGTACTTAACAGCACATACAAGTCACATTAAAACGAAACGTTATTTATGTATTTTGCCATGTAAAATTTTTGCAAAAAATACCGCTTCGTCTGTATGTGATTTGTTTAAATGTTTGTTTTGTGTTTTCAGTACACTTTAATAAAACACTTGATGTTAGTTTTTTTTTGTTATCAACTGCCTGTTTTATTGTTGTATGTCCATTCACTCAATCATAAACTTTGCAATCAGTCTGGTCAAACCACTTTTTATACCCTATACCACTATGTGGTTTGGGTATAATGACTTTGTGCTGCTGTTTGTAACAACCAAAAATATTTGACCTATACCCATCTTTAATTATACCGATCGAATCAGAATCACTATCTGATTCGATTTAAAGATGTCTGTCCGTCCGTCCGTCCGTCTGTGTGTCCATGTAAAGCTTGTAATCAAACTGCAGGTCGCAAATATGAATATATTTTAATGAAATTTGGTATTTGATCTTTCGTCGGCCATGGGATGAACGCTATTGAAATTGGTGAGAATCGGTCCATGTTCAGACCTAGCCCCCATACAAATGACCCCTATGAAATCAACATATATTGCCATAAGACCCAAATTATCATACAAATCTTAGTCAAATTGGGTTTGTATGAAAATGTTACATCCATTAATCAGTAGTCCAAAAATGATCCCTATTGGACAACTCTTAGTCATAGGCCCCATATAGAGCTGCTTCCCGATCTTCACTTAAATCTATCAAAAAACAAAAATATTGCACAGATTTTTCTCAAATTTGGTTTGTATATATTTTTTCAAAGTATAAGTGACTTTACCAAATATGGTCAGGATCGGTCCATTTTTCGACCTAGCCCCCATTTAAATATATTATCCGATATGAACTTTTTCATATCTGCAGCGAAAAAAATTAATAAAAATGCCACTCAAATTTGGTTTATGCATATTTGCTATATCCAATTAGTTGGACTGAAGAGATAGGGTCTCTTAACCATGGTATAGGGTATCGTATAGTCGGGCTAGACCGACTATAATTTTCTTACTTGTTTGTTCTTGTATTGATTTCACGTACTCTCGTCGTCATACATGAGTGAGCGTGTTTTCAATGCTAGAGAGTATTATGAATGAGTGTGAATGGTCTCAAGGAATGGTTGCGAATTTTTTTTTTTTTTTGAAACAGGCTTTTATCTTGAGATGAATGAATGAATGAAGATACATAGGTTGAATAGAAAGAATATAATTTTGATAAGGGGGAGTTGAAGTTTTGATATTAAAAGAAAAGGTTGAGGAAAAACCTCCGATAAATCAAATTAAAAAAAATGTAGTGGTTAAGAATTAAAGAAATAAGAAAAGTCTAAAGAAATGTTAAATTAAATTTAAGAAATGTAAAATTAAAAATATAATTTTAACTAATAAGTGACAAAACTAAAATAGTATAATAAAGTTTTATAATTTATGATGGTGTTAAAAAAAATGGAGTTGAAATCAACAATATCATTATTAATGCAGCTATGGCCATTTTTTTTTCAATGGCATATTGCGAGACACAACCACGGCGTCTGGCGGCAGCAGCTTCATCTGTACCTCAACAACTACAACCATATGGCGGTAATGTTAACTTTATTATTAAAAAAAAAAAAAAAAAAAACTTTCTAGAAATATAAGGAAAATTTGTCTATATATAAATTTAAACTAAAAAAATTTTTACTACATTAACAAAATTTTCGAAATATTAATTTTAACTAAAAATTTTTCCGCATTAATAAAAGTTTCTATATATAAATTTAAACAAAAAAAAAAAATTTTTTTTTTTCTACATTAATAAATTTTCCTAGATATAAAAATTAGACTAAAAAAATTTTCTAAATTAAAAATGTAGGAAACCAAACCAAACCAAAAAATTCTTATCATTTAAGTGGGTTACCTCCAAATAAGATGGATCATAGGTAACAAGGTAGGGAGGGCGACAGTTTACAGTTTTTTTGTAAATCGCACGTGAATATCTGTAGTGCGGTTTCCCTGGGCCTGAGGAAGACCCCACCTATCCGGCGAGCTAGGCCCCACGCCAGCACGTGCGACCAGCAAAGGCTCAGGGAAACGGTAGCGGAAATTCCACCAGAACCGTACCATTACATGAGTTCAAAGCCGAGATCCACAGCATCATCGGTGAGATAGAGAAACATGTTTGTCAAAATGCCATCGAAAATTCCATGAAAAGAGCAAGGGCCTGTGTTCTGAGCCGCGGGGCACATATGTCGGATATCTTAATCCATACATAATCGGAATATGTCTACAATGCAGTAAATATATCATCATTTTATTTTTAAATAAAATCGTGCACTCTTATGAAGTCACACTTTATTTAAGAACAAGTTTCTACACTATTAACATCTGGTAGTTGCCTGAAGCAGTATTAATTTTAAATTAATTATGACGGGATGCTCAAAAATTGATGAACCCTTGTTGTTCGGTTCTAGAATCGTTTTGCAGCTGTTGGCCGGTCTTTATTTTCGTCTATTGCCTTGGGGGTCTAAAGTCGATTGTCATTCTGGATATATCTAAATATGTGGCCAATCCAGTTCAATCTTCTTTGCAATGTCAATGCGAATTGTGGTTTCGCCCGTTTTTTGCCAAAGATCAACCTTAGGTGACAAAAAATGCGGAGGAGTTTGCTCAAAAATTTAATTCTATATTATCAGATGACAGTTGGCGGGAGCAGTTCTCTCGAACTTACTGAACCGCCCTCGTAGGTATATACATTAATTAATTGATTTGCCAAAATATTTTTCGCTTAAAAAAAGTAATTATTTTGCAAAAAAAAAAAAAAATATTACTGCGTATAACAACAATACGTGTGCAAAACAATATGGAAAATTTTTAGTACTGCACGTTTTATTGAACACCTTGAACAAGTTTGCGCATTTTTAATGGGATCCTCTTTAATCTATTATTTATTCATCATATATCTGCTAATGTATACAAACGGTAGTCAAGCACTTGATTGTTAGCAGAGCATGAGTTTATGGTGTTTACAAAAAAAAAAAAAAAAACATAAAATTAGAAGAACATCAAAAATACCTGACACCTTTTAATTTAATGATAAACTGCCAAAGTCTGTTTTTCAACTATTCAGTAGACCATTTTTTTAATTTATATATCTGCCTCAGATCATGTAATTACAATAACCACATGCTTATTAGGCTTCATAGTTTAATGTTTAAAGTTGTTAATAACTAATTAACTAATGACTAATAATTGAAATCGAAAGACTTAAACTAAAAATCATAAAATTAAAAACCTGACGTTGGCTTTCATACATAGGAGTATAGAATCTTAATTTTTAAAGCTAGAAACATAAAATTTTAGTGAATTTGACTTCGGCTAATAAGTTTTGCGCACGAAAAAAGTATTACATACATTTACACTTAAAAAAGTTTCTTTAATAAAAATTATTAAATTTTTCTACTCATGTTAGCTTTGCAATATTTAGTAATTATTTTACTTCAAAATGGACGACTGTGAAGGAAAAGTACGCGAACAAATTATTAGAATTTTTAATAAAAATCCAAAACAGGCTTTTAAAACAATCGCTTATGGGGCAAAAGCTTCTCGGCAAACTATTTCTCGGGTTATTGAAAATTGTAACGAACGAGAAGTGGCAGAAAAATGGTTATACTGGCCCTAAAAAGGTTAGATAAATATTGTTACTTGGTAAGAAAAATAACTTGTTTGGAGTCTTTCGTTAGAAAATTAAAAAAGGTGGCAGAACTCAAATCGTATAAAATAGAAAAGGTACCGGATATAAGAATATCGAGGCAAAAAACCTGCTAAAAAAAAACTTAAACGGAATATCATCAACAAGTATGAATGATGCATTTGGACGATGAAAAATATATTTTTGGCGACTTCGTATAGCTACCAGGAGTGGATTTTTATGAATATGTTTTCAGTATGGCAGGCTATTTGTTCGAGGGCGCACAGTGGACCATATTTTGAGAAGGCGGCCAAAAATCATTTTCTTTTTTGTTACCGATTTTAAAGTTGTGTTATTCATTTGAAAGTAAATACTAGTAAACCTCGGGAGCCAAAAAATTGCGACTGTATCTCAACTATATCACAGCGAACAGGGTCTACGAAAATGGGCTTTCTCAGTATTTTGCTAAAATTAAAAATTTCTTTGTAAATTTTTTTGATTTAAAAGATTTTGAAGTGAAATAAATTTTGTATAATTTTGTGGCTTCCATACTATTAATGTTAAAAATGTAAAATCTCTGAGTCATTCCGAAATTTAAAAAAAAAAAAAATTTTTAAAAAGGTCCAAATTTTCCGAAAAGCTCCTACTTAATAGAGCATAACTCCTGCCAGTCAAAAGCAGTCAGAAAAAATCTTGCACTCTTCTGTAGTCCGAACCCTCCCCTATACTCATATATCCCATTAAACACCCGCCAAATTCCGCCCATGTGCACCAGAACAATTTTTCTGACCCAAGGTTAGATATTTTCTGCAAAATTTATGAATACAAAAGTTGTCCACTATATGGTTAGGTATATTAAGTTTGAGGTGATGTTTGTAACTGCCAAAAATATTGGACCTTTATCCATCTTTTATTATACGGATCTACTCAATAACACTTTCTGAGTCCGTCCGTCCGTCTGAGTGTTATGAATACAAAAGTTGATCGTACCGGTGAACCGCGGTGTATTTTTTGCATGTCGGTAGAGTTGTCAGTAAAAAAAATGGTAAAAAAAAACTATTGCGACATAGCCCTTTAAGATATGAGCAGGTATGCTTCACCATTTAAATGGGGTTAGAGTGTGGGTTTTTTATGCTTCTAAAAGTGGTAATAAAAGATAAAAATTTTTATTTTACATAATTGCAAGAAAGAGTATTTATAATAATGTTTCCACAATTATTATTCATTACAATTTATGCAATGGCTAAGTACTGTTACAGAGATCTGGCAGAAATGATGTAGACGATGCAATTTTGCACATAGTGAACAACGACTTCTTTAAGAATTGTAACCTAGAAGACATTGAAATGCACAAAGGATAAATTACTAATTTTGCATCGAATTTGAAAAGACGGTACATTGAATGCTCTCATAGCAAGGCAAAGACGTACAAACGTTACCAAGACTGGTTAATAAAGGAACTTATTTTTGAGAGTGCATCTACAACTGCCAACGAAAGTGGAAAAAAGGGTCGACCAGCAAAACCAATTGACGGATGTAGTGAAAGATCTCGAAGGCGCAAGCTGGAGAATATCAATGAAGAAATTTGTCAAAGAATTTTTAAAATTCAACCAACCCAAAATAAAAAAAATAAAATTGAAATAATTGAAAAAATAGTAGAAGCGAGCCCAAGGCGCACAAAGAGGATTTTGAAAAGCATTCCTACACCAATTGAAGATAAGAAATTTACGCCGGAAGAAGCGTTCGCCCTATTTTTGGATTTGAAATTGAACAAAAATCAATATAAGGAATTGCGGAAGCGAACCAATGAAAAGAATTGTGGGATTTTTCCAGAGTATCGAGATTTAGTTTCTGCCAAAAAAGAATGCTTACCTTCACAATCTGCTATTAGTGTCACTTCAAATCAGCAGAAATAAAATTGCAAGATCTCCTTGAACATACTGCAGA
Source organism: Cordilura impudica (assembly GCA_963682025.1). Classification (NCBI taxonomy): domain Eukaryota; kingdom Metazoa; phylum Arthropoda; class Insecta; order Diptera; family Scathophagidae; genus Cordilura; species Cordilura impudica. Next base: position 229,268,563 of record OY821518.1, on the reverse strand, counting down.
ACGATTGCTAAATACGCTTAATACTGATCATTTAAAAAAAAATTGGTAATGGCAGCATTACTTTAATTTCTAAATGGGAATGTGATGGATCCTCTGGTCAGAAACAATACAAGCAATTTAATGCCGAAAATTCATCAGATGCTAATATATTTATGGTATCTTTCGTTCCATTGCTCTTAACAAAAAGGTATAGCGTCTTAGAGCCGTCAACTAGTAGAGCAACAGAAGTTGATATATGGAAAAATGAAATTCCTTCTTCAACAAAGTATTGCAGACCAATAAAATTTGCATTCAAAAAGGAAACCAAAGATGTCATAACTGAAGAAGTTCAAAAAATAAAAGATCAAATTAAGGAACTTCAACCAGTAATATTTAAATTTGATGACCAAGACATTGAAGTACATTTCAAAATGTGTCTCACAATGATTGATGGAAAAGTTGCACAAGCTTTAACTGGAACAAAATCAACGTCAAGCTGCATTATATGCCAAAAGACATCAAGTCAATTAAGCCATCCCCACCAGAAGACGATATATTTTATAATGAAAATTACTCTTGGAGATATATGCTATCCATAGTTCATAAAATTTTGTACCATGGGGAATAAATAATTCAAAACAATATGCTACCAATAGGAGATCTATCTGAAGAAGCGCAAGAAAAAAGGAACAAAGACTACAGATTCTTTCGCGAGCACAACACAAGGAAAATGTCCAGATGTTGTACTAATGAAGACCTTATCACTATTTTGTTGTGCACTTCAGATCCTTATATGTCCAATATTCGTCAAAAATGGAAAACTACCTCTATTGAATTAGGCGAAGAAGCTAAACAACTTCTAGAAGATGAAAATCAAGGCTATTTAGAAGAAATTTTTACTAAAATTGGTTGATTTAAAGTACTTTTTCATTACAATAACAATAAGTTACACTTTTTTTTATATAGTTAAAAAAATTTTCTTGATTTAAAAATTTATATATTTTGTAAATTTACAATAAAAATTGTTATATTTCATAAATTTACCATAAAAATTGATATAGAAATATTTAAAAAGACAATAAAAAAAAAATTAACTAAAGCAAAAACATACGAGTTTTTCATTGAAACTTCTCTATCTTGAACCAATATAAGGTAACTTTTACGTTCGCTGCTTAATAAATTATATTTTAACTCGGGATCTTTCCAAAAAAAAAAAAAAACAACCTTTGGCTCTTGTGCACATTAGGACTAAAAAGTTTACGGGGGCCAAAGTTTAGCATTTTCTGAAAAAATTGTTAAAAAGTATTAGTTGTAAAATTAACTGAAAAAATAAGACATTATATTAAAAAAAAACCTTTTTTTTATCTTTTAACACTTCACTTTTGTACTAAAATTCAACTACAAATGAAAATGTATTTTAAACCCTCCGTATCTTTTTTTTATTTTTTTTGTCGAGAATTACGTTTTATAGCAAAACTTAAAGGCTAAAGTCTCACCTACGAAACAAAAAAAAACCGCATATCAAAATTCCAATCCAATCAAAAGTTATAGATTTTTGACCGCCTTCTCGTCAAATGGTCCACTGTGGGGCGGTCCCAGAACAATCCGACCTGACAAAGAAAACACAACAAATGTGGAAACTTACACTTGAACAACATCGAGAAATATTAAAAACTAATTTCCAATGTGGTGAATAATCTACTACCGAAAGTGCAAGAAAATAACGTTCAAAATTCGGATAAAAATAAGCGCCTTTCAGGCAATATGTGGACAATTCTGTCCAACGTGTACGTAAAACTAGATCGTTATTGGATAAAACAACGCTCGTACAGAGCGCACAAACGAAAACATTCTACTGTTGCCCAGAGTTTTGCCAAAAGAACAACGAGGCATCTGAACTCGCCATCGTTGTCAGAAATTTAACATTACATGCACTTCTTTAATGCGAGTTTTGCATAACGATTTCGGTATGATGCCAATAATGCCATTCGCAACGATTTCGGTTCTCAAATTGGTCTTCGGAACGCTTGGAAGAATATGAACATTTTTACCGAAAAATCATCTTTTCTGACGAAGCTCATTTTCATCTCGGTGGTTACGTAAATAAGCAAAATTTCGCATCCACACATGACTGGTGAAAATCCAAGGCACCCTGAACGATGCACTGTTTGGAGTGGTTTTTTGGGCCGGCGGTATCACTGTGCCATTTTTCTTCGAAGATGCGGAAGGCAAATGCGTTACAGTGAACGGTGAGCGCTACCATGCAATGATAACTGATTATTAGTTACCTACTTTCGAAGATATGGAGCTGGACAGCATTTGGCGCCATGCCACACAAGCTGTGAAACCATCGATCTTTTGCGTGGCAAGTTCGAAAATTGCGTTATTAGCCGTTTTAGCGATGTGAATTGCGATTGTAGCTGTGATTTGACCCCGTTGGACTATTATTTGCGGGAGCTGTTAAAGAGGCACTGAAAAAAGAAATTAGTGCAGTCATCGGTAAAAGAAAGCTCCAAACTGTCGAAAACCGAGGAAGTCATTAGAAAGATTTATTATCCCATAACTTGTACTTTCGAATAAAGAAAACCCAAAAAAAAAATATTAGCAGTTTTTTATTTACAGCAAAATCAAAATGCAAAACTTATATGGTCCACCCTGTATGAAACGTCTTATTGTATTAGGCCCTAATTTGAATCGTATATATGTAACTTTCAATTCTGGAAACACAAATAGGAATATTGAAGTTATTTTCATTCATTTACAAACAATTTTTTTTGATGTAGATTAAAAATACATAAAACAAACAAGTAAATTATAGTCGGCCTAGACCGACTATACCAGCCATGGCCACACTGCGGCCCGTGGGTCGTATAAGGCCCGTCAACATATTTTGTATGGCCCCCTGTGTATAATAAAAAAAAACCTAGTTTATATGGGTCGCTTAGTTAATAAATTTATAGAAAATTTATAAATTACCATCTCCAAATCGCCGTAAGTCACCCAGATTCATGAATAGAGAAAACCCTGATGATACTACTGCTTCTTCAATCCATACAACTCTGAACTCTGCAAATATGCTTACGACAATTACTTCTCCTTTGATGCCTCAAAATGCTGTCCTACCATCTTTTAATAAAGCATCATCGATACTTACTACTGATAATATACAATCTTTTACAAATACTGCTCCCTTGATGTCTAAAACTGCAATGCTACCATCTTTAAATAATACGTCCTTGACGCCTACAACTGCTATTCCACCATCTTTAACTAATGAAGAGGCGTTACCGAAACAACTAAAAGTAATACCGCCAAAAAAATCTATTTTTATTTCGCGTCTTTCTTCGGATACCTCCACTGATGACATTAACTATTATATAAACACTAAACTAAGTTATAAAGCTGATGTTATGATATATAAATTTTCCTATTCCGTACCAAGAAGGATTACATCTTTTAAAATAACCGTTCCGTTCGATCTTTATGAGCAAATCGTTAACCCTGGTTTCTGGCCTGTGAATACTTTAGTTCGTGAATATGAATTTAAAGAAAATCCACGGAGAAACAACATTGCTGAGCTTCCGCCCCGACATCGAATAAATGAAAATACGAATTTCAACATTAATTCAAAAAACTAGATTCTTTACCCGTTGAACGACTAATCATTATGTATCAGAATGTTCGTGGTTTAAATACTAAAATGTCTAATCTACTAGTTAACAGTTATGATTTTAATTTTCATGTTATCATCTTTACTGAGACATGGCTGAAAGATAATGTTTTTAATTCTGAGTTACTATGTAGCAATTATCAAATATATAGATATAACAGAAACGATCGTAAGGTGGTGGTGTTTTAATTGCTGTATCATGCCTGTTTGCTTCCGAATCTCTTCAATCTGAATCTTCTCCAAATATTGAGTTTGTATGTGTAATGATAAAGCTTAATTATAAAATCATTTTCATAACCTGTTCGTATATACCTCCTAATTCTCCTGAAGAAATATACCTTGAACACGTTCAGGCCATCAAATCAGTTGCTCAACGTGCTAAACCTGAGGATTTAATTTTTGTTTTTGGAGATTTTAATTTACCATCTATAATATGAAAAAATTCGCCTGATGCTCCGGATTTTATTCCAGTTAAATCCAATAACTGTGATGATTTAATATTGAATGAGATAGTTGATCTTAGTCTTTACCAGATGAATGGCATATTTAATGAATACGGTAAACTGCTAGATCTGGTATTTACAAATAATCCAGAAGATTGTATAATAACTCGCTCTGATCCTATCACCTTGCCGGAAGATCGCTTTCATCCAACTATTGAAATTAGCTGTGTTTTGCCTACTTTTGGTGGATCCAATATTCGTGTTAATAAAGATAAAGTCTTTTGTTTTAAACTAACCAACTATAGCAAATTGATTGGTCTAATTTCTAACACTAACTGGAATGATTTGTTGTGCCATACTTCTATTGATTTAATGGTGGAGGTCTTTTATAGAACTATGCATTCTTTTATGGATGAATGCATCCCAAAGCGTTCTGTCTACAAACGAACTGGCCCGCCTTGGAACTCAAAACAACTATCAAGATTAAAAAATTTTTGGTTCTCTTGTATTTTTTGAAAAATACTCCATTCATCGTGCCGAATATAATATTCTTAACAATTATTTATACAAAAACTATCTAAACAAAATGAAGGAAAATTTCAATCGTGATCCTAAAGCATTTTACAACTTTGTTAATTCAAAAATAAAAACTACTGGTTCTCCATCTGTAATGAAATTAAACGATATCGAATCTAGTGATGATACTATAATAAGTAACATGTTTGCAGACTTTTTTGCTAGTACATATTCTGTTGCACAATATTGTTCCAACAGCTATTCATATCCAATAAACACAAATCAAGCTATATCTTTTCCCCTAATCGATAAGGCAGAACTTGTTAATAGCCTGAAGAAACTGAAAGTTTCATTTACTCATGGACCTGATGGAGTACCTAGTTCTATACTCAATTATTGTGCTACTTCCTTGGCAACACCTCTGACTCTCTTGTTTAATGCGTCAATAAAAAACGGGTATTTTGGAGAGCTTCTTACATCATTCCATTATTTAAATCTGGAAATAGATCGGATGTTTCTAATTACCGTGGTATTGCTAAACTTAGTGCAATCCCTAAGCTTTTCAAGAAATTTATTACAGATTTTTTATGCTATAACTCATCGTCAATTTTGTCACCATTTCAACACGGATTTCGGAAAGGATGCTCTACCGTTACAAAACTTGCTTCATTTTACGACAATAATTAATGATGGTTTTGTCAAGAAAAAACAAACAGATGCAGTATACACCGATTTTAGTAAGGCTTTCGATAAAGTAAACCATAACCTTCTACTGATCAAATTGGATTTATTAGGTTTAACACCATTAAGCCTTAAATGGATAAAATCATATCTTTCTGATAGAACACAACGTGTAATGTATAATAATATGTCATCTAAAGATATTACTGTGACTTCTGGTGTTCCTCAAGGCAGCCATCTTGGACCAATTCTTTTCTCCCTTTTCATCAATGATCTTCCAAAAGTGATAAATTTTTGCAACGTTTTAATGTACGCTGATGATGTTAAAATTTTTTTAAGTTACTGTCAACATAATGATCATATTCATCTTCAATCAGATCTCAACAATTTCAATCTCAACAAACAACTTTTTACATCTCTTGTAAGACCTATTTTAGAATATGGGTCAATAATATGGGATCCCTTCTATAACATTCGTATTCAACGAATCGAGTCTGTACAGAAACAATTTCTACTCTTTTGCTTACGTGGCTTACCTTGGAATTCTGCAATTAATCTACCTCCATACGTTGATCGACTCAAATTAATAAAATTACCTACTTTGGAGAGCCGTAGGACTATGCTAAAAGTAACATTTATGATCAACCTAATTAATGGTGAAATCTGTTCTGACTTTCTTGTCAACAATATAACTTTTAATGTTCCTCAACGAGTATCACGCCAATTCCAACCACTCTTTGTTAAACCTTTTCAAACCAACTATGCTCTAGCTGATCCTTTTCGAAGAATTTGTTGTGTTTATAATAATCTTTATCAATTAATTGATTTTTCGTTGAACACTGATGTAATTAAGCATAATATCATTATTTTCTTAAATTCCTAACTATTTGTTTTTATTTTTAAATCATTTAATTGTTTCAATATATGTACATATGTAATTATATCATTTATACAGGTCTGTAAGGATTTATTCCATTGACCTAATAAATAAATAAATAAAAAAATAAAAAATAAAAAAAAAGCATTAAAACTCCCTAATATTAGAATAGAATCATTAAGAGGTGTTTTTTGAATTGCATCAATATTGAACTTGAAACTTGGGGAACAAATATAAAATAAAAACTTGGAGCTAAAGGAAAGAAATAATTGGAAATAAACGAAATTCTAATTTCGGAACTTGCAAGTTGGAATTGAATTAGACATAGAGAATATTAAAATTTGGAACTTGGAACAAAAAGAGTTTAAAAATTAGGAACTCAAAGAAAATAACTAAAAATTCACTATTCACTTTACTTCGCCCACATATTAGTAAATATTTTTGAAATAAAATTAAAACGGGTGCACATATTTCCCTTTTTAATTTTATTTCAAAGAGTGCGAAGAAGAAGATTAGAGATGGAAATAATTTTCCACTGTGTATAGGAATAAACCAATATGTCTAATTTTTCGAGCAAAGTTTGCACTTATAAAAGAGTACAATTTAAAAAGATATTTCTAAAGTGTACATCCAAACTATTCCCCAAATCTGAGTGATGAAAAGCGTAATGACGAGCCAACAAAATGTTTTCACACAGCAACATAAACTGCAAGAAGCAGCTACAAAAGGTAACTTTTTTGTTTCTTAAAATGTTGCGAATCACGGTAAACCATTTTCAGGTGGTAATTTTATAAAAAAAAAATATTTGAGTCCGACCACAGGTGAGATGCGTAAACATCTAGTAATTAAATATTTTTTATGGCACTTTTTTAAAAACAAAGAGAAAGCCTCATCTATGTATCACTTATAGCAAAAAACTGCAGGGGCTCTGGTAATATACAAAATATTTATTATTATTTATTATTTCAGCCGGTTAATTTTTAATTTTTTGTTTTTCATTTTTTAATTTTAATTTTTAATTTTTCAGTTTTCAGTTTTCACTTTTAATTTTTCATTCTTATTCTTAATTTTTCGTTGTTTAATTTTCATTTTTAATTTTTAATTTTACAGTTTTCAGTTTTAATTTCTCATTTTTTCGTTTTCATTTTTCATTTTTCAAAACGTTTTTATAATGCTATTCGCTGCCTCATTTTATTTCCAAACACTTCCTAATCGTGCCTTCATTTTATCTCCTAATCTTTTCACCAATACAATCGTACCTCACACCGTTTTTGTCTTACCCTGTTTTTGCGATTGTATTGTGAAATGGATTTTTACCCCCCTAAGCGTATAGATGTTTACAAATCAAAAGTTGCATGGTAGGTGTTTCTAAATTTCTGTGTGCAGAACTAAGTTCAAAATTTTAAAATATGTCCCTGTCCAGACAAACTGTTACGCGAAGAATTGAGCAAATCAATGATAATTTAAATGAGCGGCTGTCAGAAAATTTAGAAAATTCAAATAAACCATACTGTGCCATACTGAGCTGCAACATAAAAGATATTGCACAACTACATGGCTTCCATGGCTTCAATGAAAAATAGAAGTACCGGTGCAGAACCTTTTAACGAAGTTGAAAAATGTCTTTTGAAATATAATATTAAATGGGAAAATTGTTAAAGTGACTACAGATGGATTCCCAAACTTATCGGGTTCAAATATAGGTCTGCTGAAAAGAATTCAAGACACGGTTCACACGATTGAGCTTATTATGCTTCACTGTATTATATATCAACACGCATTGTGTAAAATGTATTGAAAATAGAACACGTAACTAAGGTTATAACTAAACTGGTAAACGTTTTTTGACCAAAAGGTTTAAGACAATTATAACTTTACTTGAAGAGCTCGACGCTAAATACTCAGATGTATTATACCACAACCATGTTTGATGGTTAAACTTATTTAAAGTTCTGCGACGGATATGGAATCTTAAAGAAGGAATTATAACCTTTTTAATATTGCAGGAAAAATAAGACTTTCCTGAGTTAATTGATTCATCATGGCTTTCCGATTTTGCCGTTTCTGTCGATCTATTGTATCATTTTAATGAATTAAATAAAGTTTTACCAGGCCAAAATATTTTAAAAGCTTAAATTCTGTCAAGATAAAATTAAGACTTTTTGAACAGAATTTATTGGAAAAAAATTTTAATCATTTTCCTACAGTTCAAACACTTCAGCATGTCTCTCAAGAAAAAGTTAAACTTTTTGCTGAAAATGTACATACGTGCTTTAACAAATGAATTTAATTAAAGATCTGATTGTTTTCATATAATTGAAAATGATTTGTCAATAATTCGCAATCTATTTGTTACTTATGTCGATAGTGTTTCCAGTGATATTCAGCTAGATATAATTGATTTACAATGTAATGCGTCTATGCAAGATTTATATAAGTAATCATCAAACAGACAACTTACTAAATTTTTATCGTCTTCTAAATAAGGAAAAATACTTTAATATTCCAAATCTGGCAAAAGAAATGTTGATTATATTTGGATCAACATACATTTGCGAACAAACGTTCTCTGAAATGAACCAAAGTAAAAGTCCATAGCGATCGATAAGTTATTTTGATCCAGATATTGAAAAATTTACACTAATTGTAAACAACTACATTTCTTGCATTAAATAAAGATTTTCCAATTAAATTTGGCTATTTTATTACTAAAAATGTACATTAAATCTATTTCAGTTTTTCACAAAAAAAATTTTTTGGCCCCCAAGAAATTTTCTAATTAGATAATGGCCCGTCAGTCGAAAAATTTGGCCATCGCTGGACTATACGATACCATGGTTTAGAGACCCTATCTTTCGGTCCAACTAATTCCATATAGAAAATAAGCATAAACCAAATTTTAGTGGCATTGTTATTAATTTTTTTGGCTGCAGATATGAAAAAGTTCATATCGGATGCTATATGTATATCGGGACTAGGTCGAAAAATGGATCGATCTTGACCACATTTGGTAAAGTCACTTCTATTTCAAAAAAATTAATACAAACCAAATTTGAGAAAAATCTGTGCAAATCTCTTTTATCCCGATTTTGACCAAACGTATATTATTTGAAAGGTATTTCTTTTTAGCTGTTCATCAGATTTACAGATTTTTAAATTTTTTCCTTTATTTTGAGTAAATTGCAATTAAAGTTGCTGCTAACACATACATAAATTAACACATAATTAAATTTGTTAATGTGTTTGTTAATGAGTTTGTTATCTTCATTCACAATAATAATAAACCACAAAAGTGTTGGTTTGTGAATTGGCTAAGTTGAAAAATAAAGCTGCCTAGAAATTGCACTCGAATTTCGAGTATAGGAATCTGTTAGTATATATATATATATATATATATATATATATATATATATATATATATATATATATATATATAAAATAAAATAAATAAAAATGAACCGACCCTAACCATATTTATATATATATATATATATATATATATATATATATATATATATATATATATATCTATATAATTATATATATAAATTTATAAATATATTAAATTATGTATATTATGTTTTCTCAAAAACATATATAAATTAAGTTTGAAAAAAATCTATGGAATACTTTTGTTTTTTAATAGATTTAAGTGAAAATCGGGAATCGGTTTTATGTGGAGACTATGACTAAAAATGGTCCTACAAGGTTTATTTTTCGATTAGTGATTAGTGGCTTTAATAGACACGTATACACCAAATTTTATCGATATATTTATATATATGATAATCTAGATCTTATGATCACTTTAGTCGGTCTGAAAGGGGTTATTTGTATGGAGTCTAATTCACCAATTTCAATAGCGTTGATAAAAGCTTATATACTAAATATCATGTAATTTGATTACAAAGTTTAAATGGACACACAGACGGACGGAAAGACAAACAGACAGGCAGACGGACGGATGAACGGACGTCGCTAAATCAACTCAGAAAGTAATTCTGAGTCGATCGGTATCAAAAAAGGGTGGTTTAGGTCAAATATTTTTGGTAGTTACAAACAAAAGCACACACTCATTATACCATTACCACATAGTGGTAAGAAGTAAGAAAATTTTAGTCGGACTTGACCTGTCCCACGCGTTGAGAAAAAAGTCTTAAGTCCAACTAATTGGATATAGAAAATAAGCAAATTTGAGTGGCGTTATTAGTTTTTTGTTGTTATTAGTTTTTTTTTTTTTTTTTGCCAGCAGATATGAAAAGTTCATAACGGACGCTAATATTTATATGGGGACAAGTTCGAAAAATGGACCGATTCTGACCATATTTGATAGTGTCTTATTTTTTTTTTTTCAAAAACATGCAAACCAAAGTTTAGAAAACTCTAATAGATATTTTTGTATTTTGATAGATTTAATATTTTTGATGCAATATTTTTGTTTTTTGATAGATGACAAAGAATTGCGATATGCGGTTTATTTTTGGATAAATGAGAAATGGTTCTAATAAACACACACAAACCCAATTTTACCGAGAGCTATGGGATAATTTGGATCTTATGGCAATTTAAGTCGATTTCATAGGGGTCATTTGTATGGGACTTAGTCTGAACATGGACCGAAAAAAGTTTATACACCAAATTTCATTAAACTATATATTCGATTCAGAAAGTGATTCTGAGCCGATCGGTATAATGAAAGGTGGGTCTAGGTCAAATATTTTTGGTAGTTACAAACAGCAGCACAAAGTCATTATACCCAAACCACATAGTGGTATAGGGTATAACAAGTAAGAAAGTTATAGTCTAGACCGCCTATGTGATACCGTATACCATGCGTTTATAAAATTGGTGTTAGGTCCAACTAATTGCGTATAGAAAATAAGCATAAACCAAATCTGATTGGAATTTTTATTAATTTTTTAACTTGCAAATATGAAAATTCCATACCGGACGCTATATTTATATGAAGACTATATCGACTTGTACAAACCAAATTTGAGCAAAATCTGTGCAATTTTCTTGTTTTTGAAAGGTTTAAGTGAAGATCGAGAAGCAGCTTTATATGGGGGTTTATTTTTGGACTGTTGATTAACGAATGTAATAAACGCATACAAACATAATTTGGATAATTTGTATATTATGGCAATTTCAGTCGTTCACATAGGGGTCATTTGTATGGGGAATGAATGGCGTGCGTCCTTATATACCAAGGTTTACATGAATACACAGACGGACGGACGGACATCGGTAATCGACTCAGAAAGTGGTTCTAACAACAATATTTTCGCTATGACATTAGTAATAAATGGTCTCATGATAGATGATATTAAATATTCACTTTGTGTGGGAAGTGCCACGCCCTCTTGTCCGATCCCTTCAATTTTTAGGCCGACTACGGACATGACTCTGGCTAACACATGTTATCAAACTTAGCTCGTTAGCTCCTATTGTTTGGGTGGTCATTCATTACAAACAAATGCGCCAACGATTTTATACGCATATGTACAAAAAACCAGTTCCAGCGTTTTAAAGAAAAGAAAGTGGTCTGAGTGTACAACCACAACAAACTGGTTTGATTAAGACAGACGTCATCAATAAATAACAATAACTCAATAGCTAAAACGTCAAACTAACACACACGAAATACGAGATCAAATTCGCCACAGATGCAAAAACATACTTTTCACTTGTTAAAATAATATTTTACAAATAATGTGCAGTCAAGACGATTTTTTTTATTATAATGAAACTAGAGGTGAAAAATAAAAATTTTAGTTAGACAAATTGACAGAAGACTGTTTATATAGTTAAATTTTACAACTTTTCAATTCTCTTTCTTAAATGTCATTAAAAACTGGTTAACCGATAAAAAAAAAAATCCGGTTAACAGGTTTTCGGTTTTTGAATAATCTAGTGGATAGAGAAAAAACAGGTTTGAATTGTAAAGTGGGTGTAAAATGATTACCATAAATGGCTGATATGAAACCGGAGAGTTGTCTGAAAAACTCACATCGTAAAAACAGCAGATAGCCCTTATAGAATATAATATTTAAATGGACTTTGAAATAGGTCTTTAAAATATAAATACCTAAATTAGTTAAATGACCTGTAAAATTATTATTTAATTGTGATTATTCATGCATGGAAACGATGCAAACAACTGATAAAAGATATTTTTCGAAATTATAAAAACAAATGAATAATTACAAACTGATTAAACCTTAATGACTAAGATTTGTTATATCATGTTTGTACACTCTGTTGCAAAATATAAATTCACAATTCAAAACGATAATTATCCCATTAACTAGATTAATAAAAAAGAGAGGAAGGAAAGAGCCTAAACTTAAATTATAATAATATTTAGGCTTATGGTATAACTTAATTTTTAAACAAATATGTCAATTAGGTCTAAAGATTTAAAATCCTAAAATTAAATTTAAAATAACTATCTTGTTTTGGTATATAAACCAATGGCTTGTCTAAAATATAAAATATACTCGTAAATATTATAAAAAATTACCAAAAATAAATTTTGGGTCAAAATGGTTTTTGAGGTGTAAAAATGTTGTTCTCCTAACATAGACCGACTATACAATACCATATACCAGGCGTTTCAAGAAAGGGTTTTGGCTTTAACTTTGCTGATGCAATAACTGGATAAAGAAGATAAGCATAAACCAAATTTTAGTGCTAATGTTATTAATTTGCGGCGTGCAGATATGAAAAAGTTCGAAAAATAGACCAATCTTAACCATACTGTATTTCTTGTATGTTGATATTTTTGCTAATGTAATTTGTTGCAATACTTTTATGTAAATTCTTAAAATATTGTATGTATGTATTAAATAATTTTAGTTTTTAAGTGATTTGATGATAGTTATATAAATTGACGACCCTATGCTCCTTACGAGTTTTTGTGACCGATGTTTTGTTCTACCGTTTTATCCCGATTTTGACCAAACGTATATTATTTGAAAGGTATTCCTTTTTAGCTGTTCACCAGATTTACAGATTTTTAAATTTTTTCCTTTATTTTGAGTAAATTGCATTTAAAGTTGCTGCTAACACATACATAAATTAACACGTAAATAAATTTGTTAATGTGTTTGTTAATGAGTTTGTTATCTTCATTCACAATAATAATAAACCACAAAAGTGTTGGTTTGTGAATTGGCTAAGTTGAAAAATACAGCTGCCTAGAAATTGCACTCGAATTTCGAGTGTAGGAATCTGCTAGTATATATAAAGGGTCCGCCAAATAACTTTTTTTTTGAAAATGCTATAAAAAAAAACTACTGAACATTATCTCAAATTTCTTTTTTTATTTGAAAGTACAATCCTTCCGGTTAATAATGGAAAATAATTTCATTCAAATGGCTGCCTCGGCTGGCCATGCAGTAGCCTACACGATCGGTCCAATTTTTAAGCACATTATCGATTGTATGCAGCTGTATTTCACAAATGGCTTCACGAATATTGTCCTTTAAAGCGTCAATTGTCTCTGGCTTGTTGGCGTAACACTTATCTTTGAGGGCACCCCACAAATAATAATCCACCGGTGTCAAATCGCAGCTCCGAGGTGGCCAAACGACATCAGCTCTGCGGCTGACAATGCGATCTTCAAAAACAGGGCGCAAAACATCGAGTGTAGCTTCGGCTGTGTGGCACGTAGCGCCGTCCTGTTGAAACCAAATGTTGCCAATATCCTCCTCTTCAATTTTTGTGAACAAAAATTCGTTCAACATGGCCCGATAACGATCGCCATTGACTGTAACGGCCACTCCTTGCTCATTTTCGAAGAAAAATGGCCCAATTATGCCTCTGGACCAAAATCCGCTCCAAACAGTGACTCGTTTTGGCTGTATCGGCTTTTCAATGAGCTTCATCTGAAAAGATGATTTTTTTTGGCAAAATCGGCATCTTCTGTAAGTCGATCGCAGGTCCACTTAGCGAAGCGAAAACGCATTGGATGGTCATTTGGCTTCAACTCCTGAACCAATTGGATTGTATGGCGTCATACCAAGCTCTTTATGCAAAATTCGTCTCAATTATGCCTCCGAAATGTTCAATTCTTGAGAACGACGCACAGTGGCGCCATTTGAGTTTTTTCGTTGCAAAAATCATATCTTTTGAAACGAATAACATAATTGAACAGTTTAAACAGCATATGATAGATAACTGTTCAGCCTATGAAATGAGCGTTTGGAAAGGGTGCTACGCTTTGTAGGGGCCTACTTGTGGGTTATCAAAGTTAAAATTTGTAGAAAAATCAATTTGATGGTAACTAAAAAAAATTATTTTTACATTTTTAGATTGTTTTTATTTTTTTTTCTTTAGGATTGTATGTTTTAAATTATTACCCAACAAATTAAAAAAAATTACTTCTTTTTTAAATTTATTTTCTCAATTTTCTGTAAAATATTCATCACAATTCGTAAGAGAAAGTATATCTAAAAGACTAATCATTTCAAAACTATAATTATTTTCTAACTCTATACGTGACTTCACATGCCGCAGGGAAGAAATAAGTTGATCGGAAGATGCTGCCAACATGTTGAAGAGGTCCTCATTTTGCCTTACCCTTGATGCTTTGAATGTGTTCTGCAATCTATATTTTTTATAAAATTTGTTAAGAGACTCCTGTGCTTCTTCAGAAAGCTCTCCAATTGGCAAAGACTGGTACTCAATTATATCTTTGCCATGCGCCAATATTTTATGGACGGTCGGGGTCAACTTCTTCTGTGGATACATTTCTGCTAAAAGATATGCCATTTTCGATGCATATTCTCCATATTTTGTAGAATTGACATTTTCTTTGCAGTTTAAAACATTCAAGATCGTTCCCAATCTTTTCACGATTTGATTGTCAATTCCAGTGATTCTAGTTACTGCCTCATCATTTTCAAAAAATCTCCTAGAAGTGTTTCCATCGTTTGAGTTACCGTATCCGTGCTTGGGACAGTCTACTTTTAGTCCAACTTGTTTAAAAAAAAGCATCCTGTATTTGCTTCTTTCTGATCTTTTCCTTATCCTTTATTGATTTCATCGAAGTTTTCCTCCTCTTGTGGTAGGGTATACGCCAGTTTTAGCAAGAACTCCATACACCTTATCCTTGCGTGCAATGGTGACATTCCATATTCGTAATTCTCCTCGTTTGTAGAATCGTTTAAATTTCCAAAGTTCTTCTGACTCTTTTTGCAAATCGGGCATGACAATGTTGAGGTTGTTCCTGTCACTTCGTTTACGACTTTTCCGTCAACCATGGTCAGGTGGAACTCGTAATTGCATTCAATATATTTTCCTTCTCCAATTTGCAGCTTTGTAGGCTTAATCTTGCTTAAACATATGCCATAAACATATTTCCGTCCGATATTGTAGCGTCATCGGAAGATATCCTTTGCTTATAAACGCTTTGTCCGGATGATCCATCGCAGCCCCATTTGCTGATCAATGTCAGTTTCTCAGGAAGAATTTTCACCTCATTTTCAGGAAGACTCTCCAACAACCGTTTTGCTGTATGGCCCATGAGATCCTGCAGATTGGCTTTCACAAAGACTTCCGTAAACTCCGTATGCAGTGGTCGTGAATTTATTTTGGCTTGCGTAATATGCTTGTATCCTGGTAAAACGTCAGCCCCGTGTCGCCCGTTATCTCATATTTTTCTTTGGAAAGTTGTAAGACCATAAACAAGGCCAAGGCTTCTTCGGAACCATACTTTTTAATGTGTGCGTTTGTGGGCATGGGAATGCTTTCCTTAATCCTTTTTAGTCGCAGTGGGCTTGCATCAGCAACAGATTTTGTAATCTGCGACCTAACTCTTCCACTATCCTTTGTATATTTAATAGACAGCGCGTCCGATAAATGCTTCGTGGTCAAGTCATTGGTGGCATCGGCAAGTTTCCCCTTTCTTGTGAAAATTGAACACTCCTCAATACTTTTTTTTTGGCCTTCCTTTTGCTCCTCTGGTTGATGTGGTGGGTTTATCTACTGCCAATATATCCAGGATGGTGTCTTCATTAAGCCAGTCCTCGTATTTGGAGTTGAAGTTCTGAATGGTTCGATTAGATTTCACCCATTTTGCCTTAATATTTGCATATATCAGATAAAAATTATTTTTTATAATTTCGCTTCTCTCAATATTTCCGTATAAGCTATCAAGTTCTTCTAAAGCAGCTTCCGTGAAAAACTTTGGTGTGGTTGACCTTCTAAACAGTTCAAATAATTTTAAATTGTTTAACGCAATGGTTTCAGTACTTGTTGCGCCAATTTTCAGTCGTAGACTAATCCAGGCATTATGCTTATTTTGCAATATATAGGCTTATGCTACCATGCCTAAAAATTTACCTGTTCCCTGCATACATATGGATTTAGGCTGAATTATGCAATTTTGATATTATGCTCGTGTCTAAATAAGATTTGTGCTTACGTGGAGGGACCATAAGTCAATATTGTTCTTGACCATTTGTACTCCAAAGTAATTTTTAAGTGAGGTGCGTACCTGCGAATTTCAATGAGTAGTTTTTTGTGCATCCTGTGTCTGTAACAGAAACTATTAGATCAAATTACTGTCAGTCAAAACATGTAAGGGATGCACGCCATACAATTTCTGCAACCATGTCTTTTTAACCTTTTTTACCTCTAGAAGCCAAACGGGCACGTACGGGCAGATATAACCTTTTGAATTATGTAAAGAAATAATCATAGAACATGTTTTGCAAATATGGCAAATATAGAAAAATATGGATTTTTTTATTTTCCGTCAAAGTTGAAAAATAGTGAAAAAAACGGATAGTTTTTAAATAGTGATTTACCAGGAGAAACACAAAGCAAACAGTTAATTTTTTTTTTATCATTATACATTTAATAAATACATCAATCAATACAAACAAAAAATAAGGCGATTCGTTACCTATTTTTCGTGATATTACACCTGAAATCGCAACAAATTGACTAAAAATTGTGTGTTTTTGAAAACCGAAAGTCGGTCGACTTTGAACGGTTATATCTTCTAAATTAAAAATGTGATATTATTAAGAGTAGCATATTTGAAATCGTTGAAAAGTTTCCTATAACATGGGTTTATTCAAAACTTCGTCGGCGCACATGAAAATTTTGATTTTTGCAACCTCGTTTGCTCTACGGGCGCCACTGTGCAACGGTGAGTAAATGCCTATTGCTGAGATCGCATTTGCCAAAAAAGAAAGTGTTGTTTAAACAAGACAATGCACCAGTTCACACATCTAAAATCCTTAGTCGCCAGAATTAGCTACTTCGGATTATTTTCTATTTCCAAACTTCAAAAAATGGCTTGGTGATAAAAAAAAAAAGGTGAAGTCAGCGCTTGATGATTATTTTTTAAGGAGCTAAACAGCTCTTACTATAAACAGGATATCGAAGCTATAGAATATCGCTGGGGGGAAAAAAAGAAATCCCCTATCAGGTCGGGTTGTTCTAGGACAGCCCTCGTAGTTTATGTGAGCCTTGTTGAAGTTCACGAACTTAGTGATCAGCCCTCGCATTCGATTATTATGGAGCGTAATAAGTAGTATCAGCTGCGTACTTAAGGTAGACACATTCATACGCAAAAAAGGTGCTTTGTTTTTAAAGGAATTTTTCTTTTGGAAGCTCTAAATCTATAATAAATTTCGATAGCTCGTAGCAATGAAAATAAAGATCTTTTTAATGTATTGAACGATAAAAGCAAAAACAAATTAAATAAATAAATATAATCAGTTTAAAAACGAGACTCAATTTTTAATTCAATTCATGTCTGAGCATGGGTCATGAAAATGTACAAGTGCATGAATGTATGTATAAATAGTTGTATTGTTTTTATTGTAACATTAAGTAAAAGTTAAAAATGTATATTGATATAAATTTGTATGTATGTATATTAGGGTGTCCCGAATTATAGATTACACGTTGGAAGTTGGCAAAAGTAGTGTAGAATTTCACGCAAAATGTGAATCAATAATTAATTCCACATTGTGAAATATATTGTGAAAAGATTTTTAAATATTTCTATGGATTACTTTTGGTTCAGTACTGTATTTGGAAGATCAAAACAGGTAAATAGCCACTATATTTTATTAAAAATAAATATAAGATTTGTATAAGATTTTCCCATTATCAACTCTTAAGTAAGTTTGCATTGTTTGAGAGCAAACGTGAATGTGAGTTCCCAAACAGTCCAATACGGGACGCCATAATGTACATGTATTACTAATTAGGTACTATTTACGAATGTACGAGCATATACGAGTATGTATGTATGTGTTACCGTAAATCGTTATATTGACCATGAAATGTACAAAACAAAATTCATGAGTAAAAAAACAGATTGTTTAATTACTTAAAAATGCATACTTCGAATAATTAATAATTGGATGATGTAAATTATTTAACGAAAGCTCATATATTAAGAAATTCCTAATGAAAACAATTGGTTTTCGTTTTTTTTTTTTTTTTTTTTTGGAATTTGTGCAACAGTTGCAATTAAAATTTGCAAGTTAAGAAATATTAAATTTGATTCATTTTTAATATGAGATTTTAAATTGGAATATGTGGAAATAATTGATATGAAAAAACGATTGTCTTAGCTGTTTTATAAGACATCAGATGGTCCAGTTTTAATATATTTTTGTTATTTTCCTGGAGGTGCCGCTGGCGTTAAAAATAAAAATTTTAGGTCGCATGTTTTAAAGCTTTCTGGGTGTAATATTTATTATATACTTGGAGGAGATCTCAACAGTAGACACCGAGCCAATGCTTAGGAATCACCAACCTTCAACATTAGATTTTTACTTAACCAATATACCGTAAAAAATTTCCCTACCCACTACACTCAATTACTTAAGTTCCGATAACTGCCGGTGCAAACGAGTAAAATTAATCGAAATTCCATATTTTGGTTTATTCTTTAAAGAATACGGACAAACGTAAACCTCGGTTTGCCCTTAACTCTTAACTTGGGGCCATAACTCGTTAACCTATCTATTCTCCATAGCTGGATTAGGTTTTTTGAATGTCTCCTCCATGTGGCATATAAATTACCACTTAGAAAGTGGCTAGCTAGGTCAGATAATGCACACAAGTTGTTAAAGATACAAAAACAAGAATTAAAATACAATTCAGAGAAAGAACTGGATTGATCATTGGCCAAAAAAAACCAGGCTTTGGCAACACATATGGCAATACCGCGAGAAGGTTTTTTAGGAATGCAAAAGTTTCCTCTGAAATAACAAATCTTGATCTAGAGTTAATTAACAGAATGCATGCGGCATTCTGGCCACGAAGGTCAATAGTAAAAAGTTTAGTGACTGCTCACAATTCTGCAAAAATTTTGTTAAAACATATCCACGGTACAAAATGTCACCTAACCTTCATACATTTTTTACTGACGGACCGGAAATAATATCCAAAGCCTTTTTGCCGATCGGTGAGGTATTAGAGGAAGCACAGTAGGCTAGAAACAAAGATTTCAAAAACTATAGGTAATACTTCGCGCGTAAATGTAGCTGGGGAAAATATAATGAAGACGTATTTAATAGATTTCTGCTTACTTCAGATCCAGCATGAGTAAAAGTAATAAAAACAAGTAAGAGTGTTAAGTTCGGCTGTGCCGAATTTTTTGATACCCTCCACCTGAGTCTATAATTTTTAATTTTTAATTTATAATTTTTAATTTTTAATTTTTAATTTTTAATTTTTAATTTTTAATTTTTAATTTTTAATTTTTAATTTTTAATTTTTAATTTTTAATTCTTAATTTTTAATTTTTAATTTTTAATTTTTAATTTTTAAATTTTAATTTTTAATTATTAATTTTTAATTTTTAATTTTTAATTTTTAATTTTTAATTTTTAATTTTTAATTTTTAATTTTTAATTTTTAATTTCTAATTTTTAATTTTTAATTTTTAATTTTTAATTTTTAATTTTTAATTTTTAATTTTTAATTTTTAATTTTTAATTTTTAATTTTTAATTTTTAATTTTTAATTTTTAATTTTTAATTTTTAATTTTTAATTTTTAATTTTTAATTTTTAATTTTTAATTTTTAATTTTTAATTTTTAATTTTTAATTTTTAATTTTTAATTTTTAATTTTTAATTTTTAATTTTTAATTTTTAATTTTTAATTTTTAATTTTTAATTTTTAATTTTTAATTTTTAATTTTTAATTTTTAATTTTTAATTTTTAATTTTTGATTTTTAATTTTTAATTTTTAATTTTTTATTTTTAATTTTTAATTTTTAATTATTAATTTTTAATTTTTAATTTTTAATATTTAATTTTTAATTTTTGTGTTTTCCATTTTTCATTATTAATTTTTCAATTTTCATTTGCCAATTTCCATTTTTAATTTTTCAATTTTCATTTTCCATTTTCAATTTTCAATTTTTCAATTTTCAATATTCAATTTTCATTTTCCAATTTTCAATTTTCATTTTCCTTTTTGCGTTTTCCATTTTTAATTTTTCATTTTTCAATTTTCATGTTCCATTTTCCATTTTTTATTTTCCAATTTCCATTTTTAATTTTTCAATTTTCATTTTTCATTTTCCATGTATTCCATGTAATACTACTAACATTGTGTTCTTGGTATTGTTAATATATGTATATGCATAATTTTTTGTGGCATTTTTTTATGTTGTTGTACAATTATAATGTTCAACCACTAAACTGTTAAAACAAACACACTGGGTTTTATGTTTTTTTTAGGGGTATCTACATATTTTTGCTCGTATCTAATCACGATGATGCCCGATTTAGCCAATTTTCAATACCAACCTGCTGGGAATTATGGCAAATGATATTATTGTAGCCTTATCCAGTTAGATGGCTTTTTTTGTGAATGAGCGTGATTTCAACAGACAGAAGGACAGACGGACATCGCTATATCGACTCGAGCTGTGATAAGGATCAGGAATATATATACTTTATGGGGTCGGAAATTAGTTTTTCGATGCGTTACAAACGGAATGACAAACCTATATATACCCTCTGCCACTGACGTGTGGAGGGTATAAAAATACACACACAAAACCACAGTTGGTATTGGAATTATTAATTCTACCCGAAGACGGCGACAATGATGATGATAATGATGATTATAATCATAATAACGAAGATGATGATAATGATGTTGAAGATAACTAAAACTATTTTACAATAATACCTAAAATAATCTCAAATAATTTTTATAGTATTTTTTAATTAAACAAGTAAGAGTGTTAAATTCGGCTATGCCGAATCTTTGATACCCTCCACCTGGGTTTTACGTTTACATTAATATCTGGACTTCTTGCACTATTTGTAACAAATGTATATAAAATATTTGAATATGTAAACACTTTGATAAACCTATTACCGAATTATTACAACAAATGCTCTGAATTTTCAGCATTTTATAGAGGTGTCTACATATTTTACGTCATAAATTGGCACAATGACTCTCGATTTATCCCATTTTAAATACTAACCTGATCCAGATAATTACAAACAATATTAAGTTTAACCAGGTTAATGGTTTATTTTGTAATTTTCTTTTTAATTTAGATTTTTTAATATAAAGGTGCATTTTATTTTTTACAATCCTTTTCAATTTTCTAGACCTATTAGTATAGGGCACATTTGTGAGTCCGCATAGCTCAACTTTCAACTCTTACTTGTTTTTATTGTATTAAATCTATTTCTGTGTCTTTAAATTAATTAAGATAATTAAGATGAAAATATTTAACGAATTGTTTTCTTTTAGTTAATATCTGAACATTTTACTGATACAAGGCAAAACTAAAACTGCCAAAAATTTCAGTCAAAACTATTTTGAATGTATTTGTTAAATATATATTTTTTAAATTTTAATTAAAATTATTTTGGATTTCATCTGAAATTTTTTTTAACATCAAATTGAGTATTTTAAACTTAAATTAAATATATTTAATTTTAGATGGATTTTTTTTTATTTAAAATATAACAGAAATTACATTATCAAAAGATACGATTATATTAGAATAATTGGTTTATGGAATCTAACATTTCTGTGATGTCTTCATCTTCAAGTTCTTTTTGGCTCTGATATTTTTCTGACGATCGACTTTTATCAACGACATCGCTCGGTATATTGTAAGTGTGACAGCACCGATTTTTCAATTTCAATCTTTCTTTTATACGTATTACAGAACATAACAACTCGGATTTTATTCTGTTCGAAGTTTGCTTTTAACTAAAGCCATTAAACTAAACAAACGTTCAACTTCGGCTTTTGAGAAAGACAAAACTAATATCTACAATACAAATATTGATAACTCCTTAAATGGATTTTCTCCAATAGAATTTTTCAATCCATAAAGAGGTTGTATTCAGTGTTGTATCCCAGTTTTGTTCTGTGCATAACTCCATTGGATTTGAATTTTGTCTGTTTCAGACGACATAAATTTAAACTCTTCTAATATATTGGTAATCTGTTCTTTTACCCGATTTAATGTGTTTTGTATTGAAAATTTTGGCATTTTTCTAATACAATAATATTTTTTGGCTAAATCTAGCAACTAAAAAGCTAAAACGGCAACACTGAAAACCAAGAACAAATATTCTCTTTGAGTTGTAACATCTCATTTGCAAGCCATTTTAATTAATTGTGTAAATTTTAAATGCACATCTAACCATATCAAAAAGATGAATTATACAGAATTGTAAAAATATTTTTTTTATAATATCTATATGTTTTTTATATTATTCTTATGTAATTCTCATGATATTTTTATCTTATTTTTTATATTTTTTTTCTTTGTTTTTATGTTATTTTTACATAATTCAAATTGAAAATGTACAAATTAAAAATAAATTTTAAAAAAAGTAGTGGAGGAAAAAGTGGGTGTAGGGAAAAAGGGAATTTTTTTCATAAGCGTAGGGATTTCTGAAAAAATCTCCTGGCATCACTAGTACCTATTAAAAAACAATGTAAAAATTCACAAGACAACGCGACATAGACCTGCTTTGTTCAAAAACTTCCATAAGACTGAATGAAATTGTTGCTTACTTTACTCTTTGGTGAGTATTTTCGTTTTTGTACGGCTGTATACATATAAGAAGCCGATTAGAGTTCAGTTTACTCGTGCTGCTATGTATATGTTTGTGTGTTAACAAAAATATACGATATCCCAGTCATCATTTCGAAGATTGTTTTAGCAAAAATTAACTTACTGTGTATTCTTCGAGCACTTTTGATGATTAAAAACTGATTAATCACATGCGCTATTACAAAAAGACTAGAAAATGCGTTTTGCTTTCTCTTAAAAAGTGATTTATAGAAAAAATACATTAAATAAGACTCAAAAATGAGTCGAAACTGATCAGAAAAGCGGATAAAAAGGACTTTCAAGAAGATTCGCGGGTAAGGTAATATTTAATCCCAACAAAAGAATATTTTGTGATCAGCAAAAGGGCGCATTTATTACTGTTTTAATAGCACATATGAGTCAAAAAGACTCTACATGATCATTTATTGCATAAAATGCATACTGGGATTTTATTCACTATCTGTAGAAACAGGTTTTTTAAGTAAAACAAATCTGCACACAATTTCAATTCTATGTCGTTCACAATGATACGATCACTTTGTTTACTAGCTACCAGTAAAATAAGAAAATAGTATTATAATACAGCGTAATGATGAATTGTACTTCTCAATTAGTTTATTTTTAATGTGCCATAAGAAGTTCGGTTTGTGCTAAGAAAAGCATGAATATATGTTTCCCAGGGCGAAGCTTTATCATTGCACTATGATTGAGTTGAGCTCCGCGACTATTCATAATGTGAATAGCTCGTGTCAAAAATTTTTGGTAGTTGGGAATGGCGTTTGTGTTAAGAAAAGCATAAATGCATGTTTCCCAGGGCAAGGCTCGATCATTGCACATTGATTGAGCTGAGCTCCGCAGTTATTCTTAATGTGGATAACTGTTGAAACAAAATTTTGGGAATGGCGTTTGCCTCCGTCCCGACATTAAATAACAAATTTTAAAAATTTATTGTAAATTAAAATCTGACAAAAAAATAGTATTTTTCCAAACACCAATTTTTTTATGGTTACCTACTTTTGAATGCAAGTATGCAGTTTATACATGTACTAAAAATACAACTCTTAAAACCGTACTATTTTTGCAACTCTAAAAATTTCAGAATTTTGTAAAAATAAAATAAAATACCGATTTATTTTAATATGCGTTTATTATGGATATACATTAGGGTGCTCCAACCTTGTATGAAGCAAAAAAAAATGTCAGCTATTGACTAGGACGCCCCCTAAAAATATGTATTTGGGTGTAAAATAACGTCTCCCAAAAAATTAGGACAATCGGACAAGAGGAACACGTGCCTCAACGGACGTGAAGTTGGAAAAACGGTATACATGGGAAAAATATGATTTTTTTTTTTGAATTTCTTAAAATTCTTAATATTTTAAATTGATCTTGAATTAAAAAGATTAGAAAATCGTAATAAATAGTAAATTATCTTTCTAATAAGGTAATAAAAATCAAAATCGGTGTTAAAAAAACCAAGTTATTGCAATTGCCCCGGTCAACTAATGTGTCACAGAACGCTTAATCCAGAAGTTCGAGCCCAAATTTTTAAATTTGTAGAAATAATGTAATGCAAAAACATTTTTGTATTTTATTAACTCCAAGGTACTCAATTAAAAAGTATTTTTTTATCATGTGCTTTGCAAACTCATTTTATATTAAAGCCAAAAAGTCTGAATTTTTAAACACAGTTTTCAAATCTCCAATTTTAAAGTTTCAAAAATTTTTTTAAAGAAATTTAAAAAAATCAACGATTGGACTATAAGGTTTAATTAAGCACATATTAAGGACTAAAACCTCCAAAAATTGAAGTTATTCTTCTTTTCATTTGGCCAGTGCTGCGAATTGACTTCATCGAATTTCGGGAAAACAGCGTTTTTGGTAACTTATTAAGGTTTTATGAATTTTTGTATTCTTTTTTTCAAATTCATCGCAAGTTTAAAAACTTCAATGCTTTAGAAATAATATTACAAATATTGCTGTTCTAAACGACCTTATAATGAAAATAGATTAATAATGTTTTTAATACTTTTTATTTGCAACTCTGAATTTTTAATTTAACGTTTATTTTATTTTACTAAAAAATACATCTCTTTATTTAAGATGTATATTTTTGTAAACCACCAACAAGCGTAGACCACAAGTGCAAGAAAATAAAAGAAAAAATAATATTTTATACTGTTTAAGGAATATTAAAATTAAAAGTGTAAGAAATAATAGAAAAAATTAATTTAAGAGCAAAAGATAAGTTATTTCTACTGGACTATGATGAAATGCAAATAATTGGGGCTAAGCTCCCATCTATTGGGCAAGTGTTACGTGTACTTCTCTACAACGTGGGCAAGGTGAAATTGAATTTTCAACGGAGTGCTAAGTTAGTCATACAAGAAGTAGAGATTTTATGGTGTAAAGCCCGAATTCCAACTAGGGTTTTTAACAGATCTGTGGAAAAAATTGTTGCAGTATATAATATATGGCGAAAATTACAAAAAAATTGCAAACGTCAAACATCAGTACAGAAAAAACAGGAGCAAGATTTCGTTGATAACCTGGATGATTTATTTGACATTGCTCATGGCAATGCGATGGATATAATAAAAATTGAAGAAGATAAATTATTTTTAATAAATCAAAGAAAAAAAGGACGACCGGGTTCGATGATAGGCAGTGACCAAGTTCTAGCAGATAAAGAAAAAAGAAAAGTTCGTCGACAAGAAATAGTTAACCGTCAACTCGAAATACATAACGCCAGCTTCCTAGGTACCTATCTAAAAAAAATTATATAGGTACGGACTACTGCTTATTAATTTCAAAAATAGAGATGTTACAAATATTCAGATGTTAAAGCAATTTATTGCGAAATTTTCTATGACTTTTTACAGAAGAGCTTGGTAATACTGAGACTGAAATCAGTTCAATCAGAGATTGCAAAGAACTATAGAGATAGTCCAGGTCCAAGCAATCCCAAGATTAAAAAATCTGCACATAAGTTTATAACACCAAAACTTGTTACGGTTTTAGACAAATGTAAGGTTAGCGACCGTGATGCAGTGCGAATTATTATAACGACTGCTCAAGCATTGGGACATGACGTATCAAATTTGGTCATAAGTATTTCTACTATTCGGCGTTGCCGTACCCAAGTCCGTTGTGATTCTGGGGAAGAACTTCGAAAAATATTTAAAGACGAAAAAATTGATGCTGTGTCAGTACACTGGGATGGAAAAATTTTGCCATCGTTGACAGGTAACGATAAAGTCGATCGTCTTCCAGTAGTTATATCGTATGATGGCAAAGAGCAGTTGCTTGGAATTCCGGCAATTTCATCAGGCACTGGTAAGGAACAAGCCGAAGCTGTGTATGCTTTATTAAAAGAATGGGGTGTTAATGAGAAAGTACAAGCACTCTGCTGTGATACCACAGCTTCTAATTTAGGAAGGCTTCAAGGTACTTGTGTTCTTTTAGAACAAATGATAGGAAAAGATCTTCTTTACTTACCATGCCAGCATCACATCTTAGAAATAATTCTGCGAAGTGTATTTGATCAAAAGCTCCAAAAGTCTTCTGGCCCTAACGTTCAATTGTTTAATAAGTTTAGAGAATCCTGGAGTAAGATTAACAAAGTTAATTTTAAATCTGTAGTTGACGAGAAGCAAGTGAAGGATCTACTTGGGGATTCAGATGCAATCATACAATTTGCAACTCAAAGTCTTAATGAAAAACACCCAAGGGATGATTACAAAGAATTTCTGCAACTGGCTATAATTTTCCTTGGTGGCACAGTTCCAAACTTTTCCTTCCGAATGCCGGGAGCTCATCATCACGCCCGATGGATGGCTAAGGCGATTTATTGCCTAAAAATATTTCTGTTTCGTGAAGAATTCAAGATGATTGATTGTGAGAGGAATGGTGTGAGAGATATTTGTATTTTTGTAGTAAAAATTTATTTAAAAGTATGGTTTAAAGCATCAGTGGCAGTAGAAGCCCCAATGCAAACTTTAACGTTTCTTAAAAATCTTCATGAATACAGCAAGATTGACATAAATATAAGTAACGAAGCAATACGTAAATTATGTAATCATTTATGGTATCTTTCGCCAGAAAATGTAGCTCTATCATTTTTTGATCCAAATATATCTTACGTTATTAAAAAACGTATGGTCGTGGCTTTAGATGATTCCAATGATAACGACACAAAAAATATTATAGTCATATGCCATTACGTAGATAAGAACATCGAACATTTTATATCTCAGAAAACACTATCTTTTTTTAAAAGATTTTCTATACCAACGGACTTCTTAAAAAAAGATCCTAAAGATTGGAGTGACGATACTGGCTATAATGTTGGCATGAATATCGATTGTAAATTAAATATTGTTAATGATTCGGCAGAAAGAGCAGTAAAGCTTATGGAAGATTACAATCGAATCTTATCACAAAACGAAGAAGAAAAGCAATTTATTTTGCAAATTGTTTCCGAATATAGAAAACGGTATTCTAATGCTAAAAAAACACTTTAATAAATTAATTAGAACAATCATATTATTTAAGAATAATACACATAGTTTTTTTTTATAAAAAATGTTTAATAAAATTAATAATAATTAATAATAAAAAATAATAAATAAAGAATTCATATTTATAATTTTGTTTAATTATATGGGATGTAAGTTTGAAAAAGAAAAATAAATTTGTTTTTATTTCACCGAAAAAGTATTAATCTATTTTCATTATAAGGTCATTTCGGACAGCAGTATTTGTAATATTATTTTTAGAGGATTGAAGTTTTTAAACTTGAATTTGATGAATTTGAAAAAAAGAATACAAAAATGCATAAAACCTTAATAAGTGACAAAAAACGCTGTTTTCCCGAAATTCGCTGAAGTCAAATAGCTGCACTGGCCAAATGAAAAGAAGAATAACTTCAATTTTTGGAGGTTTTAGTCCTTAATATGTGCTTATTTAAACCTTAAAGGCCAATCGTTGATTTTTTTAAATTTCTTTGAAAAAATTTTTGAAACTTTAAAATTGAGGATTTGAAAACTGTGTTTAAAAATTCAAACTTTTTGGCTTTAATATAAAATGAGTTCGCAAAGCACATGATAAAAAAATACTTTTTAATTGAGTACCTTGGAGTTAATAAAATACAAAAATGTTTTTGCATTACATTATTTCTACAAATTTAAAAATTTGGGCTCGAACTTCTGGATTAAGCGTTCTGTGACACATTAGTTGACCGGGGCAATTGCAATAACTTGGTTTTTTTACAACCGATTTTGATTTTTATTACCTTATTAGAAAGATAATTTACTATTTATTACGATTTTCTAATCTTTTTAATTCAAGATCAATTTAAAATATTAAGAATTTTAAGAAATTTAAAAAAAAAATCATATTTTTCCCATGTATACCGTTTTTCCAACTTCACGGCCGTTGAGGCACGTGTTCCTCTTGACCGATTGTCCTAATTTTTTGGGAGACGTTATTTTACACCCAAATACATATTTTTAGGGGGCGTCCTAGTCAATAACTCACAAATTTTTTTTTTGGAGCACCCTAATATACATATACAGAATGTATGAATATTATTTATAGTATTTTGATATTGGCAACAGTAGTATGTATCAATTTGTAACATTTTCTGATGTTATAAAAATCGCAGAATATTGATGTTGATTTTATATAGTTTCTTTTATTAACTAATTAACTTAAATATTACACCAAAAAATATTGATATTGATGAATTTTTGTATTATTAACAGAACGACCACAAAAACAACATGCACAGCGATGACAAAATACAAAATTTAGGAAAACGTCATATTTTTTTTACCTTTTCAGTAATTTCTCGGCACCTATGAAACCTATTGTCATGATTTAAAAACAGGAACCTTCTCATGATGTCAGTGAATCATTCTCACTAAAAACAAGCGCCCTAGCTGCCCTATTGAGGGCGTTATCACAAGAAAAATGTTAAAATCATATTTTCTCAGGACTTTTTTTAATTCTTCGCTCAATTCTCGGGACCAGATCAACCGATTTGGATGATTTTAAATAGCAAACTTCTCAGGATGTTAGTGAATCATTTTTTATACCAACGAGCACCCTAGCTATCCGATTGAAGCCGTCATCGTGATTTCCACAGACGGACAGACGGACAGACGGACAGACGGACATCGCTATAACAACTTCGCTTGTTATAAGGATCACAAATATATATATTATATAGGGTCCACATTTTTTTTCCTAATTATTACAAACGGAATGACAAACTTATATATACCCTCTGCACACTGGAGTGGAGGGTATAAAAATATTTTCTATTTATTTTTTTTAATAAATAATGTATTATTCACAAAAATATAAATATCGATAATAATTGACCTATTTTTCAACACACTTTGCGATATCGAATTAAAGCTTGAATTCCTTAATTGATTTAATTTATATTCGAGAGCAATAAGCAGATAATTGCACCAGAGATATATCACAATGGATAATTTTGATCTCAGGAGCACTGAAGGGTTAAATAAATAAAAATTAACCGAATTATTTTTCTTAAATTCGAAATAGTGGTATCAACGAGTTTAATAGAAAAACTCGTTTTAGGTCATTTTTATTTTAAAATATCTTAAAATCCAGAGCTGGCCTTGGCAAATAATGGGTTAATGTGTTCTCGGATTTATCCCAAATTTTTGGAACGAAACTTCTACACATTTGGTTATTATATTTTAAGCGTCGCATCTAAAAATTGGACGGCACTTACAGAATATTTGAATTTTTTTGCATAAATTGTCTTTCATTAGTTTGGGGTCATATGTGACTTCATATGTGACCCCAATTCCAAAAGGGTTAATGGAGTCATATTATTTTTTTCCGAAACCCTAGGCTATTAAGATAAAATATAATATTTAAAAGTAGAAAAGTGATGAATTTTTGATACAAAGTATTTAGAAAGAGTACATTTACAGAATATTTCACAAAAATCTAATTTTTCTCGAAATCCGCGAAAATAAAATCCTTGTCAAAAAAATTCTGGCGGAGGGCTTTACTTAAAAATTCACACAGTTAATCTGTAACATACACTTAACAAAACCTTAAAGTGATAGATTAATTTTTTTAAATTTTGTTTAAGAAAATTTTTTCAAACTTGAAAAAGGAGTTTTAAAAATTTTATCAAAAAATTTCCAATTTTCGGCCTCAATGCGCAATAGGTTAACAACGTGGTAATAAAACAATACTTCATATCTGAGTACTTATAAGTATAGAGACCAAAAAGGAATGATGGCTTTAATCAATTTGTCAAAGTTGAAAAAAATGCCATCAAATTTCATGACCTAGTTTTTTTTGGCACAAAACTGGTCTGGGGCATTTGCTATTTCTTGACGAGGTTTCATACGATTTTGAAGTTTTATAGCCTTTTGATAATTTAATACTGATCCCGAATTATGTAACAGCTTGTCGGAAAAATTAAATTATAGAACGAAATTTTCGTAAAATCTGAAAAAAAAAGTCATATTTTCCCCATATAAACACACTTGAAATTTTCAATCGCTTTGCGCCACGACTAAACGTTTTTTGATTGGCCCAAAACTTTGTATTTCTCAGTTTTTTTGCTATTCGCATATTTCTAGGGGGTGAGACCGATAGTTTGAACACTTTTTTTATTAAGGGCCACCCTATTATTACATCTATTAATCAGTAGTACAAAAATAAACCCTATAAGACCCCATATAAAGCAACTTCAAGATCTTCACTTAAATAAACATATGTATCAAAAACAAACATATTGCACAGATTTTTCTCAAATTTTGTTTGTATATGTTTTTGCAAAAAATAATTGCCATTACAAATATGGTCCGGCTCAGTTCATTTTTCGATCTAGTACCCATATAAATATAGCATCTAATATGAACTTTTTCAGATCTGCAGAGAAAAAAATTTATAAATTCCACTCAGATTTACGCTTATTTTCCATAACCAATTAGTTGAACATTGGACCAATTCTCTAAACCCATGGTATAGGGTATCGCATAGTGGGTTACACCGACTATAACATTCTTACTTTTTTTTTTTTAATTTTTTACTATTAATAAACTTATAAAAATTTAAATAAAAATATTTATATTTCTTATATACATATATATTAGTTTTTTTTTTTTAAATATAACAGAATATGATTAAGACCTGACCACAGAGTGGTAAAGTGTATATAAATTGGAAATTTTTAAACGATAAATTTCTCAAATAAATTTGAAAAGATTTTCTCAAGTCATGCACATAAAACGTTACGTGTTCTCACACATCACACACACATTTTTGTGGTCATGATGACAACTTCAATTATTCCCATGTACAATATAATTTTCATATTTAATTAACTTAATTTTGAAATGATCAATTTGAATCTTTTTAAAGTTCAACATGCATCAAAACGATTAATTGGACTGACTCGTTATAGAAGATGAAAAATTATCACGGGAAAGAAATCTTTTATGTATCGTACGAGTATCGAACAAAACATCATTTACAAACATGAAACCCCACATTCATTTATTTTTATATTTATATACATACATATGTATATATGTATATATACATATCAGTGTAATGCTTGTTAGCAGAGTTGTCAGACTTTTATTACCTCCACCTCCAAAGTCATTGTCAAAAATCGCAAAGAAAACAACTAACCACTGTTGGTCGAATTAATGATGTTCGCCGTCTGTGAGCGTATGTTAACCTTGCAATCTAAATACAGGATGAATACGAAAATATATATTTTGATGAAAATTGATAAAACGTGAGTGAGCCACAGTGAAAATGGCCCTCCTTTAAAAATAATACACTTTGGAATTTTTTTATAATATAATATTAGAAAAATAATTTAATAATTAAATTTTAAAATTTGGTTTAATATGTGTTTTTTTATATACAACAATAACAAAATGTAGTTAGTTTAAAGAGAAAATATCAATTCTTAAGTTCACAGTGAAAATGGCCCAGTTGACAAAAATCAATCACATAACGTTAAATTTAGAATTAAAACAAAAAGAAATTGATGTTATATTTTTTTCAGTCTAATTTAAGTTCAGTTCAGAATTGATAAACATAATTAATGACGCTTTTTTGAATATTTTCCAAAATGGGTCGTCACACTACCCAAAAGTTGGAAAAAGTAAGCGGCAGATTGCAGAAAATGTCAAAAGAGCTCATGTAACGGTGAAAAATATAATTAAAAAATTTTAAAGAAGAAAAAAGAATGGTAAATAAACAAAAAAGAGTTCCAAAAAAAATTTTTTTCTTCGAGGGATACTGCAAAAAGCAACAAATAATCCAGGATTAAATGCATCAAAAACTACGCGACATGGTTGAAGATAACCTGGATATAAGTTGTAATCCAGAAACAGTACGAAGAGTTCTGTGAAATGTTGGCTTGAACGGAAGTATTGCATCGTTATCAAATAAAAAATTTTAAAAAAGATTAGATTGGATTGGAGTTTACCCATAACTGCGCGATTAACGATTTTTCGTGTTTGGAAAACGTTTTATTTTTGGATAAGTGAAAATTTAACATTTTTGTTTCCGCTCTACGGTAGAACAAGTTGGTGGCCACGTGATGGTATGGGGAGCGTGATCATCAATTTCCCAAACATATCGCTGAAATAATAAGAGAATAGTTATTGTACAGCTGTCCAAGAGTTAACAAAACCCCACAGCAATCCCCGGACTTCAATATTATGAGCTCAAAAGAGCTTTACAAGACGAATGTTAAAATTTCCCTAGATTTTTCGAAAGAAATTAGTGGAATCGATCTCTAATAGATAAAAATCTGTCATTGAGCAAAAAGGATTCCCAACAAAGTACGAAAAACTTAAAAATGACGATATTTCTGAATATTAAATTGATTGGGTCATTTTCGCTGTGAGCTAATGTTAGCGATATGTACTTTCTTTAAATATGTTATAAATATATATAATTTTTACCCTTATCCTCTATTAATGGGTCAAAATTGCCCAAACCATTTTTGTTTCCTAATAATTTTGGAAGTTCTTAACATTGATTCGTGAAATTTTCTGACAATTATTTTTTTGGCCTAAATTTGTTCTGTAAGGCCTCATTTAATTAAACGCCCTTTTTGGTTAGGGCCTACAAGTAAAATTACGTATTCTGTATTTATGGGTCAATATTGCCCAATACAAATATAATACGAAGTTTTTTATTAAATTTTGCTATAATAGCAAATTTGGCACGTTTATATCAAAATATTTTTGCTTTGTATTTCTTCAACAGAGAACAGTAGAGATGCAACGGGAATAAAATGATAGTATAAGTGAGAGAGAGAGAGACAGACCGCCATCGCGTTTTCAACCATAAGAGTAAGAGTAACAACAATACGTGAGTGGCAATATGTGTGAATTGAGCGAGCTCTATGGAGCCACACAACGAAATGACTTTGTTTGTTGCTGAGAGTTCCAACAACACCTACATGTAACTGCACCATGAGTATGTGCAAAAGAATTGTAACGGGAAAATATATGGAATCGAGTAGACTGAAGAGAATCAAGGTAGTTTCCACTATTCTATTTCATTTGAATATTCGCGGTATGTCTCGTTTGAATAGAAGATCTGTTACATCAATCTGATTGTGATGCAACTCCAAGTGATTCTTCAAGCGAAGAGGAAGATTTTGTTATATCTGATACTGGTTCAACTTATGAATTGAACACATCAGATGGAGAAAGTGCTTCTAGTCTAAATGGATCCAGCATTAGTAACGAAACTCCAGTGTCATCAAGTTTTCTCTCCAAGGATGGAAAATATGTTTGGTTTTGAGCACCCACCGAAGCAGAATGAAATAGGAAGACGTGCTGCCGAAAATGTTATGGATAGTGCTCCTGGTCCGACCCATTATGCAATCGCAAGAACATGTGACATTGTATCGTCATTCGATTTCTTTATGCCAAGTGAACTACTAAAGATTATAATAGATATGACAAATTTAGAAGGTAATGCTTTTTTACATTCGCTGGCGCATTTCGGTTAATATTATTATAAATTTTAGGACGTTCCGTTTTTCAAGAAAACTGGATTCCCGTAGATGGTACTTCAACAAAAGCATATTTGGGGCTTTTCCTTTTAGCTGGTGTATTTCGATCTCATGGTGAGGCTTTAGAAAGTTTGTGGGATGATAGAAAAGGCAGGCCAATATTCAAGGTAACCATGAGCCTTCGACGATTTCAGAATATATCCCGAGTTCTGCGATTTGATGAAAGGTCAGACAGAAATGAAAGACGAGCGCGTGACAAACTAGCCCCTATAAGAGACTTTTGGGACCGCTGGGAAAGAAATTTGAGAAAAATGTATAATCCAGGCGAATGTACGACCGTAGATGAACAGCTAGTTACATACCGTGGACGTTGCCCTTTCAAGCAATATATACCCTCTAAACCCGGAAAATATGGGATAACAATGTGGGGCTCTCTGTGACTCAAAAACAAATTATGCATGGTCGTTGCAAGTATACACAGGTAAAGCTCCAAACTGCAAGTCGGAAAAAGATCAAGGTCGTCGGGTTGTTTTAGATTTAGTAAAGGATTTGAAAGGTCGAAATGTAACATGCGACAATTTTTTTTACTTCCTACGAACTGGGAAATGAACTACTCAAACGAAAGCTTACTATGGTTGGCACAGTCCGAAAAAACAAAACGTTCCTTCCTCCAAAAATATTGAACATGAAAGATAAACTAGAAAATTTTTTCTCAATTCTTTTTCGATAAAGAAAACAAGACAACCATTGTCGCATTTGTGCCGAAGAAAAATCGTTTTGTTATTTTACTAAGCACATTACACCATACTAATGCAATTGATGGCGACACGATGAAACCGGAAATTATACACTACTATAATGAGACGAAATCAGGAGTTGATACGCTTGATCAATTGGTCAGAAATTACACTTGCAAGCGCAGATGTAATCGATGGCCTCAAACCCAGTTACAACCTGATGCTACAAGCGAACTGAAAAAGACAAAACTTAAGAGGAGCTATTGCTATGTATGTCCCAATCGCTCAGACAGTAACAAATATTCAAATAAGTGTTCCAAGTGTGCAAATTTTGTATGTAAAAATCATTCTGATACCACAATTACTTGTAAAAACTGTCAAACTACTTAATAATATTCAAATAAACAAATAAATTTATATTGGGCAAAATTGACCCACAAATACAGTATGCGTCATTTTTTTTAAATACAGGATAAGGGTTAATAAAATAAAACTGATTGAAAAAATTAATTTTTTATACTATTTAAATAAATTTTATTAAAAAATATATTATTTTCATTTCATTTTCACTGTGACTCACTGTATGTATGCTTAGCACAAAAACTAATTTTGTTGAAATTCTTAAAAATCTTTATATGTTTAGAGCTAGCTTCCATAGGATCTAGTTTCAAATCTTAATACAAACTTTGTTTATAAATCATTAATCCATTTCAAGTCATAATCCCCATATAAAGTTAAAATCGCCACTTCTGGCAACCCTGCTTGTTGACGCTGTGCGCTCATACTCAATCAATCTTAACATTGAGTAAACAAAAAAAAAATTAAATATTTTTTTATTTGCACAATTGAACTTCAATTTAAATCAATTTTGTTTAATTAGCAAGTCAAATCTCACAAAACAAGTCAGAATGTTATAGTCAGTCTATACCGACTAAACGATACCCAGCATCATGAGTTTGGGATCTTATTACCAACATATTATTGAGTGAACATATAGATCATATCGGATGGAAATATTTCAGTAACGTGTTCAAAAATTATATACAAAACATTTTAGGCCATCATCAAAATAGTCCTAGAATGGTTATTTTATGTTCACCAATTTCATCCTGGAGTCGATCAAAGCTTATGCACCAAATTTCATAAAAATTTCTTGTAATTTTCGACTTGTAGTTTATTTACATGGACACTTCAATGGACGAACGGACAAAGGGTCATAGCTAAATCGGCTCCGAGCAATATTTTCATTCGATACAATAAAAATTGGGTAACAAACAAGTAATGCTCTTATCAACAGGGTGATATAGAGTACACAATTAAATCTACTATAATGTATGTATGGATGTGTGAAAAATTTTTAAACTCAAGATTTAATTCAACTGTAAGATACATATTGGATGGGATTACTATACAAAGTCTACCAACTACCTTCCATTCAGTTCAATGCACGAATGAATGTGTTGTTTTTTAATATACAGGTATCCCTCCTATAACACGGTCCATAGGTTCCAATAATATAACGTGTTATGTGAAACCGTGCTATAGGAGACTAGAAGCTAGT
Source organism: Cordilura impudica (assembly GCA_963682025.1). Classification (NCBI taxonomy): domain Eukaryota; kingdom Metazoa; phylum Arthropoda; class Insecta; order Diptera; family Scathophagidae; genus Cordilura; species Cordilura impudica. Next base: position 229,231,963 of record OY821518.1, on the reverse strand, counting down.
ACAAAAACAGGGGTTAAGTTCCAAAAAAAAAAAATATTTTAATGTCATAGAAGAAACTTTATTGCTATTAAAAATAACAAAATAAATAAAAATCCAATTAAATATATAAAAAAACAAATATATTCATCCCTGTTCTTGAAACCACTATCACAAAAAAAAACTCGTAAATGAAAAAATTCTTAAATCTACGAGTTTTTTGCTGTTCTCGAATTTCAATAAGAATATTTTTTCTCGTTTTAATTCACATAAAAAAGCCTTTGTGAAATCAAAACAAATGCCCTTTTTTTCTACTAAGCAGGTCTTAAGAGATAAAAAAAACTAATTGATATTTAAACTCTAACATGTTTTTTATTGAACCTTGTCATTATTTTAAAAAATTAGACATTAATTTTATGAAAAATAAACGATTTTTAAAAACGTCTAAATTTTGCGTTGATTTAAAAAAAAAACTCGTAATCAGTGGTCGATGTTAATAAAACATACTTTTGGAGATGATGTTGTTCTATAACTATAATAAAAACTTTTAATTTACACAATCTATTTTCCATTACAATTTTTTCAATTATAACATAGATTCTTTATGCACTAATTATTACGAATAAAGGAATTTAAAATAATATTTCACTCAAATCACATATTTTTATTTATTTTTTGCATATGATTGCCACAACTTTGTTTATATTCGAAACAGTAGTGATGCCAGTCAAATCCAATTTATTTGAATTTCGAATTTTCTTTGGTGATTCCTAACTTATTTCAAAAAAAGAAGTCATTCTTAATTGAATGAAATTAAAGAACAAAAACAATTAAATGAACAAGTAAAATGTTATTTTAAAAGAAAATATTTTATTTTACTTTCTTTATAATCTTAAGGAAAAACATGCAAAAATTACTCAAGCTTTTTTTTGTGAGAGTGACTAAAGAACCATATGGCACCTCGGTTTCTAGATAACATATGTTTCTGAAGCTACACCATATGTTTCATGTCATTTGACAATAAAAAATATGATTTCGAAAAATACTTCGAAAATATAAAATTTGTGTTTTCAAGAAACCCAAAATTTCCATTTCACGTTATTTCAAATTCATTCTTATTCAAATAACAACGTTTCAAGAACAGGGCTGATTATGAATTTTATTTAGTAATTTTCTTCGTCATCGCTGCTCAATTCAATTAAATGGGAACGTTTGTTTGGCTGAATAATACCGTCTTCACTTTCTGAACTTGCATTTATATTTTGTTCACCTTCTGATATCTTTAAAAAATTCGTAATCTTGCTTTGTTTTCTTGTCCGTTCAAGGTTGTTGTAAATTTCTTGATATGGTGACAGACAATTTTGTAATTCCCTTTTGAATTTTCCGCTTCTTTGTAGTGATATGACCTGGCAGCTTAATGATCTGCTGATTCAATTTTACCTTGAATTTTTATATTGTGAAATGAAAACCGCTTTTTAAATTTCTCAAGCCAACCTTTACTCGCTAGAAAATCTGGGTTCACAGAAGATTCTCGATTTTGTTTAAGATGGTTATAAGTTTTAAGAGCTTTTTGCCTAATTATATTACTGTCCAAGGGAATCTTTTTCTGACAGCTATCCACAAAATGCTAAAATATATGTTATTAAAAATGTATATGTCACAAAAACAATTCATAACTATTGGATAAAAAAAAAGACCTACATAGAATTTTTTAATTTAGGAATTCAGCCAGCACACTGAGATGTTTTTTGAAACGGCAAATTTGTGTACATTAGGGTGGCCCTTCGTTATATGGAGGGAAAAAAAAGTGTTCAAACTGTCAGTTTCACCCCCTAGAAATATGCGAATAGAAAAAAAACTGAGAAATACAAAGTTTTCGGCCAATCAAAAAACGTTTAGTCGTGGCGCAAAGCGATTGAAAATTTCAAGTGTGTTTATATGGGGAAAATATGACTTTTTTTTTAGATTTTACGAAAATTTCGTTCTATAATTTAATTTTTGTGACAAGCTGTTACATAATTCGGAATTAGTATTAAATTATCCTTTCAAAAGGCTATAAAACTTCAAAATCGTATGAAACCTCGCCAAGAAATAGCAAATGCCCCAGACCACTTCTGTGCCAAAAAAACTAGGTCATGAAATTTGATGGCATTTTTTTCAACTTTGAGAAATTGATTAAAGCCATCATTCTTTTTTGGTCTCTATACTTATAAGTACTCAGATATGAAGTATTGTTTTATTACCACGTTGTTAACCTAATGCGCATTGAGACCGAAAATTGGAAATTTTTTTGATAAAATTTTTAAAACTCCTTTATCAAGTTTGAATAAATTTTCTTAAACAAAATTTAAAAAAATTAATCTATCATTTTAAGGTTTTATGAAATACATGTTGCAAATTAACTATTTCAATTATTAAGTAAATCCCTCTGCCAGAATTTTTTTGACAATGATTTTATTATTGCGGATTTCGAGAAAAATTGGATTTTTGTGAAATATTCTGTAAATGTACTCTTTCTAAATACTTTGTATCAAAAATTCATAATTTTTCTACTTTTAAATGTTATATTTTATCTTAATAGCCTAGGGTTTCGGAAAAAAATAATATGACTCCATTAACCCTTTTGGAATTGGGGTCACATATGACCCCAAACTTATAAAAGACAATTTATTCAAAAAATTCAAATATTTTGTAAGTGCTGTCCAATTTTTAGATGCGACACTTAAAATACAATAACCAAATATGTAGAAGTTTCGTTCCAAAAATTTGGGATAAATCCGAGAACATTAACCCATTATTTGCTTTGGATTTTAAGATATTTTTAAATAAAAATGACCTAAAACGAGTTTTTCTATTAAACTCGTTGATACCACTATTTAGAATTTAAGAAAAATAATTCGGTTAATTTTTATTTAACCCTTCAGTTCATCTGAGATCAAAATTATCCATTGTGATATATCTCTGGTGCAATTATCTGCTTATTGCTCGCGAATATAAATTAAAACAACTTAAGTCATATGTCTAAAAAATAGGACGTTTTTGAAATTCACTTTGATTTAATTTTGTAATTTGTTCCATTGAGAGTAGTATTAATTCAATATTACCTTTTATATATATTATTATATTTGAAATTTACTTTTATTTAATAAACTATTTAAAACTGGGAAATAAAATGGTAGAAGTTTCAAAACATGTAGGTGAGATTGAAGATAATATAAAGCGACCGATTATAAAAAATCAAAAAATGTCAACCATTATAAGTAATGGCATCCTCACCGATTGACCTGAAATTTTTTTTGCGTTTTTATCAATATCCACCAAATTGGTGGGTGAGACCGCAAGAAATTCAACTATTACTTTATTACATAAAGTAATTTTATAACAAAATTAGTTAAAAGTTGTTTTAATTTATATTCGCGAGCAATAAGCAGATAATTGCACCAAAGATATATCACAATGGATAATTTTGATCTCAGGAGCACTGAAGGGTTGAATAAAAAAAAAATTAACCGAATTATTTTTCTTAAATTCCAAATAGTGGATCAACGAGTTTAATAGAAAGACTCGTTTTAGGTCATTTTTATTTTAAAATATCTTAAAATCCAAAGCTGGCCTTGGCAAATAGTGGGTTAACGTTCTTGGACTTATCCCAAATTTTTGGAGCGAAACTTCTACACATTTGTTTATTATATTTTAAGTGTCGCATCTAAAAATTGGACAACACTTACAAAATATTTGAATTTTTTGCATAAATTGATTTTTTTTAGTTTGGGGTCATATGGCTGGGGTAAATTCTGGCTGAGGGATTTACTTAAAAATTCAAATAGTTAATCTGCAACATGTATTTAATAAAACCTTAAAGTGATAGATTAATTTTTTTAAATTTTGTTAAAGAAAATTTTTTCAAACTTGAAAAAGGAGTTTTAAAAATTTTATCAAAAAAATTTCCAATTTTCGGTCTCAATGCGCAATAGGTTAACAGCGTGGTAATAAAACAATACTTCATATCTGAATACTTATAAGTATAGAGACCAAAAAAGAAGGATGGCTTTAATCAATTTCTCAAAGTTGAAAAAAATGCCATCAAATTTCATGACCTAGTTTTTTTGGCACAGAAGTGGTCTGGGGCATTTGCTATTTCTTGGCGAGGTTTTATTCGATTTTGAAATTTTATAGCCTTTTGAGGGGATAAGTTAATACTGATCCTGAATTATATAACAGCTTGTCCGAAAAATTAAACCATAGAACGAAATTTTCGTAAAATCTGAAAAAAAAAAAGTCATATTTTCCCCATATAAACACACTTGAAATTTTCAATCGCTTTGCGCCACGACTAAACGTTTTTTAATTGGCCCAAAACTTTGTATTTCTCAGTTTTTTTGCTATTCGCATATTTCTAGGGGGTGAGACCGACAGTTTGAACACTTTTTTTATTAAGGGTCACCCTAGTGGGTATTAATTTTCTTTAAAAAAAAAAATAAAAATCGTGTTGTAGAAGTACCGTCTTACAAGAGGTTTTCGGAAATTTTTTTAATCGTGTTAGAGTGACATCGTGTTGTGGGATACCGTGTTGTAGGAGGGATACCTGTAATATATTTATGACAGACTTATTGTACATACGAGGGCGGCTTAATAAGTCTGAAAATGTCGGAAAAATTCAAGATATGGTGTTGGCCGAAAGAGGAGTGAAAGTTCGGGAGTTTGTTGATGCCATAGCCATATCATGTGGCTCTGCTGTTTAGATTGTAACTGATCCGTTGTGGTTTGGCAAATGGATGCCAAGATTCTCAAAATGACCATAACCAAGTTTGTAGTTGCCATGTCAAAATTCCATGATGTGTGCTACGAATTGCTACCTCATTCATCATATTATCCTCATTCATCATATACTCCAAGCCTTAAGAAATGGCTCGGATTAATCCAACGATGCAAGCATCGATTTAACAAATGCCTATTTTGAGGACTTTGAGAAATCCTATTATTTGGAAAGAATACAAAAATTGGAGAAACGTTGCACAAAGTAAATTGAGCTGGGAGACTATATTAAGAAATAACTTATTTTTTGCATTGAAAAAGTCAAGGATTTATTGTTCGCCCCTCGTATAAAGAAAATGATATTCTTAATCTCGGCGTTATAGCAACAAACGGAGATTGAAATAAATTGCATGACGCATTAAGGTTAAAAAAAGTGTGTGCATGTTTTGCATAATTGTTAATTGACGATTGTGAATAATACATCATTCAGATTTATATGTATATTAGGGCGTTTCACCGAAAACGTTTATATATATATATTTTGCAACTCTTTAAGCGGAATATGAATTCTTATGGCCCAAAATATTTTTGAGATTTTTTCAGAGTTTTTGGAGGTGGTACGGGGAGTCGCTGAAATCGATATTATTTAAAAAATTGGGTTATGAATCAAATATCACTTCTCATGAGTACTAGCCTCCTAAAGAAAACTATCCGTGGAAAAATTATTAGTTTAAAGGGGAACTTTAATAACCTTCATATTAAAAATTAAGTATTTTCCAAGTTCAGAACTCAATAACTCGAGAAATTGAGAACATTTGGGCAGTAAAATACCGAAATATAAGGATTTTATTAATTGAATGCCGGGATTTCTGGATTTTCGCTTTTTTTAATTAACATGTTTGATTACTTGTTTTAAAATTAATGCTGTACATGAGTCATCGATTGGAGATATCAGTGATAGCCATTCCGACGACATTGTGTTTGGGGAAATAATGTCTCTAGAAAATAAATTATACAAAAAGCCTAAAGCCTTGTCAAGTTTGTTAAATCCGTAGATAGCATTAACTACGGGGCCAAATCGCCGCATTCGTTAACGAAACTTTTCGATTCAAATTATTTTTTTATGTCTTTCCGTCTTCTCTAAATAATAAACCAAAATTTGGATTTTTGATTGAATTTACTTGATATCGAATGCGGTACAGATAAAGAAATTGATCTATTTGTTTACCGAAACACTGCGACAGTGAGATATGCGGTTAATTTTTTTTTTGCGTTTATTTTTGAGACTATCAAATATGAATAATAAAAAATCTCTAATGAATTATTTAAAACTTTATGTTTTGTTTTAAATGAAAAATGTAATTTTTAAATTTCCAATGTTCCGAATCCCGGGATTTTTAAAATACAGTCTCGTTCGATTCCCCTAATTTAAAAAATATATCTCTCCGGAATAAAACAAAATTAACAATGTTAAAATTTACTTTGATTATTACTTTATTTTAGTAACAAGTTTATTTAAACCTTTGGTCAAGTACTAAAAGGCCATGAAGACAGGAAGATATTAACAAAATCTTTGTATAGTGTGAATCACTAAATTATTATTTTACAAAGATTAATTTTAAGGCTGAATTAAAAAAAAAATTAAATTTATTATATCAAAGTTGACTAATACTCTTTTCAAAATTGCATTACTCTTCCTTCCATATAAAGGGTTTTTCAATAAGAGCGCTACAAAAGTATTTTTTTAAATAAAACAAAAACGGTTTTGGATATCAATAAAATTCTTTATTCCTGTGAAAGTACGGTCGATGCCATTATGTATGGAAATCGATCTCTTTTGCATGGCCACCAAGGGCACGCTTGCAGAAGTCCAGACGCTGAACCCAATTTTCAACGGTTTTCAAGCATAAATCGGCCGATACGAAGTTCATCAGTCGTCGCTGGCTTGTTGGCATAGACCATAGACTTGACGTAGCCCCACAGGAAATAGTCCAACGGCGTCAAATCGCACGACCGAGGCGGCCAATCGACTGGACCATTTCGTGAGATAACACGTTCTCCAAACTTGGTTTCTAATAAATTGATTGTGACATTCGCTGTGTGGCTTGTGGCGCCGTCCCGTTGGAACCACATGTCCTCCAAGTCCATATCATCCAATTGGGGCCAAAAATATGCGGTTATCATTGAACGGTAGCGATACCCATTCACAGTAACGTGCCGGTCTTGCTCATCACGGAAGAAGTACGGCCCAATGACGCCGCCGGCCCATAAACCGCACCAACCCGTAATTTTTTCGGGATGCAATGATGACTCACGGAGTACGTGTGGATTGCTGTCTGACCAATAACGCATATTTTGTTTATTGACGAAGCCATTCAGCCAGAAATGAGCCTCATCGCTGAAGATGATTTTTCGATGAAAATCCGAATCATTTTCAAGTTGTTGCTCAGCCCAATTCACGAACATACGACGCTTCTGGTGGTCAAGCGGCTTCAGTTCTTGCGTCAATTTGATCTTGTAAGGATATAGGCCAAGATCTTTTCGCAAAATTCGCCACAACGACGTCACAGAGATGCCCAACGATTGAGAACGACGTGTGAGACACATTTGGGCTTTCTTCAGCTGAAGCCTCAGCGGCAGCAATATTCTCGACACAACGGGCACTTCTATGTCTCACTGGCACGGGAACAATTTGTACTGTGCCTGTGGATTCAAATTTTTCCACTAGACGCTATATCTTTCCATCATGAAATGGCAAACCTTACTGAAGAGAAATGTCAAAAGAGCGGCAAGAAATATGGCGTCATTTGCTGTCCCTGTCTTTCTACTTTTGTAGCGTCCCTGTTGAAAAACCCTTTATATTGGAAATCATAAATTGTATTAAATTAGTAATGAAAGCCGTGTCTGTGAAGTTAGCATCTCACTAAAAACATGCAAATTTACTTGCATCCAGCATAGTTCTATGGTTCCTGATAAGTTTCGCCAATAGTTGACTTTGACAATCGCGATTTAAAGATATGAGATGCCAACTTCGCAAAAAAGTCTCAACATCTCATCGGATTTTGAATATATGACCTTATAGAAGTTGCATCCAGCATATTCCTATAGTCTGCTGATAGTAGTTCTGCTGATTCTGCCTTAAAATCGCGATTTGAAGGTATGTGATGCTAACTTCGCAAAAGATATATCAGCATCTCATCAGATTTTGAGCATATGACGATGAAGAAGTACTACTCAGCATAGTTCTATAGTCCCCGAAGCTTTTATCAAAAGTTCTGGTAATTTATTTTGAAAATAATTTCATCTAGTTTAAATGTTTTATTTTAATCAGCTGTTTATTGTTGTGGAAACAAAATCTAACAAAATGTCAAAAAAGTTAGATGTTTACGGTATAGATTTTGAAATAGATTTCAGCTAAAATCTACTAATTTTTCCCCAGATGTAAACGCACTATAAATATTTACGGCCGTATTTAAAATGAAAACTTATGCAGTATCTAGCATGAGTACTATTTATAATTTTTTACTTTGCGGATCTTTTAAACATTTTTTTACATAATTCTCAAATTAAAATAATTTTGTCCTAAACTTAACACTTGTAAATATAAATTTTAAAAAATGAAGGAGTGAAATCATACAAATTGAAATGTAAACAAAATTGATTTTCACTATATCAGGTGGCATTAATGCAAAAAATATGCTGACATTACAAATTTTAGAGTTTTTTTTAAAGCTATTTGATGACAACAAAAATTTGATTATAAATAAATAATAAGGCTAATCGGTTGACTAGCAGCTAACTTTTCATTATGAATTCGGGGGTAAATATATAAACGAACAGAACTTTCAAAAGTTGTAAGTGGAATATTATCTTTTACACACTTATCAGTGAATGCAGAAAGCATTTTTTCCTTCCAAAATATTATTAAATTCACAAGAACGATAAACGTTGCACGTAATCCAACAGTTTTTAGTCATATGAAACAAAGGATTCTTGTTGCTTAAATTATAAAATAACAAATAATTTGTCACCCATTGTATATAGTTGACCGCGTTAGTAATAGTGAGCTTACATCTAAGCAAAATCTAGTATATACGAGATTTCGAGAAAAATCTAGCTCATTTTTACTAGATTTCCCATACAAAACAAAATCTAGCTCGTTACTAGATTTTAGCCAAATCTCACAAAATCTTGTCAAACTTGGGCACTACTTAATGATACTACTGCGTATTTTAGGTAGAAAATTACAACGCAGTGACTGAAAAATTGACATTTAACAACAAAAACAATAGCAAACAAGTTGAATAAGAAGGAATAAAATATTAATTATTAATCAAAATGACGAATCTATAATAAAAAAAATATTTAGTAACTGAAAAGTTATCAACGTTTTATTCTTACTAGCAGATTCCAGCGCTCGAAATTCGAGTGCAATTTCTAGGCAACTTTAAAATTAGCCAATTCACAAACCAACACTTTTTTGGTTTATTATTATTGTGAATGAAGATAACAAACTTATTAACAAACACATTAACAACTTTAATAAACACACACATAGCATATGCATAATTTTATATATGTGTTAGTAGCAACTTTAAATGCAATTTACTTAAAATAAAGGAAAAATTTTAAAATCTATAAATCTAAAAAGAAATACCTTTCAAATAATATACGTTTGGTCAAAATCGACATAAAATGGTAGAACAAAACATCGGTAACAAAAAATCGCCTAGCCTATTAATATTATAGATATGTATGTGCTCATTCCAATCTGCTATACAATAATTGTGGAAAATGCATTTGTTTTTGTTGTTCAAACAATACATTTAACAAATGCTGAATCTTTTTTTCGAAAAATTTCTGTTTCAGCTTGTGATTTTTCATTCTTGATGCATAATATAATAATAAAATCTGTTCCTTTTTAGAATTTTCCATATTTCCATTTTCCTATAGTTTTGTTTATTTTTGGTATTTCTAGTTTAAATGTTTTATTTTAACCAGCTGTTTATTGTTGTGAAAACAAAATCTCACAAATTGTCAAAAAGTTAAATGTAAACGGTATAGATTTTGAAAGAGATTTCAACTAAAATCTACTAGATTTTCCTCAGATGTGAACGCACTATAAATATTTAATATATGTACATTAGGGTGGCCCTTGATAAAAAAAAAAGTGTTCAAACTGTCGGTCTCACCCCCCTAGAAATATGCGAATAGCAAAAAAACTGTGAAATACAAAGTTTTGGGCCAATCAGAAAACGTTTAGTCGTGGCGCAAAGCGATTGAAAATTTCAAGTGTGTTTATATGGGGAAAATATAACTTTTTTTCAGATTTTACGAAAATTGCGATATATCTCTGGTGCAATTATCTGCTTATTGCTCGCGAATATAAATTAAAACAACTTTTAACCAATTGTGTTGTAAAATTACTTTATGTATAAAGTAATAGTTGAATTTATTGTCACCTACATGTTTTGTTATGTCACCTACATGTTTTGAAACTTCTACCATTTTATTTCCCAGTTTTAAATAGTTTATTAAATAAAAGTAAATTTCAAATATAATAATATATATAAAAGGTAATATTAAATTAATACTACTCTTAATCGAATAAATTACAAAATTAAATAAAAGTGAATTTCAAAAAACGTCCTATTTTTAGACATATGACTTAAGTAGTTTTAATTTATATTCGCGAGCAATAAGCAGATAATTGCACCAAAGATATATCACAATGGATAATTTTGATCTCAGGAGCACTGAAGGGTTAAATAAATAAAAAATTAACCGAATTATTTTTCTTAAATTCTAAATAGTGGTTTCATCAAGTTTAATAGAAAAACTAGTTTTAGGTCATTTTTATTGAAAAATATCTTAAAATCCAAAGCTGGCCTTGGCAAATAATGGGTTAATGTTCTCGGATTTATCCCAAATTTTTGAGACGAAACTTCTACACATTTGGTTATTATATTTTAAGTGTCGCATCTAAAAATTGAATTTTTTTATGAATTTTTTGCATAAATTGTCTTTTATTAGTTTGAGGTCATATGTGACCCCAATTCCAAAAGGGTTAATTGAGTCACATTATTTTTTTCCAAAACCCTAGGCTATTAAGATAAAATATAACATTTAAAAGTAGAAAAATGATGAATTTTTGATACAAAGTATTTAGAAAGAGTACATTTACAGAATATTTCACAAAAATCCAATTTTTCTCGAAATCCGCAAAAATAAAATCCTTGTCAAAAAAATTCTGGCAGAGGGATTTACTTAAAAATTCACGCAGTTAATCTGCAACATAAAACCTTAAAGTGATAATTCATTTTTTAAAATTTTGTTTAAGAAAATTTTTTCAAACTTGAAAAAGGAGTTTTAAAAATTTTATCAAAAAATTTCCAATTTTCGGCCTCAATGCGCAATAGGTTAACAACGTGGTAATAAAACAATACTTAATATCTGAGTACTTATAAGTATAGAGACCAAAAAATAATGATGGCTTTAATCAATTTCTCAAAGTTGAAAAAAAATGCCATCAAATTTCATGACCTAGTTTTTTTTTGGCACAAAAGTGGTCTGGGGCATTTGCTATTTCTTGGCGAGGTGAAGTTTTATAGGCTTTTGAAAGGATAATTTAATACTAATCCCGAATTATGTAACAGCTTGTCGGAAAAATTAAATTATAGAACGAAATTTTCGTAAAATCTGAAAAAAAAAGTCATATTTTCCCCATATAAACACACTTGAAATTTTCAATCGCTTTGCGCCACGACTAAACGTTTTTTGATTGGCCCAAAACTTTGTATTTCTCAGTTTTTTTGCTATTCGCATATTTCTAGGGGGTGAGACCGACAGTTTGAACCCTTTTTTTTCCCACCATATAACGAAGGGCCACCCTAATGTACATATTTTATCTTAAGGTCATATCACGATTTGTTTTTTATATATGTACTGTCACTTTTTTTTATCCATATGTAATTCCGTATGTCTGCCAAAATTATCATTTTACATGCGATTCATAATTTTTGCTATCACACGCGCATATGTATTTCCGTATGACATAACCTCTAAATGTAAACAACAGCTGATTTAATTTGTGAATTTAAAAAATTTTATTGTTAAAAATAGTTATATATTTTATATATTTTTTAATTGTTAATTAATATTAAACAATTAATTACAAGCAGTGTTGTATTTCCACATGTTTGTCATGCCAAAATAGAACCTGTTCTAATTGAAAAATGTACATGTGACTTTCCTCATGTATTATACATAAACAATGTTTCATATGTATCACACGATGTGTACAACTTTGAAAGTACATTTGTAAAAAACAAATCGTGTGATAGTGACCTTTAGTATACATATTTTAAATTAATTTTTATTTCTTTACTTTTACTTTACTTTCTCTTCCTCTTTGTCTGTTTGGTGTGACTGATTGTGTGTTTGTTGAGGCTGATTTTTGTAAGTCAATTTTAACCAACTTCCCGACTAAAGCTAATTCATTATTTACGCAATGTGGATGACCACATATTATTTAGTAATTTTCTATATGATTTCATAACTTTCTCACGGTTTACCTGATATGGTGTTTTTTATTTACTTCTACTTGCTACTTCTATTTCTGCTTGAGTTTGATGATTTTTATTATTTTTTTTTTTTATAAAAAAAATTTGTTAAACAATTGTTGGGTTCAATTTAAGCCGAAAAGTCCAATTGTATAAGTTCGTCTGGAACAGGGTTGAAATTCTTATTTGCATTCCTAGTACAAATGGTTCAAACTGAAATTGAGCCAATTAATCATGGTGCTAGGTTAAATGTTGAAAATGGTTGAAAAGGCGCACATCTGAATGGTATAATATAATAATTAAACTTAAAGCCAAATTGGTTAATATTCTACCGAAAGTGCAAGAAAAATTATACATTCAAAATTCGGTAAAAAAAAGAAGCGCCTTCCAGGCAATATGTGAAGAATTTTGTCAAATTGTGCGTGAAACTGGATCGTTATTGCTGCTGTTTTCCAGAGTATGCAAGAACAACCAAGCACACAACAACTCGTCATCATTCTCAGGAATTGAACATTTCCAGCACTTCTTTGATGCGAATTTTGCATAAAGATCTCGGTATGACGCCATACAATGTTCAATTAGCGCAGGAGCTGATGCCACAAGATCATCCGCAACGTTTTCGAATCTCTAATTTAGCTACGAAACAAACGCTTGGAAGATCAGCTTTTTTACCGAAAAGCTCATTTTCATCTCGGTGGTTGCGTGAACAAGCAAAATTGTCGCTGTTGGATGTGGTTTTTGGGCCGGCGCACAGTGGACCATATTTTGAGAAGGCGGCCAAAAATCATTTTTTTTTGTTACCGATTTTAAAGTTATGTTATTCATTTGAAAGTAAATACTAGTAAATCTCGGGAGCCAAAAAATTGCGACTCTATCTCAACTATATCACAGCGAACAGAGTCTTCGAAAATGGGCTTTCTCAGTATTTTGCTAAAATTAAAAATTTCTTTGTAAATTTTTATTTTTGAATGACTGTAACTTTTTTGATTTAAAAGATTTTGAAGTGAAATAAATTTTGTATAATTTTGTGGCTTCCATACTATTAATGTTAAAAATGTAAAATCACTGAGTCATTCCGAAATTTAAAAAAAAAAAAATTTTTTATAAAGGTCAAAATTTTCCGAAAATCTCCTACTTAATAGAGCATAACTCCTGCCAATCAAAAGCAGTCAGCAAAAATCTTGCACTCTTCTATAGTCCGAACCCTCCCCTATACTCCTATACCCCATTATACATCCACCAGTTTCCGCCCGTGTGCACTAGAACAATTTTTCTGACCCAAGGTTAGATATTTTCTGCAAAATTTATGAATACAAAAGTTGTCCACTATGTGGTTAGGATATATTAAGTTTGAGGGGATGTTTGTAACTGCCAAAAATATTGGACCTATATCCATCTTTTATTATACGGATCGACTCAAAAACACTTTCTGAGTCGATTAAATGATGTCCGTCCGTCCGTCTGAGTGTTATAAATACAAAAGTTGGTCGTACCGGTGCACCGCGGTGTATTTTTTTTGCGTGTCGGTAGAGTTGTCAGGAGTTGTTATATACTTATAAAAAAAAGGGTTGAGATATAATGCGCTTAATTGTTACAGGTACATTTACATAGGTATCTTTCAAAAACATTGCCTGAATTAGAGTTATATAGTTTAAATACCTGACAGAATGGGAAACAATTTAAATAACAGGTAAATGGTAAAAAAAAAACTATTGCGACATAGCCCTTTAAGATATGAACAGGTATGCTTCACCTTTTAAAAGGGGTTAGGGTGTGGGTTTTTTATGCTCCTAAAAGTGGTAATAAATGATAAAAATTTTTATTTTGCATAATTGCAAGAAAGAGTATTTATAATAATGTTTCCACAATTATTATTCATTACAATTTGTGCAATGGCTAAGTACTGTTACAGAGATCTGGCAGATATTTATATTCAACGAAATGATGTAGACGATGTAATTTTGCACATAGTGAGCAACGACTTCTTTAAGAATTATAACCTAGAAGACATTGAAATGCACAAAGGAAAAATTACTAATTTTGCATCGAATTTGAAAAGACGGTACATTGAATGCTCTCATAACAAGGCAAAGATGTACAAACGTTACCAAGCCTGCTTAATAAAGGAACTTATTTTTGAGAGTGCATCTACAACTGCCAACGAAAGTGGAAAAAAGGGTCGACCAGCAAAACCAATTGACGGATGTAGTGAAAGATCTCGAAGGCGCAAGCTGGAGAATATCAATGAAGAAATTTCTCAAAGAATTATTAAGGATTCATTTTTGCACCAAATTCAACCAACCCAAAATAAAAAAAAATAAAATTGAAATAATTGAAAAAATAGTAGAAGCGAGATCAAGGCGCACAAAGACGATTTTGAAAAGCATTCCTACACCAATTGAAGATAAGAAATTTACGCCGGAAGAAGCGTTCGCCCTATTTTTGGATTTGAAATTGACCAAAAATCAATATAAGGAATTGCGGAAGCGAACCAATGAAAAGAATTGTGGGATTTTTCCAGAGTATCGAGATTTAGTTTCTGCCAAAAAAGAATGCTTACCTTCACAATCTGCTATTAGTGTCACTTCAACATCAGCAGAAATAAAATTGCATGATCTCCTTGAACATACAGCGGAACGATTGCTAAATACGGTTGATACTGATCATTTAAAAAAATTTGGTAATGGCAGCATTACTTTAATTTCTGAATGGGGATGTGATGGATCCTCTGGTCAGAAACAATACAAGCAATTTAATGCCGAAAATTCATCAGATGCTAATTTATTTATGGTATCTTTCGTTCCATTGCGCTTAACAAAAAGGTATAGCGTCTTAGAGCCGTCAACTAGTAGAGCAACAGAAATTGATATATGGAAAAATGAAATTCCTTCTTCAACAAAGTATTGCAGACCAATAAAATTTGCATTCAAAAAGGAAACCAAAGGTGACATAACTGAAGCAGTTCAAAAAATAAAAGATCAAATTAAGGAACTTCAACCAGTAATATTTAAATTTGATGACCAAGACATTGAAGTACATTTCAAAATGTGTCTCACAATGATTGATGGAAAAGTTGCACAAGCTTTAACTGGAACAAAGTCAACGTCAAGCTGCATTATATGCCAAAAGACATCAAGTCAATTAAGCCAACCCCCACCAGAAGACGATAGTTTTAAGGAAGCCTACGAATTTGGAATGTCCCCTCTTCATGCTAGAATACGTTTCATGGAGCATATTCTTAAATTGGGTTATGATTTCGAATTTGGTCCGTTAGGCGAAACAGTGAGAAAAAAGAAAGCAAAAAAAAAAACAAATTCAACAAAAATATCTTCAGCTAGGCCTCGTAATCGACCAACCAAAACAAGGGGAAGGAAACACAAATGATGGAAATACTGCAAGGAGATTTTTTTCCGATCCGGAAACTGCAGCATCTATCACAGGTGTAGATCATGAATTAATAAGACGATTCAAAATCATATTACAAGTTCTAGCATGCAGCAGAAAGATAAATGCAAAAAAATTTGGAGAGTACGCCAATAAAACAGCTATACTTTATAATGAAAAATACTCTTGGAGATATATGCTATCCACAGTTCATAAAATTTTGTACCATGGGGAATAAATAATTCAAAACAATATGCTACCAATAGGAGATCTATCTGAAGAAGCGCAAGAAAAAAGGAACAAAGACTACAGATTCTTTTGCGAGCACAACACAAGGAAAATGTCCAGAATGAAGACCTTATCACTATTTTGTTGTGCACTTCAGATCCATATATGTCCAACATTCGTCAAAAATGGAAAACTACCTCTATTGAATTAGACGAAGAAGCTAAACAACTTCTAGAAGATGAAAATCAAGGCTATTTAGAAGAAATTTTTACTAAAATTGGTTGATTTAAAGTACTTTTTCATTACACTAACAATAAGTTACACTTTTTTTTATACAGTTAAAAAATTTTCTTGATTTAAAAATTTATATATTTTGTAAATTTACAATAAAAATTGTTATATTTCATAAATTTACCATAAAAATTGATATAGAAATATTTAAAAAGACAATCAGCCCAATTCTCAATAACAATTCCCTGGGAATTTTTTCCCTATTCCATGTTCCCCTATTCTAAATAAAATCTCCCTGGGAATTTTTTCTCTTTTCTCTTTACCCTTATTCTAAAAGAACTCCGAAAATGGGAAACTGTTCCCCGGAAAAAAAAGTAGCTATTCTGAATGTCAATAAAAGGGAGAATAATTTGGGAATAATTCCGCCAAAAAATTACGAGGAAGTGCTGCGAAAAATGTAATTAGTTAATATTTTTAAGAAAAATAGTAATATATATCATTTAAAATTTCGTATAATAATATTATTATGGCATTACTGTTGTTTTCAGGTCAAAAGCAACAAAAAAAACAAATTCATGTTCTTTTGAACACAATGCAAGCCAACCCTGATGTTGCATGCTTTGCTCCGTCTTGTCCTGCTGCTGCTCTTCTGCTTCATCTATCATCAGAAACGCTACACCGAAAATTTTTTGTATTTATTTTTAATTTATTAATTTTAAAAAAAGTTTTACTTTTAATTTCCACAAAAATTTTTAAATTTGTAAACAAAATAACTGAAGCAAAACAGCTGTCTTCGAATAACCGAAATTCTCTCTCCCATATTATTCTTCTCCCCACCTATTTAGAATAGGAGGATTTATTCTCGGGAAAAATGAATTCCCCGGGAACTCATTTCTCTGGGAATATTTAGAATTGGGCTGAATAAAAAAAATTTAACTAGAGCAAAAAAATACGAGTTTTTCATTGAAACTTCTCTATCTTGAACCAATATAAGGTAACTTTCCCGTTCGCTGCTTAATAAATTATATTTTAACTCGGGATCTTTCAAAAAAAAAAACAACCTTTGGCCCTTGTGCACATTAGGACTAAAAAGTTTACGGGGGCCAAAGTTTGGCATTTTCTGAAAAAATTAACTTATAAAATTGTTAAAAAGTATTAGTTGTAAAATTAACTGAAACAATAAGACATTATATTAAAAAAAACCTTTTTTTTACCTTTTAACACTTCACTTTTGTACTAAAATTCAACTACAAATGAAAATGTATTTTAAACCCTCTGTAACTTTTTTTATTTTCGGTCGAGAATTACGTTTCATAGCTAAAGTTTTAAAGGCTAAAGTCTCACCTACCAAAGAAAAAAAACCGCATATCAAAATTCCAATCAAATCAATTTTTGACCGCCTTCTCGTCAAATGGTCCACTGTGCGGCGCATAGTGGGACGAATCGCCAATGTTCCATTCAAATTACTCTACACCTCATAAGTACAACTGTTTGAGCTGGGTTTTTTTTTTAATGTTCGTCTTGAATTTGCCCGTAGATCCCTGTTTTCGGATTTTTGATTTCAACTCACATTTTTACAAAAAAAAATGTTTTTTAGCGCAAATGAAAACCTACAATAAATACTAAAAAGCTGTCTGCGTGAAACTACGGGGAAAAATTTTTCACTTTTCACTTTTTCAGAATTTTCGCATACATTTAAAAAAAAATTTTTGTTTAAATACCAAAAAATATGTCCAAAAATTCTGAAAAAATTGTGAGTATTCCATGAATGATTCTGAACATTTTTATTCAATAAATTTTTTTCCAAAAGTTTGGAACATTATGGCCGTTTTCGGGAAAAATTAAACAGAATACAACAGAATATCGCACCGTGCCCCACAAGCCGTGAAACAATCAATCTTTTGCGGGGCAAATTTGGAAATTGCGTTATTAGCCTTTTTGGCCTTATGCATTGGTCACCGCTGCGATTTGTGGGGAGCTGTTAAGAACGAGTGTTACGCTAATCACCCAGCGTTTATTGAGGCTCTAAAAAAAGTAGTGCAGTCATCGGTAAAAGACAGCTCAATACTGTCGAAAATGTACTGAAAAATTGGGTTTATCATATGGGCTACTGCAAGGGAAGCCGAGGAAGTCATTCAATAAAAAAAAACCCAAAAAATATGAAATTTTTATTAATATTAAAATCCAAATGCAAAACTTATATGGTCCACCTTGTATTTCAATTATTACTGATAGCAAAGCAGCTCTGCTAGCACTATCGTAGTGGTTCTGTACATCAAAACTCTCTTTGTAATGTTTTGATACCCGTCAACTATTATTATTGGATTTCAGGCCATCGCGAACTTGAGGGACATGACAGGACCTGAAGCATATTGTCGAGTGAATTGGTCGACCAAAACGGTTCTAATTAGAGAGACGGAAATCATTGCCAGACTGAGCACCTGAAATAACTCAAAGGAATGAAGTCAAAATTATTAACTTGTTTTTTATATAGGAATATTTGAACTCATATCAAAATAACATAATTAACATTTATTTAACATCTCAACATATCTGCTCCTACTCCATGACGACAATGTTTGGAAGACAGATTTTTGTGTAAAGGCCTGTACGCAGCTTGCTAAGGAATCAAAAACTTCATATAAAAAAACGCTTCAGAAATGCTTAAGGAATTTTTCTGTCAAAAAATTTCTGTTGATAGTCCGCAGCTTTTTAAAAAAGTAGTATTGTTTTTACTACTTTTTTTTTTGACGTAAATGAAGTTAGGCAACCCAGGCTTTGAGCAGGAATATCTAATTTTTCGTTCTTTCTGAAAGGAATTTTGACAGGAGAGGTAAGCATAAACAAAATGTAATATGCTAAAAAAAAAAAATAAAAGTTATTTTTCAGTTGCAAACCTGGGAAAAAAACGAACAAAATTCGGCAAAAAAAAAACAAGAAGCGGGTGGGTAATTTTAATACTGAGCTTAAAAAGCAGAACCGAAGAATTGATTTGTTTTCAATTTCACAATTCTTAATAATTGACAGAAAACTGCTGATTTCTAGCGTTGCACTGAAAGGTACTTTTGTGCTTTTTTTTCTTTAAGAAATATATGAAAATTTTCTGTTAAGATTCCTTAACAAGCTGCGTACAGCTCTTAATCCCCAGATCTAGGTCACAAAATAATCAAATGAGTCAGATCTGTGAATTTATTTAAAATTTTTTCAAAAATATAAATTTTTTTATTATTGTAAATTATTATCAAATATTTTTAAACAATTTTTACTGACCCAATAAATATAAATAAAAAAACATTTCAAATATCTAAACATGGATAAAGGTGTTAATTGTAGTTCTTTTTAGTTCACACATTTCAACATTCAGTGTCGAACAGTGTGAAATCATAGAAATTCCATACTGAGTAATAATATTTGTATTCTATTTTTAATATTATGATTATGAATTGCTTGCTAACCAGAAATAAAATAAATAAATGAAATAAACTCAATACAAATTTAATACAAAACCATAAGTTTATCTCCATCGCATTGTAGGTAAAGTCATGGTCTAAAAGACGTTTAGAACGTTCTATGTATTAAAATGTTAATAACGAATACATTAAAATTATTATTGTGCATTTAGTTGATTTTGCTATTAGTCCAGTCATTTTAGGGATTTCGCCTCGTAATTCAAGATAATTAGCTGCAAGTTCGTACAAACCTTCATCCTAAACTTGTCTCAAAACTTACCCACGATAGAGTGGCCGCAACTATGGATTCATAGGGGTCAAAGGTCAAAAATCGACTTTTGGTACGTTTTTCGCCAATATCTCGGTTCCTATTGAGTTTTCACTATTTTTATGTATTATAAATATTGTAGATAAATTCTCTACAACTTTTGTTTAAAAAGTTTTTTTGTACGTTGAACTGTTTTTGAGATAGAGGGCAGTGATCGCGCAGTGTTATAGGATATGGCCTATAATGTTTAAAATAAAAACAAACGTTTTTTTGTAGATTAATTATTCTTTTATTTCTATAGCGTTCTAGCAAAGCCCTTTTTTTCTTAACCAAACTAAAAGAATGAAAATATGAGAGAGACGTTGAATTCAAAAGTGACACAAAACATGGTTTGCTGTGAAACGAATTTTACAAGGCAGTGCTGTATTATTCCGTATCAACGGTGTTGTGTTGCCACAGTGTTGTTCAACCTCGAGTATTATTCAAGCTCAATCCGTAGTCTCGATCATATATAAGTCCTTTTATGTTAAAAAATTGTTGATAAATATATAATTATAAATAATTTTTATTTTTTAACTTTTTCATTATATTTAATAACTTTTGACATTATTAAATATCTTTTTATTCATTCAAACTTATGTGACGTATACGGGTGGAGAATGTGCTTTTACCTCTACACAGTTAGTTTTATAACGATATTTTTAACTTTTATAATTATACCCTATACCACTATGTGGTTTGGGTATAATGACTTTGTGCTGCTGTTTGTAACAACCAAAAATATTTGACCTAGACCCATCTTTAATTATACCGATCGAATCAGAATCACTTTCTGAGTTGATTTAAGAATGTCCGTCCGTCCGTCCGTCCGTCTGTGTGTCCATGTAAAGCTTGTAATCAAACTGCAGGTCGCAAATATGAATAGATTTTGATGAAATTTGGTACATAAGCTTTTATCGGCCATGGGATGAACGCTATTGAAATTAGTGAGAATCGGTCCATGTTCAGACCTAGCCCCCATACAAATTAGCCATATGAAATCGACATAAATTGCCATAAGATCCAAATTGTCATATAGATCTTACTCAAATTGGGTTTGTATGCGTTCATTACATCCACTAATGAGTAGTCCAAAAATGATCCCTTTGACCCCATATAGAGCTGCTTCCCGATCTTCACTTAAATCTATTAAAAAGCAAAAATATTGCACTGATTCTTCTCAAATTTTGTTTGTATATATTTTTGCAAAATACAAGAGAATTTACCAAACATGATCAGGATCGGTCCATTTTTGGACCTAGTCCTTTTATAGATATAGCATCCGATATGAACTTTTTCTATCTGCAGCCAAAAAAATTAATAAAAATCCCACTCAAATTTGGTTTTTGCTTATTTTCAATGTCCAGTTAGTTGGGCCTAAGAGATTGGGTTTCTAAACGCATGGTATAGGGTATCGTATAGTCGGTCTAGACCGACTATAATTTTCTTACTTGTTTTTATTTTAAGTTACTGAAACTATTCAAAAGAGATCTTATAATAGGCCAGTTCTCTTTCTTACATTTGATACTATTTACATTGTTTACGACGCACAGTGGCGCCCGTAGAGCAAACGAGGTTGCAAAAATCAAAAATTTTCATGTGCGCCGACGATGTTTTGAATAAACCCATGTTATAGGAAACTTTTCAACGATTTCAAATATGCTACTCTTAATAATATCACATTTTTAGTTTAGAAGATACAACCGTTCAAAGTTGACCGACTTTCGGATTTCAAAAAAACACACAATTTTTAGTCAATTTGTTGCGATTTTAGGTGTAATATCACGAAAAATAGGTAACGAATCGCCTTATTTTTTGTTTGTATTGATTGATGTATTTATTAAATGTATAATGATAAAAAAAAAAATTAACTGTTTGCTTTGTGTTTCTCCTGGTAAATCACTATTTAAAAACTATCCGTTTTTTTCACTATTTTTCAACTTTGACGGAAAATAAAAAAAAAATATCTATATTTTTCTATATTTGCCATATTTGCAAAACATGTTCTATGATTATTTCTTTATATAATTCAAAAGGTTTTATCTGCCCGTACGTGCCCGTTTGGCTTCTAGAGGTAAAAAAGGTTAAAAAGACATGGTTGCAGAAATTGTATGGCGTGCATCCCTTACATGTTTTGACTGACAGTAGTTTGATCTAATAGTTTGAAAATTGCATTTTAAGTCGGTTGTCTACCTGTGAGCCTCTGCCAAAGTCTACTTCCAATATTCTGTTACAGACACAGGATGCACAAAAAACTACTCATTGAAATTCGCAGGTACGCACCTCACTTAAAAATTACTTTGGAGTACAAATGGTCAAGAACAATATTGACTTATGGTCCCTCCAGGTAGGCACAAATCTTATTTAGACACGAGCATAATATCAAAATTGCATAATTCAGCCTAAATCCATATGTATGCAGGGAACAGGTAAATTTTTAGGCATGGTAGCATAAGCCTATATATTGCAAAATAAGCATAATGCCTGGATTAGTCTACGACTGAAAGTTGGCGCAACAAGTACTGAAACCATGGCGTTAAACAATTTAAAATTATTTGAACTGTTTAGAAGGTCAACCACACCAAAGTTTTTCACGGAAGCTGCTTTAGAAGAACTTGATAGCTTATACGGAAATATTGAGAGAAGCGAAATTATAAAAAATAATTTTTATCTGATATATGCCAATATTAAGGCAAAATGGGTGAAATCTAATCGAACCATTCAGAACTTCAACTCCAAATACGAGGACTGGCTTAATGAAGACACCATCCTGGATATATTGGCAGTAGATAAACCCACCACATCAACCAGAGGATCAAAAGGAAGGCAAAAAAAAAGTATTGAGGAGTGTTCAATTTTCACAAGAAAGAGGAAACTTGCCGATGCCACCAATGACTTGACCACGAAGCATTTATCGGACGCGCTGTCTATTAAATATACAAAGGATAGTGAAAGAGTTAGGTCGCAGATTAGAAAATCTGTTGCTGATGCAAGCCCACTGCGACTAAAAAGGATTAAGGAAAGCATTCCCACGCCCACAAACGCACACATTAAAAAGTATGGTTCCGAAGAAGCCTTGGCCTTGTTTATGGACTTACAACTTTCCAAAGAAAAATATGAGATACTACGGGCATCCTTGGTGCGACACGGGGCTGACGTTTTACCAGGATACAAGCATATTACGCAAGCCAAAATAAATTCACGACCACTGCATATGGAGTTTACGGAAGTCTCTGTGAAAGCCAATCTTCAGGATCTCATGGGCCATACAGCAAAACGGTTGTTGAAGAGTCTTCCTGAAAATGAGGTGAAAATTCTTCCTGAGAAACTGACATTGATCAGCAAATGGGGCTGCGATGGATCATCCGGACAAAGCGTTTATAAGCAAAGGATATCTTCCGATGACGCTACAATATCGGACGGAAATATGTTTATGGCATCTGTTGTTCCTTTGCGCCTAAAATCTGATGTTTCCCTACACTGGAAAAATCCACGTCCGTCATCAGTGCATTGTTGCCGACCAATAATGTTTCAGTTTGCAAGGGAATGGGCAGAACTCATAAGGACCACGGTGAAGGACATTGAAGAACAAATAAGCAAGATTAAGCCTACAAAGCTGCAAATTGGAGAAGGTAAATATATTGAATGCAATTACGAGTTCCACTTGACCATGGTTGACGGAGAAGTCGTAAACGAACTGACAGGAACAACCTCAACATTGTCATGCCCGATTTGCAAAAAGAGTCAGAAGAACTTTGGTAATTTAAACGATTCTACAAACGAGGAGAATTACGAATATGGAATGTCACCATTGCACGCAAGGATAAGGTGTATGGAGTTCTTGCTAAAACTGGCGTATACCCTACCACAAGAGGAGGAAAACTTCGATGAAAATACATCAATAAAGGATAAGGAAAAGATCAGAAAGAAGCAAATACAGGATGCTTTTTTTAAACAAGTTGGACTAAAAGTAGACTGTCCCAAGCACGGATACGGTAACTCAAACGATGGAAACACTTCTAGATTTTTTGAAAATGATGAGGCAGTAACTAGAATCACTGGAATTGACAATCAAATCGTGAAAAGATTGGGAACGATCTTGAATGTTTTAAACTGCAAAGAAAATGTCAATTCTACAAAATATGGAGAATATGCATCGAAAACTGCATCTCTTTTATCAGAAATGTATCCACAGAAGAAGTTGACCCCGACCGTCCATAAAATATTGGCGCATGGCAAAGATATAATTGAGTACCAATATTTGCCAATTGGAGAGCTTTCTGAAGAAGCACAGGAGTCTCTTAACAAATTTTATAAAAAATATAGATTGCAGAACACATTCAAAGCATCAAGGGTAAGGCCAAATGAGGACCTCTTCAACATGTTGGCAGCATCTGCGGCATGTGAAGTCACGAATAGAGTTAGAAAATAATTATAGTTTAGAAATTATTAGTCTTTTAGATATACCTTCTCTTACGAATTGTGATGAATATTTTACAGAAAATTGAAAAAGTAAATTTAAAAAAGTAATTTTTTTTTAATTTGTTGGGTAATAATTTAAAACATAAAACCCTAAAGAAAAAAAATAAAAACAATCTAAAAATGTAAAAATAATTTTTTTTAGTTACCATAAAATTGATTTTTCTACAAATTTTAACTTTGATAACCCATAAGTAGGCCCCTACAAAGCGTAGCACCCTTTCCAAACGCTCATTTCATAGGCTGAACAGTTATCTATCATATGCTGTTTAAACTGTTCAATTATGTTATTCGGTTCAAAAGATATGATTTTTGCAACGAAAAAACTCAAATGGCGCCACTGTGCGACGTTTGTCAACAGATGGCGATACCACACCGTCGATAACCGGCTTTTTTTTCGAGGAACCACTTTTTATTAACCTTGGTTAATCGTTAGTTCTGAAATGTAAAAACTGAAATATACTGTTCGAAAAGTTTTGACAAATATCCTCGTTGTAAACAACACAATTTGTTTTTGCACGCTATAAGCGGCTGTGACACGACTTCTGCGTTATTTAAAAAAGGGAAAAAACTTTTTCAAGAGCTCTTGAGAAGCTTCCAGCTAATTATCTTGAATTACGAGATTTTGTCTGTATTTTGGTTAAAATGACTAGTCCAGACATAGAAAAATAAATTTGGTAGAAATATCGAGAAATAACTGCCAAAAAGTCATACATGCTAATAACACGAAGGTAATATTCATAAAATAAAATAAAAGGCCAAAATTTGACACTGTGCAGATAATCCACTCTGTTCATCTGAAATACACCAATGGTAACACTTATATTAACGTTGTTATGTACAGTTATTATATATCAGTTTATCATTCCGTTTGTAACGCTTAGAAAAATTAATCGGCGACCCCATAAAGTATATATGTATATTCTTGGGCCTTATAACAGCTCGAGTCGATATATCGATGACCGTTTGTCATTCACAAAATAAACCGTTTACCTGGGTAAACTTAGAATAATATATCTATACCAATATAATAAAGAGATAATGTGTGTTTGTTTGTTTGTAGGAGGTAATCTCCGTAACTAGCCATTTGATCTTCCTGAAATTTTCACACAGTCTTACTGCGGATATGGAAAGTGCTATAAGCTACAATTTTTTGAAATATTTTAAGTGGGCGTGGCACCTCCCACACAAAGTAAATTTGTAATATCATATATATTGAGTACTATGATAGGGAGAGCTTTGCAAATTTGTGTGAGGTCACCTATTATTAATATTAGAAGCTACGCCGGAAATGGGCGGGATCGGATAAGTGGACGTGGTACCTCTCATACAAAGCAATAATTCAATATTATATATCTCTAGTACTGTGATAGAGAGCGCTTTTAAAATTTGTCTGATATCACCTCTTATTAATGTGAGTAGTCGGACAAAAAATGGGCAGTATCGGACCAATAGACGTGGCAACTGCCATACAAAGTAAATATAAAATGCCATATATCTGGTGTACTGTAATAGTGAGTCTTGGGGCTTTACGTGTGCCCATAAGTTGTCCATGTGATTAGTTAGACAAAAAATGGGCGTGATCGGAGTAGTGGGCGTGGCACCGCCCATACAAAGTAAATATAAAATGCCATATATCTGGTGTACTGTAATAGTGAGAGTCTTGGGGCTTTACGTGGGCTCATAAGTTATTCATGTGATGTAAAAATGGGCGTGATCGGAGTAGTGGGCGTGGCACCGCCCATACAAAGTAAATATTTGATATCATATAACTGGTGTACTAAATAAGGGAAAGCTTTTAAACTTTGCACGAGCCCATCAAATGTTAAAATGAGTAGTGGGACGAAAAATTGGCGGGATCACACCAATGCATAGTGGGTGAAACGGTTAATCTAGCGTCGTTTAATTAAAATTTGAAATGTGTAATTGCGAATTTTTTTTTTTTTTTGTATTTTCGATAACCAATATCCCACTGATTTTATCGATAACTTTTGTTTTCTTGTAACTTATATATTCGAACAGCTGTGAGCTTTCAAACATAACATATGTTTCAACAGGTGCTGTAATAAATTTTCCCGCCATTTCACATAGTGCAAAACGAGCTTTGTAAACAAAAAAATTATTTTCATATTTGCCAAGTAAAGTGTTTTTTTTTAAGTTTGTGGTATGTATTTATTAAAAACAAGTAAGAGTGTTAAATTCGGCTGTGCCGAATCTTTGATACCCTCCACCTCGGTTTGAGTCTTGATAATAACTGTAAATGAAAAAGTAAACAATTTGTTAAACTTAATACCAAATTATTTCAGCAAATTCTTTGGGTTGGTTTTCGTCTTTTCTATTATTTCGGATTTATTTCGGTGTTTGCTTTTTGGTCATCGTGGTTGCTGATCGGCATGCATATAGGTTATATTCCTATATATATAGGTTATATACCTATATGCATCCGTTTCCGGTTATATGACATAACTTCTCGTTTAATTTAGTTTTTGCTAATTAAATAGGGTGGCTACATGCATTAAATTGTGCTAATTGGAGATGGCTGTATAGTTTCTTTTAACTGGCCAAATATTTCTTCATTGCGGCCATATAGGTCGGATGGAGTAACAAAATAATAACCAAAAAAAAAAGCTCTCTCAACTTTTTTATTAAAATATTGCCATATTTTGAAACCATAGAGAATAAATTTATAATAATAAATTTTCAAATTAGGGATGCCAAACGCAAAAAACCAAATGTCCCAAACATTTTAAATAAAATAATTTGTTCTCTTTATTTTCTGAAAAACTTCAAATTTTCATCCAAAAAAAATTGTGGAAATTTATATATAAAATAACATTCTCATCAAATTGCGTTTATTTATGTAACAATTTTTATGTTCGCAATTATTAAATATCATTTGACGTTTTCTAAAATTCATTGAATTTAAATTAATGTTTTCTGTAGTGTGATTCTGTAAATTTCAACGATCCGAAAAATATATCGCAAAATATATCGACAGCTATTGTTGTTTGCACTAAGGATTAAGTGATTCACTAAGTACATACATCTTAACGACAGTCGACAAATCTATTTTTCTATTTATTTAAATTGTAAACGAGTGGCATCTCTGTCAAAATAAGCGAAAAACACAAAGAAGAATAGAAAAAAACAAATTACTTCGTGTTTAATATCTTTATTTTTTTACTAATATTTCTGTGTATTTATTTGAAAATGAAATAATGAATTGAATATGCTATTTAATTTTTTTATTTATATAAAAAAGTTTTTTTAATTAAAGCAAAATATTTTCACTATTTTATGATTTTTATTTATGTATGACGACATTTCAACCTAAAAATTTAAGTTTTTATCGATTGAATAAACAACACAAAAATGGTTGTCGTTTAGATAACAACAACAGCTGACTTTAACAATAGCGAATATCGTTTAAAAATTTTTAACGATTCGACTATCGTTAAAAGAAGTTACTGAATCGCGGTACTGAAAAGCTATTAATTTCTCCTGAATGTCAATATTTTTTTTAAATGTAAAAATTTTTTAAATGTCAACACAGGTATTTGGTGTTTTTTTTTTTTTTTGGAATTTCCACTAACATCCTGAAAATTTTGCTATTTAAAATCGTCCAAATCCGTCGATTAGGGCCCGAGATTTGAATGAAGAACTAAAAAAAGTCTTGAAAAAATATAATTTTCTATGTTGTTCTTGTCACGATCACGCCCTGAATAGTGTAGCTACAGTGATCATTTTTAGTGAGAATGATTCACCAAATTCATGGGAAGATTTCTATTTCCAAAATCATTAAAATCGGTTGAACAGATCCAGGGAAATCTCTGAAAAGTTAAAAAAAAAATTAAAAATATGATGTTTCTATATTGTTCTTGTTGTTATTCTAAATGTTATATTGTTGTCATAGCTGGACTTGTTTTTGTGGTCGTTGTGGTAATAATATAATAAAAACTAACCCTTTGTACATTTTTTTTATCAACTCTGGAAGAAAACTTTAACAGTTTCCATTGTTTTGGCATCACTAAAAAAATTTATTAGATCATTTCTGTCATTGCCACGAGCCTGCCAGAAAACTTTCAGGTCGATTGGGTCACGGTAAAGGGGTTAAAATCGATCCAAAATTTTTTCGACAAGCAGACACTACGAGTTAATATAAAGGGAGTAAAAATTCACCAGCAACTAAAGCAAATAATGCTAAAATACCTAGTTGTTAATAAAAAGAAAACAATGTAAATTTAGCAAATAAAATTTTTATGTATTAATTTATTTAAAGAGAAAAACACAAAAATAACGTTTGATGTTGTATTTTTTGTGTGTAATATTTACATATACATACACATATTAAATAATACAAATAACATACATATATTCTATATATGTATATCCATAATAACTGCATGTTAGAAATAAATCGGTATATTATTTTATTTACATAAAATTCCGTAATATTTTGTTGTGGGGAAAATACATTTCTTTTGCATTAACAGAGTGTCACTTCATTTTGCTCAGCGTGACTATGTCACAATAGATGGCGCCACAATTTTTGTTCTAATTAGCTTTGCAATAGTTATTTCTATTTTAACATGAATGTCAATATTTTCAAATAGATATCATACAGCACAATGTTAAGAGTATACACGGGTTGGTCTTTTATTTCATACATTTTTTCATTATTCTTTTACAAATATGAACATAAGTTTGGCATATTAACTTTTTGTTGTCTTTATTAAATAGAGTTACCGAGTTATCAATGAGTTTTTTGCTTTCAAAAAAGTTCTACATAGTTATATAGAATTACTATTCTGCTTGCGATTACATCTAATTTTTAAAAATTGTTTATAATTACTAAAGCATTATTATTCACATAAATACAAAATTGGAGTTTTTAAATTTTCCATTCAAATTTTAGAAAATATCAATTCTAAAAACTGGAATTAAAATTTCCAATTATAAATTAGAAAATATTAACTGAATTTCAGAAAATCATATCAAAACGTCGGAAATAATAATTTTAAATTTAAGACATCAATTGCATCTTTAATATATAAATTTTATTCGTTTAACATAAATTGAAGTTCCAAAGAAAACACCAAATATGTTTACATTTAAAAAAAGTTTACATTTAAAAAAAATATTGGCATTGGCATAATAGCTTTTCAGTAACTTCTTTTAACGATAGTCGAATCGTTAAAAAAAAGAAAATAGCAAAATTATCAGTAAAATTTTCAAACGATATTCGCTATTGTTAAAGTCAGCTGTTGTTGTTATCTAAACGACAACCATTTTTGTGTTGTTTATTCAATCGATAAAAACTTAAATTTTTAGGTTGAAATGTCGTCATACATAAATAAAAATCATAAAATAGTGAAAATATTTTGCTTTAATTAAAAAAACTTTTTTATATAAATAAAAAAATTAAATAGCATATTCAATTCATTATTTCGTTTTCAAATAAATACACAGACATATTAGTAAAAAAAAAAGATATTAAACATAAACATAAAATCATCCTGTCAAACACGAAGTAATTTGTTTTTTTCTATTCTTCTTTGTGTTTTTCGCATATTTTGACAGAGATGCCACTCGTTTACAATTTAAATAAATAGAAAAATAGATTTGTCGACTGTCGTTAAGATGTATGTACTTAGTGAATCACTTAATCCTTAGTGCAAACAACAATAGCTGTCGATATATTTTGCGATTGTCGGATCGTTGAAATTTACAGAATCACACTACAGAAAACATTAATTTAAATTCAATGAATTGTAGAAAACGTCAAATGATATTTAAGAATTGCAAACATAAAAACTGTTACATAAATAAACGCAATTTGATGAGAATTTTATTTTTTATATATAAATTTTCACAATTTTTTTGGATGAAAATTTGAAGTTTTTCAGGAAATAAAGAGAACAAATTATTTTATTTAAAATGTTTGGGACATTTGGTTTTTTGCGTTTGGCATCCCTAATTTGAATATTTATTATAATAAATTTATTCTCTATGTTTTCCAAATATGGCAATATTTTAATAAAAAAAATTGAGAGAGTTTTTTTTGGTTATTATTTTGTTACTCCATCCGACCTATATGGCCGCAATGAAGAAATATTTGGCCAGTTAAAAGAAACTATACAGCCATCTCCAATTAGCACGATTTAATGCATGTAGCCACCCTACACAACCATTACCTTTGCAATGGAGGTTAGGGCGAGCTATTTAATTAGCAAAAACTAAATTAAACGAGAAGTTATGTCATATAACCGGAAACGCATGCATATAGGTATATAACCTAAATGCATGCCGAACAGCAACCACGATGACCAAAAATCAAACACCGAAATAATAGAAAAGACGAAAACCAACCCAAAGAATTTGCTGAAATAATTTGGTATTAAGTTTAACAAATTGTTTACTTTTTCATTTACATTTATTATCAAGACTCAAACCGAGGTGGAGGGTATCAAAGATTCGAATTTAACACTCTTGCTTGTTTCTTTTATTATTGTGACAAATGATAACAACAAAATTAATCGAAGTAATTTTAACAGCGTAACAAAATCTGAACACTTGTGGCAAAATCTTATTGTGCACACCTGTATCGTTGAATTTAGTATACACTCAGGTCTCGTTTTATGCAGATTGTTTTATAATGCGATTACCAATTTATGCGGTTTGAAAATCTATGTTTTTTTAGAAACACGTTTTACATTAACAAGTTGTCATTAATATTATGTATGTATGTATGTACAAGGGCGGATCAATAAGTCCGTGACTTTTAGAATGAAACAGTTTTTTTTTTGCAAAAAAAAAAAAATTTATTTTTCAACATAATCTCCTTTTAGCTCAATATACTTAGTCCAATCATGGAATTTTGAAGTTGTCACACGATTACGTTTATGGTCAAATGACAGCAAACGCGGCACCCATCTTGCAGACAGCTTTCTTAAACCCAACTGATCATTTAAAATGGAAACCACACTGCCATATGAAATGCCTATGGCATCAACAACCTCACGCACTTTTACTCTTCGATCGGCCAACACAATATCGTGGATTTTTTCGACATTTTCGGGTGTATTGACCTTAATTGGCCGTCCTGAAGGTTCAGCGTCATTTGTATTTGTGCGACCACAATGAAAGTCAATTAAACACTTTTTTACCATTGAAATCGATCATGCAAAGTCCCAATAGTATTTATCGAGCTTTTCCTTGGTTTGATTGACGTTTTTTTCGCATTAAAAAATAAAACACGAAGTTGTATGCTTTGAACAGCTGTTAAACGCAAAGTAAATGACGGAACTTGCTCAAAATTTTACAGTAGTCTATTAAGAGGTGGTACTTGATGGCAGAGCTGTGAAAAACTGCAATCAATTGGCATTGAAGTCAAAGTGATTTCAACCAAACTGATTTCATTCTTTAATTTCAAAATGATTTCAGATTTCAAAATGAAATCTTGTCAAAATTGCAATATTTTGTGATTGCAATCATTTTGAAATCATTTTTTTTAGAAATCATTGATTGCAATTAATTGATTGCAATTAATTTAATTTAATTTAATTGCAATCAATTCGATTGCAATCAAATTTTTGTTGAAATCATGCGATTTCAATGAATTGCACTGAAATCACAACTAAAGGGAAAGTTCTACGAAATAATATACACTTGGAATCTAGAATCTAGCGGTTTCCACTAGAATATGGTGGAAACCTCAAATTTTTGGTGGAAACCACCAGATTTTAGTGAAAACCACTAAGTTTTAGTATAAAACAACAGATTCTAGTAAAAACCTCCACTTATATTTAACTCATTACTTTGAGCATTTTTTCCATTAGTTAGCTCTCTATTGGCTTTTAATAGAAGTAACTTTTCAAAGTTACCATCTGAAAGCTATCCACGACGCGGATTATTTAGCAAAGTTGCAAAAGAAAATAACCTTTCTACAGCAGCTGATGACGGTAAA
Organism: Cordilura impudica; assembly: GCA_963682025.1. Lineage (NCBI taxonomy): Eukaryota > Metazoa > Arthropoda > Insecta > Diptera > Scathophagidae > Cordilura > Cordilura impudica. The sequence goes on along the minus strand of OY821518.1, from coordinate 229,199,626 downwards.
AGTGCGTTGAATTTCATAAATGTGGATTTCAGAATCGGATAACGATCAAGCATTTCAAACGATGTGTCCGTATCTGCTAGATAGGAACAAACTTTGCGTGACGTGATACGAGTAAGACGTCAAAACAAACAGAAAAGGGATGGGGGCTGGGATGGCTGGCGTAACCTTGTATACATAAACCTTGATATGAACAATTAATTTATTAGCAATTTGACACAAAACTGATTGCAATTAAAACTTATGTTTACCAATTTTACAAAACTTTAAACTTCAAACAAAAATTTACATTGTTGGTAATTCAAAATTATCAGAGTCATCTTTGTTTCTAGAAGAAGGAGTTTTATTTGAAGAGAACGAAGATTTTGATTTTGATTCTGATTTAATTTTGATTGCAATTACTGGATTTGATTGGAATTAAAGTAATTGCAATCAAATCGATTGCAATCAAATTTGATTGCAATCAATTAATATATGAATTAATTTCAAAAAATTGATTCAATCATTTTTGTCGTATTGATTTCATGATTTCAATTTGAAATCATGGAATGGAATGCAGTCCAAAAATTAGCAATCATTAACGAGAAATCATGTGATTGCAATTAAATCGATTGCAATCGTTTACAGCTCTGCTTGATGGGAGCAGTGTTACATATAACTACGAGGGAAGTTCGAAAAGTCACGGAGTTATTGATCCGCCCTCGTATAGATTTTCCTACTGTAGAGTTATAACAAATAATGATTGTTTCTGTTACACAACTAAGTGAAAAGCATTTCTCATACTCAAGAGAAACAGTTGTAGAAAAGTGGAAAAAAGTCCTAATAATATGGATTGAAGACTTAACCAAGAAAGGCTTAACAGAAAAGGCCGCTAGCTTTACGAGAAGATAAAGTAAGTCATTGGAGCCTTCTAAAAGAGTTTTCGGCAAATAAAGGATAGTTTGCAAGATGTTTAGAAAGACACGATCTGCATCAGCAGACGAAAATGAGAAAGATTCAGCCCAATTCTCAATAACAATTCCTTGGAATTTTTTCCCAATTCCCTGTTCCCCTATTCTTAATAAAATCTCCCCGGGAATTTTTTCTCTTTTCCCTTTACCCTTATTCTAAAAGAACTTTGAAAATGGGAATCTCTTCCCCGGGAAAAAAAAGTAGCTATTCTGAATGTCAATAAAAGGGAGAATAATTTGGGAATAATTCCGCCTAAAAATTGAGAGGGAGTGCTGCGAAAAATGTATTTAATATTTTTATGAAAAATAGTAATATATATCATTTAAAATTTTGTATAATAATATTATTATGGCATTACTGTTACTTTCAAGTCAAAAGCAACAAAAAAAAAAAAAAAAAAAAACAAATTCATGTTCTTTTGAACACAATGCAAGCCAACCCTGATGTTGCATGCGGGATGTTCAAAGGAAGCAAGGAGGAGCTAAGCCGGGTATGGCGCAATTTGGAGTGGAAATTAAACTCAGCAGGCAATTCAAGTGGGTTGCTGGCATCACGTAGCTTTCTTCTTGCCATGCTTTGCTCCGTCTTGTCCTGCTGCTGCTCTTCTGCTTCAGCTACTATCAGAAACGCTACACTGAACATTTTTTGTATTTATTTTATTTTATTAAAGATTTAAAAAAAAGTTTTACTATTAATTTCCACAAAAAATTTTAAATTTGTAAACAAAACAAAACAACTTAAGCAAAACAGCTGTCTTCGAATAATCGAAATTCTCTCTCCCATATTATTCTTCTCCCTGCCTGTTTAGAATAGGAGGATTTATTCTCGGGAAAAATTAATTCCCCGAGAACTCATTTCCCTGGGAATATTTAGAATTGGGCTGATTATCTTTTCGTTTTTTGGAAGAAAGTACCATGTACAACCTATATTGCAAAGTCTGGAAAGAAAGCTGGTGGATTTAACATTTTTACTGTACAGCAATACATCAGGGGATCGAATGTTGAAACCGTAAACTGGTAAACCGATTTTTGAGATCACGTGCACTGAAAACGAATACAAATTGCTTTAAAAAAAAGAAAGTGAGTTATTTACATTAACAGAAGTTTGGATAAAATGTAACATTTTTGATTGCACAGTACATGTGCTTCTGCCATCACTGAAATATCTCATCAAACATTAAATGCCTGCTGGAAAGCAGCATGGCCAGAGTTTTGTTCCGATATTGCAGATACAGAAACTTTGGGTTTGTATGACGACAGTTTGGTACATCAAATTGGAAGTGAAGGGTTTGAACCACTTGATAAAGTTTTGTTTTTGATGAACCACTAAATGACGATGACGTTATAAGTGCTTTACAGATAACGTCGAAAAAACCGAAGAAAATACGGATTAGAAATTATACTTAGAAAAAAAACATAGAAGATTTAACCACAGTTAGCAAATTAGTAAATTAGCTGCAATGGGGATAATAATAATTTATCAGGATATCGCGAACTTGAGAAAGAATTAAAAAAATCATCATCCCCAAGTCCGAAATTAAAGCAGAAATTAAAGACTGTGCAACCATATCGCTCCAGCTCAACAAAAATGTAAATTTATCGAGTGGTGGACGTGGTTATATTCTATCTGATGATAAATAAATTGTTTCCTTAAGTGAGAAAGGATATAGCACCCGTTCAAAAATGTATAAGACAATCATTTAGTGATTCTGATTAAATTTTTGTATTTTTAAACTCTTTCTTTTAACTCATCTCTCTGTCTGTCGTGGGGCAACCCCATTCCCCCTTATCCAATTGATCTGAAACTTGGCCCATAGTCTTGCTGTGACTACAGATTAATTTTGGGGTAGTCAGACACAGTCACGCGTAGTCACGCACAGTCACGGAGTGATCTAAATGTCATTTCCCCTCATCCGATCGATCTGAAACTTGGTCCATACACTTGCTGTGAAAAAAGATTAACTTTGACTTAGTCATGCACAGTCACGCAAGGTCACGCACAGTCACGGAGTGATATTAATGTCATTTCACCTCATCCGATCGATCTGAAACTTGGTCCATACACTTGCTGTGAAAAAGATTAACTTTGACTTAGTCATGCACAGTCACGCATGGTCACGCACAGTCAAGGAATGATTTAAATGTCATTTCCCCCTCATCCGATCGATCTGAAACTTGGTCCATACAATTGCTGTGAAAAAAGATTAACTTTGACTTAGTCATGCACAGTCACGCATGGTCACGCACAGTCACGGAGTGATTAAAACCTCACTTCCCCTCATCCGATGGATCTGAAACTTTGTCCATAGACTTGTTGTGGCCAAAGATTAATTTTAAGACAGTCACGGAGATATTCAAAACTCATATGCATAAGGAAAGAAAGAGTTTTAATAAAAACTTTGTTTTTATGGGTTAGATTATTATGATCTGAAGTTTTAAAATGAATTGAATTTTTATTTAAAATTATACTAAAGTATAAATTAATAAATTATTTTTTTTTTATGTAGATAATTTAATTTATTTAAAACATAAGAATGTTTTTTAAAGCAATATTGCTGATTGTATTATTATTTAATTAGCTTTAATATGAATAAATATGTAATTTTTATGTTTATGTTACATTTACGTACTGAATTATTAAATAAAACATAAAAATACGAAAATAATAATTTTTGTAGACTTCTTTTATGCGGTTTAGTGCGTTTAAAACAAATAACTTGAATTTAGCGGTTTTATAAATTTCGGAAAGTATCCCTCGTTTTTGTATGGTAGTAGTGTTTCATTTTATGCGTTTTCAGTTCATGCGGCTTTCTGCGGAACGCATCTACCGCATACAACGAGACCTGAGTGTATATGTAAGTACGTGCTTGTTGGTTGGTTGTTTGATATCTTTTGAACAGAAACCTTACATGTCATTCAATCATTAATACAATGAATGATTCATCTTTCTCTTATCTTCTTTAAATATGTAGGAACATACTTTATTTTTCGCCAATTTATTGTATCAAATTTTAATTATTTACTCTATTGAATCATGTTTTTTAATGTTCTTTTCTGAATGATTCAATTTCTTCTAACAACAGTTACTAGAACTCTTCGATTTATTTCCAATCTACAAAAATATATATTATAAACATCATTAAAATTTGATTTAGTTTTGCTTAATTTCAATACGAATTTTCCAAGAACTGTGAAACAATTATCCAATACAAACAACAAAAGCCACTTATTGAAATCTTGATTTTAATTCTTGCAGGCAGACTTGGCTAGGTCGATTTCTACACCATTTGCAATTGTATTTCAGAAAACATCAATTGATATTCCGAAATTATCAGATGTATATCAAAAAACATTAATTGGATTTCAGAGACTATCAACTGAATTTCAGAAAAATAGTCAGAACGCTATACAAAAACTTAATTTATACTATTACACCGCATTTGTAATATTTCTTGTAAACTTTTTCGAAATAGTGTCTTCAAAATTGATTTTTAATTCTATCTATCTATTTCTATCCGGGTTTTTATATTGTAGCTGATTTAAAAATGAAGTGCTCTTCTTCTTCCCATAGAAAGTCTGCCGTTGTTAGTTTTTTTTTATGGTGCTGTGTACTAATAGCAACAATTACAACTTTTCGGTATTGCAGGGTAAACTGAAACTGAAACTTCATTCTGAAATTCAATTGATATTTTCTGAAATTCAATTGATATTTTCTGAAATACAATTGATATTTTCTGAACACATTTTATTTATTTTTGAAATACATATTTATTATTTGTTACTTTCTGAAATATATCTGATAATTTCAGGAAATCAATTGATGTTTACTGAAATGAAATTTCATGTTTTCTTAAATAAAATTGATTTCTGAAAAGCAATTAATATTTTTTAAAATACAATTGGAAATGGTGTAGTTTTATAAGAATAATATAAATATACCTATTTGTTTATTACTCAAATTTTATTGACCATAAAAATTGTAATCTATATAATTCCATGTAAACAAATATAAAAAAAAAAAACAAGAAATATAAAGATCCCATCATCTGATACTTTTTAACGTCTGACCAACTGCGCAAAAACCAAACGCAATTTTGTGTTCCGTTTATCTTGCCATAAACAAACTTATTGCCCAGACCTCGTATTTCCTTTTTTTAGAAAAGTATTTCATTGTTATTTAATTAATATGATACAATGCATATACATGGTTTTTCAAGTAAACCAACAATATCAATTTTAAAAAATGCAAGGCACAATTTGCTTTGAAAAGCCGTAATTTAATATTGTACAAACAAAAAATAATTATTTGTCTACAAATTCCAACATTTACACATGGTATTCATAAAAGCATTTTAATTCTGAGAAAAAACAAAACGTACAAACCTTTGAATGATACCTATGTACATATATATACAAAAGCACTAAATGTATAACAATTCATATCGTATAACTTCGTTAACTCAGATGATTGCGCTCGAAGCCAATCATTGACCTCGACCCAAATTTTTTATAACACCGATCGACTCAGAATCACCTTCTGAAAATAATAAGTCCCCATATAAATATTTCATCCGATATGAACTTTTTCATATTCGAAGGCAAAAATGAATAACAATGCCACTTAAATACTTATTTTCCAATTAGTTGGACCTAAAAGAAAGGCTTCCAGACGTATGTTACATTTGAAACTAATTTCAAAATTATCAAATATTAATTGAATATTTTTTAAATTAAAAAAATTAAAAATTATTGCAATAAACTGCGCACTGAACTGTTGTGATTTATCCTTTAAACTCTGAGCAAAATTATCGTCAAAAATTTATACACTATAAAAAGTATACATACAAGTACAAAAAGGCCCCTTTCCACAGGCAAATTTTAGTTGCGAAACATTTATAGAATTTCACTTAAGAATTTTGTTAACGTTTCCACAAATTATTGTTTCGACTCTTTTGGTTTTAAGAATAGGAATAAGAAGAAACGTCAACAATTGTTTTGCATAAAAATTTTTAAAAAGAAAAAAAAAAAGATTAATATAAATAATATAAACTGGTAAAAGAACATTTTTATACCCTCCACTCCAGTGTGCAGAGGGTATATATAAGTTTGTCATTCCGTTTGTAATAATTAGAAAAAAAATTTTGGACCCCACAAAATATATATGTGATCCTTATAATAACCGGAGTTGATATAGCGATGTCCGTCTGTCCGTCTGTGGAAATCACGATGACGGCATCAATCGGGCAGCTAGGGTGCTCGTTGACATAAAAAATAATTCATTAACATCCTGAAAAGTTTGCTATTTAAAATCGTCCAAATCGGTCGATTAGGGCCCGAGATTTGAATGAAGAACTAAAAAAAGTCTTGAAAAAATATAATTTTCTATGTTGTTCTTGTCACGATCACGCCCTCAGATCGATTGGGGAAAGGGGTTCAAGTTGATCCAAAATTTTTTCGACAAGCAGACACTACGAGTTAATATAAAGGGAGTAAAAATTCACCAGCATCTAAAGCAAATAATGCTAAAATACCTATGTAGTTGTTAATAAAAAAAAAACAATGTAAATTTAGCAAAACAAATTTTATGTATAAATTTATTTGGAGAGAAAAACACAAAAATAACGTTTGATGTTGTATTTTTTTGTTTGTAATATTTACATATACATACATACACATTATTATTTAATTTATTAGTAGTATTTAAAATACTTTTCATTTCTCTGAAGATGTTTTACAAATAAATATAAATATCCTAAGGATCTATTGCATATTATTTCTTACATATCTAACAATATTTCTTTTAAAAACATTAAAATTTCTCTCATTTTTAATATAAATTGGTAGGCTATTATATATTTGAAGTCCTTTAAAAAATAGGGATTTTTGCATCGCACTTGTTGTTACTCTCATCAGTCTGAAATTACCCGTATTTCTAAGGCCATATGGCTGTATTTCCCCAACGTATGTTAACTGCTCCATTAAATATTCCGGTGCATTTTCCAATTTAATTTTTTGTGTAAAGTTTATCGTGTTTAATTCCAGTCTTTGTCGAATGTTGAGCCATTTTAATGTATCTAGCATGTGTTGTATTGGTGTATATTTGTTGCATCTTAATATTGTACGCATTGCTTTATTTTGTAACTTTTGTAATCTATCCAATTGTGTTTTATTGCAGCATGTATATAAAATTGTTGAACCAAACTCAAAATGTGGTTTTATCACTGTGTTATATATATTTATAGCTGTTATTATTGAAACTTTGTTCCTTATTCTTTTAAAAAATCCAATTTTCTTGCCGATTTTTTTACATATAAATTCTATATGTTTTTTTAGTTTTAATTCTTTATCTATTACAAACCCAAGATATTTTATACTATCGACTTTTTCTATTATTTCGTTATTTATTTTAAATACTGATTCGCTTTTCATGTTAATTTCCATTAGTTTTGTTTTATTCTCATTTAGTTTTAGTTTATTCATTTTTAACCAGTTATTTATAGTTTCCATGTCTTCCGCTAAGTTCATGTAACATTGTTCATTTGTACTTGCTTCTGTAAAAATTAAAGTATCATCTGCATATAGTACTATTTCACATTTGTTTATAATGTTTGGCATATCATTTATGTAAATAATAAATAATAGTGCTCCCAGTATTGAACCTTGTGGCACTCCGAATCCATTGCTTATCGGATCTGATTTAACCCCATTAACTTTTGTGATTTGTCTTCTATGTGTAAGATATGATTTAAACCATTCCAATTCGTTTTCTGTGATACCGTACATATTTAGTTTTTGTATTAATATGTTTCTATCTATTGTTTCAAAAGCCCGTTTAAAATCCAAGAATACTGCCGTGATTTTCTTATTTTTCTCTACTAATTTCCATCGATTTATAACGTAATTAACTGCTGTTTCGCACGAAAATTTCCTACGAAAACCAGATTGGTATTTTGAAAATAATTTGTTTGTTTCCATATAGTTTTCCAATTGTTCTTTTACAACTTTTTCTATAATATTCTCACACGTGGTTAGGGTATTTATTGGGCGAAACTCTTCACATTTTTTTGTTTTAGCAATTTTTTCAATTGGCGTTACCATTGATTCTTTCCAGTTATCGGGGAAAATTCCAGTTTCTAGTGATTTGTTTATTAAATTTAGCATAATATTGCCTGTTACGTTCCAGTTATCTATTATAATTTTTGGTGATACATTATTGTAGTCAGGTTTGTTTTTTAGGTCTTTACATATACTTTTTAGTTCTTGTATTGTAATTGCACGGAATTTAAATTTATGGTTTATCGTAGTAATTTGGTTAACGTATTGCACATATTCTATTTTATCTCTAATTGACTTAATACTATGGACAAAATATTGGTTAAAATGATATGCTATTTGATAGTTGTCCTTATATTCTATTTGGTTAAATATCACAGATTGAATCACATTTTTGTTTTCTTTAAGCACTAAGTCTTTAATTGCCTTCCACATCTGTTTTTGGTCTTTGGTATTGCTTATTTTATTATTAACATATTTGTCTTTTTCTTTATTAATTCTTGTTTTGTATATATTTCTTATTTCCTTATAATCATTCCATGTTGCAATAGTATTTTCAGTTTTTGCCGTTTGATATTAAATAATACAAATAATATACATATATTATATATATATTATATATATGTATGTATATCCATAAAATCTGCATGTTAGAAATAAATCGGTATATTATTTTATTTACATAAAATTCTGCAATATTTTGTTGTGGGGAAAATACATTTCCTTTGCATGAACAGAGTGTCACCTCATTTTGCTCAGCGTGACTATGCCACAATAGATGGCGCCACAATTTTTGTTCTAATTAGCTTTGCAATAGTTATTTCTATTTTAACATGAATGTTAATATTTTCAACTAGATATCATACAGAACAATGTTAAGAGTATACACGGGCTGGGGTTTTATTTCATACGTTTTTTCATTATTCTTTTACAAATATGAACATAAGTTTGGTATGTTAACTTTTTGTTGTCTTTATAAAATAGAGTTACCGAGTTCATCAATGAGTTTTTTGCTTTCAAAAAAGTTCTACATAGTTATATAGAATTATTATTCTGCTTTACTTACAAAATATCTGATTGCGATTACATCTAATTTTTAAAAATTGTTTATAATTACTAAAGCATTATTATTCACATAAATACAAAATTGCACTTTTTAAATTTTCCATTCAAATTTAAGAAAATATCAATTCTAAAAACTGGAATTAAAATTTCCAATTATAAATTACAATTAATTGAATTTCAGAAAATCATATCAAAACGTCGGAAATTATAATTTTAAATTTAGAAGACATCAATTGCATCTTTAATATGTAAATTTTATTCGTTAAACACAAATTGAAATTCCAAAACAAACACCAAATATGTTTACATTTAAAAAATGTTTACATTAAAAAAAAAATTGGCATTCAGGAGAAATTAATAGCTTTTCAGTAACTTCTTTTAACGATTGTCGAATCGTTAAAAAAAGAAAACCAAAATTATCAGTAAAATTTTTAAACGATATTTGCTATTGTTAAAGTCAGCTGTTGTTGTTATCTAAACGACAACTATTTTTGTGTTGTTTATTCAATCGATAAAAACTTAAATTTTTAAGTTGAAATGTCGTCATACGTAAATAAAAATCATAAAATAGTGAAAATATTTAGCTTTTATTAAAAAACTTTTTTATATAAATAAAAAAATTAAATAGCATATTCAATTCATTATTTAATTTTCAAATAAATAAACAGAAATATTAGTAAAAAAAAATAGAGATATTAAACATAAACATAAAATCATCCTGTCAAACACGAAGTAATTTGTTTTTTTTCTAATCTTCGTGTTTTTCGCTTATTTTAACAGAGATGCCACTCGTTTACAATTTAAATAAATAGAAAAATAGATTTGTCGACTGTCGTTAAGATGTGTGTACTTAGTGAATCACTTAATCCTCAGTGCAAACAACAATAGCTGTCGATATATTTTGCGATTGTCGGATCGTTGAAATTCTGTCGGATCGTTGAATTCGCACTACAGAAAACATTAATTTAAATTCAATGAATTTTAGAAAACCTCAAATGATATTTAAGAATTGCGAACATAAAAATTGTTCTTGAAAACCTTGTCCTTAACAAGGTTGATGAACATAAGGATTTGGGAATCGTTTTTGATAAACAATTAATGTTTATTAATCATATTAATTATATCATTCCGAAATCTTATACAGTCTTAGCATTTATTCGGCGAAATACTCGAGAGTTTAATGATCCGTATACAAAGACATTTTTATATAATGCTTTTGTCCGTCCGAAATTAGAATATGCTTCATTTATATGGAGTCCATATGTTTCCGTTCATGTTAATCGTGTTGAAAAAGTTCCAAAAAGATTTTTAAAATTTGCTCTTTCTACAATTCATTTTACTGATCCTATTCCTAGTTATTTGGCTCGTTGTAAATTAATTGATCTTCAAACTTTAGAAGTTCGTAGAAATATTTCTTCACTATTATTTATTCATGGTCTAATAAATGGATCCATAGACTGCCAAATGCTGCTGTCTCTTATTAATTTCCATGCTCCAACTAGGTCACTTAGACAAAATCTATATTTCTATATATCTGCTTATAGAACCGAATACGGTTTATATGAGCCAATTGATAGAGCTTTAAGATTGTATAAATGATAATTCTTTAATTGATTTTAGTTTTACTTATTATGTTTTTAAAAACTGTTTAGAACATGTAAATTTTTAGTTATAAGTTTTAGTTTTAAGTTTGTTATCTAGTCTGTAAGGATGTAATTCCAAAGACTTAAATAAATAAATAAATAAATAAACGCAATTTGATGAGAATGTTATTTATACATATATTATTTTTCACAATTTTTTTTTTGATGAATATTTGAAGTTTTTCAGAAAATAAAGAGAACAAATTATTTTATTTAAAATGTTTGGGACATTTGGTTTTTTGCGTTTGGCATCCCTAATTTAATTATTTATTATTATAAATTTATTCTCTGTTTTCCAAATATGGCAATATTTTAATAAAAAAATTGAGAGCTTTTTTTTGGTTATTATTTTGTTACTCCATCCGACTATATGGCCGCAATGAAAATATATTTCGCCAGTTAAAAGAAACTATACAGCCATCTCCAATTAGCACGATTTAATGCATATAGCCACCCTACAAACCACTACCTTTGCAATGGAGGTTAAGGCGAGCTATTTAATTAGCAAAAACTAAATTAAACGAGAAGTTATGTCATATAACCGGAAACGCATGCATATAGGAAACGCATGCATATTTTTCCAATATTTTGTTTACATTTATTATCAATACTCAAACCGAGGTGGAGGGTATAAAAGATTCGGCACAGCCGAATTTAACACTCTTGTTTTTAAATAAAAATAACACTTTCAACTTTTTTTTACTGTGCAAAGATTTTCTTGCGAACTGTTCGTACATCCATTTTAATATACATAATAGATAGATAGATTAATAATTTTTGATTGTTATAACTTTTTACATTTTTCTTTTTAATTTAGAGAAAAATGTCTGTTTGTACCCAAAAAGACTACAAGACTACCGGCAAATTACAGTTTAAATCTCATATTTTTCTACCCGATTCAGAGGAAGTTTTGACGATTGCTACAGTAAATTTTGAACAAAAGCGTATTTTTAGAATTAACCCGCATTCCAAACAAAATAAATCTGCCTTCATATATGGGGGGTATATTATGACAATGAAAGTTGAGTCGTAAATAAAAAAAAAAAATTAAAATTAACCTTACCAAGAACATTTTTATGAATCATCAATTCTTAATGCATAATTAGCATTTTTGTCATTTCATAGACAGTACTTATGTAGTTAAACAATTGTCAAACAAATATGGGAATGAAATTACGAGTATGAAAAAAAAATAAAAAACAAAAAACAAACATAAAAAAGCGTCTTACCTGAATACTGGGAGCAATAAAATTAAAAAATATCACAGTAAAGCATAGTAGATGAAACGACTTTTTAGTTGTGGCTGCAGGAGAAGAGGAATTTCGACGATTTTTGTGAAATGGCCTTGAAACTGGTTCCGCCATTGTCATCATCATCATATTAAATAATATTAGGCCCTGAACTGGTTGCAATTGTAGTTGTGGCTGATGAGAGAATGGAATGATTTATTTATACACTATATTGTAGTTGTAGTGCCCTTGTAAAGGCCACCGTTATTTTTTTACACTTCTCCTTTTAGGGTGTTGTTTAAGTAAACAAACAGCTGGTGTTATTATTGTTATAGTATTGTACTAGTGGCGTAGAGCAACAGTTCCTATGGTTAGAACAGAGAATTGTCTTAAACCATACAAATAAAATATACATACATATATTTTATGTTTATTAAATTCCGTTGCACTTAAATTATCATAGCAGCAGCAGCAGCACTAGCACACAAACACTCTGAAACTTTCACTCTCGCACACTATAATTTATTGAGAAGGATAAACGTGATGGGAAGGTGAAAAAAAAGAAGACCCACCCCAATAAAAAAAGAATGTTAATAGTTTTTCTTAATTATTGTTTCTTGCATTTAACAACCCCAAAAACAAGAATAAAACTTTTAGGTGGTGTCAAACGATTTATTGGTTAGATCTGAGATATTGTGGTAAACCGGATTTTGTAGTCTGGACACTGCTGGTGATATATTTCGTTAGTAATATTCAAATTGCCAACTTTTGAAAAGAAAAAGTTTGCCGATTTGCAATTAAACTGCAGTGGCAAAAAATCTCTGCGATAACGGCGCAATGAGAAATAAAAAATAAAAATTCAAAGAGCACTTATGCACAACAAAGACAGAAGAGAGCTTATGACGCACGATGGGATAATTACATGAAATATATTTTTACTAGAAAAAATTAATTTTTCTGATTTGCTATATTTGAAGCATTTCACTTTTTTGTTTATTTGATGTGTCTACTTTTCATTTTTTTTCCAGTTTATTATAACCAAAAATAACACAAAATTTTATATTTCGTTGCAATTATCTTTCTTTTGATTGTGTCCGTAGCTTCTGTTGTTTTTAATTAATTTTCTTTCTGTTGTCTTTCTTGCAAGATGGAGAGAAATCGAATTTTCACACATCTGACGAAATGTTTTGTAAAAAATCAATAAAAATAAATTTCACTTGTTTTTTTGCCTTTGTGTATATGTATGTTGTTTTTACTTTTTCAATGTTGAAAAAATGTTATTTCGCCTTTAGCGGCAGCCATTAGTTTTGAATTTATATTTCTTTTATGTTTTCTCGATATAAATATATAATTTAGCTACACAAATTTATCTTCCAACAGTGGAAAATGTAATTTTAATTAAAAACAAAAAAAGGCCAAATGTTTGTTTCCGTATCTTTTAATTTAAAACAATGCAGACGAATCAACCACAGCTAAATAAAGACTGAAGAATAGTTGCATATTCGTGTATTTAGAAAACCTTTTGTTAGTAGAGGTGATGGCCAATAATGTTGTGTGGGTAAATTTTATCCCTTTTTAGTACCTTTTACAATTAAATTTTACTTCCAAAATTTAAGTGTGTGCGTTGTTTTTAATATTAAAATTATATTAATATAATCAAATATAGTTAATCAACACAAATTTGTGTTAATAATTTGCGTAAAATATACTTTTTAATGTACATTTATTTACAACTCTGTTTTTGAGAAATGGTATTTATTTTTCGATAGCACTGAGATTTACAGGGCAACCATGAATATTTTATAAACAAAACAATTTAGAAAATGAAAAACTTTATTTAAGGTGCTATTACACGAAATGTTTTTTACATATGTACTGTCACTTTTTTATCCATATGAATTTCTTCATGTCTGTCAAAATTGTCTTCTTACATACGATTCATAATTTTTGCTATCACACGTGCGTATGTATTTCCGTATGACATAACCTCTAAATGTAAACAACAGCTGATTTAATTTGTGAATTTACAAAAATTTTTTGTTAAAAAAAAGGTTATGTATTTTTCAATTGTTAATTAATACTAAACAATTTATTTTTCTTTCAATATTAATCTTTAAAATGTACTCTGTTTTTCTTTCGCCACAAGCAGTGTTGTATTTTCACTTGTTTGTCATGCAAAAATAGAACCTGTTCTAATTGAAAAATGTACATGTGACTTTTCTCATGTATTGTACATAAACAATGTTTTATATGTATCACACGATGTTTACAACTTTTGTTGTGGGAAAATTTGACAGTACATATGTAAAAAACACATCATGTAATAGCACCTTTAATAGAGGGATATTATTCAGGAAAGAAAAATGTTCTGGTGCAATTCTATTCAACGATATGATCGTAATCTTATGCTAACTACACACCAGGCAACGGTTGATTCAACGGTTGCATCAACCAACGAAAAATATCAAAAATTTTTGATATCTCTGCTCGGTTGAGGCAACCGTTGCTACGTGTGTATCATTGTTGCTACAACACATTGAAGCAACCGTTGCCTGGTGTGTAGCCAGCATTGTGAATCTAGGTGCAAAATTAAAGATTAAAACGATTTTTAACAAAGAACTCCCAAACATTTTTGAATTGAAATAATTTTATTAAGTTTCTTTTGTGTTGTCACCTACTGTATATATTTTATTTATTTTATTTATTTCAAGTATTGTAATATAAAGCCATACAGGCCAAGTAAATCTATATTACATAGCAATAATCCTGTGATCAAGAGACTTACAAATATCTTAACATATTAACAAAAACAATATCGTATATCAGTAATTCAACATATCGACTCCCCAGCCGTAACGTAAGATAAAGAGAAAACAAAGTAAAAGTCAATATTATAGTACAAATGTCCCAATTAGCGATAGCCATAAAACAAGCAGTTACGTAATGAATTAGAAAATTCAAGAAAAGAATAACAAGGAAAAGAAGTAGCACAATCTTAGCAATGTATGTGATAGCTACAAAAATATTAAACAAAACTAGCAAAGTGCTGAAGCAGTTTTAAACGAAAGACATTGTTCGACTGCGAGAAAATACATAGCTCATAAGGCAGTCGGTTCCAACATCGAGCCACCTTGACCCCAAAAGACCTTTCAAACAAAGACCTCACAATCCTAGGAATAAATACTTGAGGGCTTCTAGTAGATCGTGAAAAAATAAATACATTACATAATTTAATAGGTCTGCCAGTTTTTATGATCCCAAGAAATAAAATTAAATTACGGTATCTAACAAAGTTTTCAAATGAACATCCAAGGAAGCGATGAACATAGCTCGATATATGAACCCGTCTTCCTACACCATAAATAAATCGCACAATTGTATTGACTATACATTTCAGTTTTTTAAAATGTATGCCAATTGTACCTGATATCACCTCAAGTCCCTATAAAACCTGCGACATCAAGAGGGAATGACCTAATCTTAACTTGATTCGAAAGGGTAGGAAAATATTAATGGAATAAATCCTACGCAATGAGCCCCAGATTCTACCAGATAAAGCATCAATATGAGGTTTGAAAGACAGCTTATTATCAAGCACAACCCCTAAACACCTTAGTTGGCTACAAAATTCAAGCACAGATTCACCTAAGAAAATATTAAAGTCAATTAAGAATCGATTAGTAGGGCCAAACATAATAGCCTTAGTTTTAGAAGAATTTATGGATAATGAGTTTGTCAAAGCCCACTGTGAGACACACTCCAGACAATGATTTATGTCATGTTCTAAGACA
Organism: Cordilura impudica; assembly: GCA_963682025.1. NCBI lineage: Eukaryota > Metazoa > Arthropoda > Insecta > Diptera > Scathophagidae > Cordilura > Cordilura impudica. Next base: position 229,183,898 of record OY821518.1, on the reverse strand, counting down.
TCAGAAAAAAAAGCGGCTACCTTTAAATAGCAAAAAAAAAACATCATCAGCAAATATGAACGTATCACAGGTCCTTGAGTCAGTAGTCACATGGAAATCATTTATATACAAAATGAACAATAGAGGACCTAAAACGGACCCTTGAGGTACACCAGAGTAAAGAGAAAGTAAGCCAGATCTAAGACCACTTAGTACCACAAAGATCTACCACTCAAATAGGATATTATTAGTTTACAAGCCGAATTTGAAACCCCAAATTCATATTTAAGCTTATATAACATTCTCATACGGTTAATAAGAGTTGAAGGCTTTAGAGAGAACAAGTGAAATCAAAACACTCAATTTATTTATAAAAGGGTCGTAGTGTAACCCTGACGAAAAGCATACTGAGATTCATAAATATGACTAGATGTAAACTGAAGTATCTGATCTTTAAGGAGATGCTCGACAGCTTTAGACAATGCAGGAAGTATAGAAATGGGTCTTAGATCATCAGGACTATTTACTACTCTCGATTTAGGAATGGGAACAACACGAGCAGTCTTCCAAGCAATGGGAAAATTCGATGTAGTGAGAATAGTATTTACCATGTTCAAAATAAGGGTCGATAAGTACGGAAACAATGTTTTTATAAATTTAATAGGAATTCCGTCAATGCCAACCGACTTTGACTTCACTTTATTAAGGGCTTCTAGTAGTTCCATCTCACTCACACAACGAAAGGAAAAAGACTCAGCAACATCATCCAAATCATCAAGGTCAACATGATCTTGATTACCCAGATCCATACCACCTGCAAAAAAGTTATTAAGAACCTCATCATCACCATCCCAAACCACATCATCATCCCCTACACACCCAGAACGCCTCAGTACTCTCAACAAACCAGTAGAATCTAATCCCCAAAAAAGTTTAGAAAAATGCCTCCTTTTCTCTCTCCGAACCACATTTTTAGCCCTATTACGAAGCCTACAATAATTTGACCAATTCTGATTTGAACGCTCAGACCGAAAAGCAGCATACGCTAAATCCCTCAATGATCTTGCTAAGACAATATCTCTTGACTCCATCCAAACATTTCTTACATTATGTAGTCTTTTCCTCACAACAGGCACACAAGCAAAAAGACTATCAAAAAGCGAACAAAGTAAAGAGCATTTATTATCCACATCACCAGTATTAAAAAACTCAAAGGAATCAAATTCGTTCAACAAGAAAAATAAGCCATCCCAATTTATGTTACTAAAATCGCGGTATTCAAAAAACTCCGGAATAGCTGTCATATTAAAGCCAAGAGAAGCAAAAATGAATGCACGATCGGAATTCGATGGGCACTGTATCTGATCCGAAAAGGAGATCAAGGAAATATTGCTTACTAAGAAAAAGTCTAGCAGTGAGGTGGAATTGTTGGCCATATTAAAATGAGTAGGTTTAGAATTGTGGGAAATGAATAGGTCAAATCTCCTACATAGGGATCGAAACAAGTTACCCTAAGTAACATTAAATAGGTTACAATTGAAGTCACCAACCACTATAATGTTGGAATATTTCGAAAAAAGCTCACCAAGTCTATTTTCAAAAGTGACCAGATTACCACCTGGTAGATAAACTACCCCAAACAAAATTTTTATACAACCAAAAAATAATTCTATGAAAAGAGACTCACAAACACCCGCATCAGATACTTTGAAGATTGGCTTAAACTTAATTTTACTGGAGATATAAATTCCAACACCCCCTCCTCTAGATAAAAATTCAGATGAACGATCATTACGACAAAACTTATAACCCGGAATATCCACTGCCCGATTTGAGACTTTATCGATCAACCAAGTCTCTGAGACAGCAAACACATCGAACACATTAATTACAGGACCCATATTATTGTTAAAAGACATCAAAATTAGCAAAAAAAAAAAACGTTAATATGGGGAGCCAATATAAGCAAGAAGAATTTTAAAAAATTAACATATTACACAGTAAATAACAATTCATAAAACTGAATATTATTCAAAAATAAACCAACTGGTTAAAATATATGAGAAAAAATAAAACAAATCAAAAAAGAGAAAAAAAAAATTTAAGAACTATAAATAAAGCTGGTAATGATTTCGAAAAACTATTCAGCAACAACAACAGCACCTCCCATCAACAACGCAGCACATCTCAAGGCATCACATTCAAGTATCTCGCCATTAATCATTGTCAATTTAGCTTTAGGCTTACCTGAATTTATTACCTTATATTTGCTTAAAATTTTGTTCTTAAGCAGCTTACTACATTGGGAATTTAATTTGCCAACAGCAGGAGAGTAATTATCATTTAAAATCACTCGCCGATCAAGATCCAACTTAGAAACATTGGGATCAAAGACAATATCAGAACCTTTCAGAGGACGGGCCCTCATGTTATGGAAATAAGCTATCATAATCTCATCCCGCAGCAATACACTGTTAAATTTAACCAATATCGCTTTTTTAGAGTTAATGTAGCAAACGTAATTAATATCATGAAGTGTTAGGTACGTCGTAAAACGACCCTATCTTAACAATAGGCTCAGTAATGGATTTTAGACCATCTGGTAAGCCACCAATCACCACGTCAGCACGGTTTAATTTCTTATAAATCATACTGTTTTCCACCTCCAATGACAAAATTCTGATATCCGTGGAGGATTCCACTTGCCGTATCAGCTTATTGCAGTCGAGCACATCAGATTTAATAGAACTTACGCTAATCGAAATTTCACTTTTAAGATCGGCAATCACATCAGCAAACGCTTGTTTAATGGAGGCACGCTCACGATCAATTTTTATATTCAAGGTATCAACTTTGGAATTTATGTCATAAAATTTAGAATTTATGCCATCAAATTTAGAATTTATGCCATCAAGTTTAGAATTTATGTCATCACGCAGTGACCGCTGGCCGCCTGAGCAAAGACTAAGCTTACAAGAGCTACATATATAAGACAGTACTTTAACGTCCTTCAATGCATCAAGGTCATCTTCAGGAATATTAGCGCACACAGCATGTACCCACGACGAGCACCCATCACATTGAATGCAGCCTGAATTCCCAATATTAGCATTGCAATCACCACATTTATAATTCTTTTTCGCCGGAGCCATTGTATTAATGTATAGGAATAATTTTTGACTATAATTAATTTCGCAGCTTAAAAGACTTGTTTAGTTTAGTAACTTAAAAAAAGAACAATTTAAATGGCGGCAGTTGGAATCCAGCAATTAGGCAAATACAATAGCAGCAGCGTGTTACACAGCAAGTAGCGTAGAAGAAATATCTCGTCGAAAAAACACCAAATTCAATTTACTCCATAAAGTAAATAATATTTGCAATTTAAATATAGCAATAAAACACTTTTTGTAGCTTTTTAGACTTGTTTAAATAGTTTTATCAATTAAAAAATAACCAGTTGACAATAAACGTGTCTACTCAGGCATAGAGTTGCCAATTAATCCAATTAGTTTGACTCAATTTTATTGATCAGATAAAAGGAATTGAGTCAAATTACCTACAATGGAAACTTTTAAAAATGTATATTTTTGATGACTTGAACGATCCATACCAAAGAGATTGATCACAAAATTAAAAAATTTTTTATTAATTTAAAAATTATTGCTTTATTTATTTAAAAAGAAAAATATATTAATATAAAATAGCTTTACTTTAAAAAATATCAAAACTTAACCCTCTAACTGGCAAAACAGAATCCGTTAATTTTTTTATCGGGAATTTTACTAAGGGTAAACAATGGTCAAAAATTACGATTTTCAAAGTTTCAGGTAAAACAAATCAGCCGTTTAGCCGCCAGATAGATTTTTATTTTGCGCTCCTATAGGGTCGCTTACCAGTTTGAGCGTAAAAAATATAGATAGGTAAGAACTATGTAACTATATATTCAATAGTGGTTTTTATTAGAAAATAAGAAGAAAAAAGTTGAAAATAAACAATAAAAAGGCTTAATAAGTAATGAAAAGATTAAACACAACGATGATAGGCGCCGAAACAATTTTTTGCAGTAGTTATGCAGAGATGCAAGTGACACTTTTCACAAAAAAATTGTATTCTGGACGTTTTACATAACTTGCAAAATCTTTTTTCACTGTTTCCCAACATTATTGGGTTATGGTTGAATCCGTCATAACGAATATCATCAATGGGCTTTTTGGCTTTCTGACCAATCCTCAAATTACATGGTGGTGTTGATGCTGTTGGTGGTGTTGTGGGAGTAGGTGGTCGCGATGTTGGTCGGCCAACAAATCGTTTATCTACAAACTTGACAAAACCACTGTCAATTTTTTCGCGAAATTCAGGTAACTGCAGCAATTTTTCATTCTGAACCGAATCAGTCGAATCATTTCTCTTTTCAGCGTGAATTCGTCGATATAAAATATATGAATTTGTTGCGGCCATGTCAACGAAATGGTAGAAAAGCCGAACCATCATATTTCGTGTTTTCGCCCTTATATGGTAGCGGCCCATGAGTCCGTCCATTAAATCAACACCACCCATGTGGCTGTTGTATTCACGTATTATTTGTGGACATTCAACTTCGATGAAACGCTTTTGCTTCCGATCAAACCGTGATGCTTTCGCTGCTTGATGCTCCGGATTTAAGCGCAAGAACGGCAGGGCTCCAACATATGTTGAGGCTAACCGGACAGACTTATTGTCTTTCCACAATACTGTAGAAATATCCACACCATATGCAGTACTCACTTGGGAGTTTACATTTTGGAATCCTGTTTACACGAATGGTTCCTAAACTGTAAATTCCTCTGGCACGTAAATATACCAATAAAGGTAATGAGGTGTAAAAGTTGTCGAAATATAATATATGATGTTTGAAGTTTGGGATCGTTTGAGATAATCGAACAACAACATTCGAAGTGCTTCCAAGATCCGGTTGACCGTGCAGCACCACATTATCCCCAGCTCCGTTATAAATTTCGAAACGATATGCGAAACCGGTCGAATCACCCCACTTATGCGGCTTGTTCGGCATATATTGCCTCAAATGATGCCGCATTTTCGTAGAGCACATTTGCTCGTCTACACAGAGCCGTGCCGTTTTTGGTACACTGTCAAACCGCTCGTTTAGTGCAGAGGCTAGCTTGCGGATTCGAAATAGTGGATCATAGCCCAGCTCACCCTTCCTTTTTCGATTGGTCTCATCTTCAAATGACAAGTGCTTTTTTATGGTCATGAAACGCTTAACCGGCATTGTATTTGCAATGGGGACGAAAGCATTTTCAGACCAATAACTTTCTAGATTTGGATAACGATAGAGCGACATACGTATATAGCATAATGCCTGTATATTTATAAACCTCTACGTTATCAATTTGGAAGGTAACATTTATATTTCCTCTCAATGCATGTCGGTTGCTCTCTTCAGCAATCAATTTTGTTATTTCTGGTTTAAAAAAAATAGCAAAACAACTGCATTGGTGTTTCGAGCTCTTTTATGGCTGTTGGCAAACTACAATCACCTTGAAAGCAACATCGTTCACATGCAATTGTATGTTTTTTTGTTTCCATACAATATTGGAAAATTCTTTTGAATCTTTTTGAATAGTTGCAATATCTAAAAATTCAAAAAAGTATGAATATATATTTCATTTTTCCACTATATAAAATGATAAATTTACCTGTACCGCCTGTAAAACCAGCTACACCTGGATTAACTTCAGGGCCAGTTATTTCCATCGACGGTAATGGTGATCGACCCCCTTTTTGATGGTCTGAATAAATTTAAATTCGCTGCTTGCGGCTGCACATCGGTGGAAGTCGATGGCTGAAGCTCTGTTTCCATATTTTCTTCATTAGAAATAGGAAGAATGGGGTGCAGAGTTGACAAAGTCGATTGCACATCATCTATGCTCATATCGATTGACAAATTTATAGCATCCACAAATAAGTCCGTATTATCGCAAGCCTTTCCAAAAATACCAAAAAAAATTAATAACAATTCATTACAAAAATATTAAACTATGTAAATATTGATAAAGTACATTTGCAAGGTGTTCATCGATTGCTCTTTCATTTTCTGGACTTATTTGATGGATTTGTGGATCGAAATCAGGGTCTTTTATGCTGTCGTCGCTGTCATAATCATCTTCATCTGCCTCCTCATCCGTTTCAACAGAATCCATAATTTCAGCGATTTCTTCCTCAGACAATAAATTTAATTTGTATAATTTTTTACGCTCCATTGCTATAAAAAAGGGAAGCAATAGAAAAATAATATGAAAGGAAAAAAGTACACGTAAACTGGTAATCGCTCTTATAGGGATGCATTACTTTTACTTACCTGTACGTTGTAAATATCAAGAAAATCACTAAACTATGATTTATATGAACTCAAAATGATTCCAACACTATGAAAAAAAATTCACAATCACTTTGGTATATTATAAATATAAATTATATTGAATCAAAAACTCGGTTCACAAAAAAATAATTTCACGTGCTATCAAATTGAAATTCTACATAAAAATGCTTATAAATATCAAACCAAACGTCAGATCGGCTTGGTTGTTGAACTAAAAGCTTCGGTATAGTATTGCCATCATATATTTGTTTGGGTGAACTTTAATTGATTGCCACCTGTCGTATTAAAGTGAATTTTGTGATGCTTCCCTACAGGGATGCTTACCAGTTAGAGGGTTAATATTATGCTGTTGACAAAACATTGGAAACCTTTATTATACAATTAAAAACTTTCCCACCACAACGCAATAATTGAAAACTTTACCTCCACAATTGTTGATGGTATCCATTGAAATTTATTTTCGCTCTGAATTAACGAATTGTATCCGTTTTATTTGTATAATTGCGTGTCCGGGGCACATGTTCCTCCTCGTATGGATACATTATGTCATCTAGAATTTACATGTATTCAATTAGAGTATCTTTTACTACATGATTTTGATCCATTCCAAACTTAATATTTTTATTTGTGTATTTTGGGTCGTCATGCAAAAGTTTTTCCATCATGGACTCATCTGAAAAGAGAATAGTATTCCAATTCCATCATCACCAGTTCATGCTTTTTTTAGTGAAATTTACGCGAGCCAGATGATTTTTCTTTGATATTAGTGTATACTTCGCAGGACGATAACAACCAAAATCAGCTCTAATAGCATGTTCAGACGGCAAAATGAACCACTTGATTCGCTCTCTGAATCATGATTGTGAACCTTGGTGTTCAGACGAGTGTTCTTGTTTCATTTTGACGCTTATATTTTTTGTGCAAATATTTGAAGACATCCTTCTACACCCCAAAAAAGCATCGGGGATCGATGGGATCAATAAGAATAATTCTGTTTATTTTTAATGCTATAATACGCCTTGAACATTTTCCCCTAGAATGGAAAGTTTCACTCGTTACAATGATACCTAAACCAGGTAAAGATCACACAAAGGTCGATTCGTATAGATCAATAAGTTTACTGTCCAACTTGTCAAAATTATTCGAGAGAATTTTGGTAAACAAACTTACCATATCCGTAGATAAAAATAATGTCATTCCAGCACATCAATTTGGTTTCAGACGAAAACATAGCACCACTGAGCGAGTTTACAGAATTGTAAGTGCCATAAGAAGAGCTTTTAAAGAGAGAAAGTACTGCTCTGCACTTTTTATAGACGTCTCGCGAGCCTTCGACCGAGTTTGGCACGAGGGACTCCTCTATAAAGTTAAACAGTTGTTGCCCCCCCCCCCGAACACACATAAGCTAATGGAGAGCTTTATAATTAATAGAAAATTCTCTATAAGAGAGAAAAGCTTTGTGAGCCCTCCACAGACAATTCATGCTGGTGTACCACAAGGTAGTATCTTGGGCCCGCTTCTTTACATCTTTTACACATCAGACATGCCAACAAATAAAAACACACTTACGTCGACTTCTTCGGATGATACTGCAATTCTAAGCGTACACGAAAACCCCTCAAAAGCATCTCTTCTTTTACATAGCCATATTGAAGAGTTGGAAGATTGGCTGGATATGTGGAAAATTAAGTAAATGAACAAAAGTGAATCCACGTAACTTTTACCCTAAGAAGGGAGACTTGTCCTCAAATTCGAATTAGGAACCAGTCTATACCTCAACATTCCTCTGTTAAATATCTCGGACTACATCTTGATTGCCGACTTACCTGGAAAAGTCATATAGACGCTAAATTGACACAAATAAAATTTAAATTAGTCCATTTCACATGGCTAATTGACAGGAACTCAAAGTTAAGTCTCGATTGTACGCTCATGATTTATAACTCGATTTTCAAACCCATTTGGTGCTACGGTATACAGTTATGGGGAACAGGCTCAGCTTCAAACACAGAAAGAATACAAAGATGCCAAAACAGGATTTTGAGAATGATTACAGGATCACCATGGTACGTGGAAACTCACGTTTGCACAGAGACTTAAATGTTTCTCTAGTAAAGTACGAAATCACTAGATATAGTGAAATTATTTGGAAAAGCTAGAGTCTCACCCGAATCCTCTAGCACGTAACTTAATCAACAGTCGTATCCACCAACGCTTAAGAAGAAGGGAGTCTGCTGATCTCATTGGATGAAAAATGGATTGATACAATTATTTTTTTTTATCATTGGATTACATATGTATATACACACATAGAATAAATGAATTTTGTCTGGATTTAATATTTACGTTTTAGTTTTAAGATTTGAATAACTTATTGTTAGTTCACAAACCTATGTGAAGATTCAATAAATAAAGAAAAAAATCCTTCTACACTTTACGTTTCACTATTTCATGTTTTCCATTTTTATTTGAATATATATATGTAAATATATCCTTTTTATTTTTTAAATGTTTCTATTTATTTTATTGCACAAATTAATTTTTTGTTGTTTCTTTGTTTATATATTTTTGGCAGCTATTTCAGATAAACTAGCGACAATTTCTTATCAAACTTGGAGATAACACTCAATGTTTCTAGGTTCACAACTAGGTTCATTTTGAACCAAGTAGACTCGCTCTCAAAATTTTGTATGGCGAATCATGTTGATTCAATCATGATTCGGGCGCGAACCGTGATTGAGAGAGCGAACCTGTCCGTGTGAACATAGCATAATTCTTCGGGAAATAGAATTTTCTTGTGTTTTACGTGAGTACCTGTCTCGTTGACATAACCCCACAGGAAACAGTCGGATTAGGTAGCACTTTTGGACAATTTTTAAACCCTCTTCCTATTAAATTATTCTATCTTTGATTCGTTTTATTTGCCCTGTCGCTTAAATGCTGATTCGCCACGATATTTCTGGATAATTTTTGAAATTGTGGATTTATTCATAAATTTTCTTTCGCTTAAGACAAGCAGTAAAATTATTTATTATTCTGGTTTTTATCTCTTCACAAAACTTTATGTTTGCCATTATTTTATAATAATTAATTCTTAGAATAAAATATTGAAAAATACAATTGTGTTTAAAAGATGATGGAAAGAAAACGTCGAAAACTATAAATATTTAAATAGTGGTTAAGATTTTGTACATTTTCTTTAATACCATCTATTTTTATTGTGTCAATCAACTTTGGTGCATATGTTTAAAAGTTTTCATTGTTTTGTAAATACTAAAAAATACTTTTTTTCGTTTATTTACTTCTTTTTAAATTGCATTTTTTGTATCATATATATTATTTTTCGATAGAGAACACACCAAAGCTTGGTTTTGTAATAATTTTAGAATTGAAACGCTAAATTGTTAAAGGAAAAGTGTAGCTGGTTGTCAAAAATAAGAGGCACCCTGTTACAAAATGATTGAAAAAGCAACAATATTATTGTAATTGAATAATATTGTTATTGTTTACGAAAAAAAAATAAGTTTTGCAAATAAACGTATTGCTTTAAAATGGCAGCAAATACTGAAGAACCATTTGAAAGTCAGGATGTAAGTGAAACGCTAATTTCATTCCCATGAAAATATATTTTTACTTTCTACAGTTCGACGAAGAAGAGGGCGAAGAACAATTTGTTCCTACAAATGCTGGTCGAAAGCGTTTGTTTAGCAAAGAATTAAGATGCATGATGTATGGCTTTGGAGATGATAAAAATCCATATACGGAAAGTGTAGACCTATTGGAAGATTTAGTTATAGAATTTATTACCGAAATGACACACAAAGCTATGGAAATAGGACGTACTGGACGTGTTCAGGTGGAGGATATTATCTTCTTGGTACGTAAAGATGCCAGAAAATATGCGCGTGTTAAAGACTTGTTGACCATGAATGAAGAATTGAAAAAGGCCCGTAAAGCTTTCGATGAGATTAAATATGTTGGTAAGAACTCTTAGTATGATTTTTCGTTTTCCTGAAAAATGTCAGTATAAAAATAACAAGGGCCAAATCACCGCATTCGATATTGAAATTAATCTATTTTCCAAAATAATATACTTAGAATAACAACTCTGTTACAGTTAACGAATTATGGACCCTAGTTAAGAATAAAAATGAAACTAGGGCTGACGTTTGTCCGTCTTCTGAAAATAATAAACCAAAATATGGAATTTCGATTGATTTTACCCGATATTGAATGCGTTGATTTGGCCCCAGGTAAACGAACATAAATTGGCTTTTATTAACTTATCAAGTATATAAATTGGTTATTTTAATTTTGTGACATTTTTATTACAGGCAGCGAGGCAAAAATTAAGTGACAAAAGAAACAGCAGTAGCCAGGAAATGGATTTAGTAAATAATATATATATATATTTAAAATTATATTTTCTCTTATTAAAACAAAAATACACACAGAATACTTTTATTCAATTAATCGAAATAATCTTCTATATCAATGTCAGGATTAAGGATATCATCACCAAATGGCGTTAAATCGATGTCGTTGAGAATAAGATTTTCACAAGTTTCGGCCAATTCTGTATTACCAATTAATATAGCTCCACGTAGTTTACCATTGTGCAACACAAATTTAATATATTCGTGGTCCGGAGTAGTGCGTATTAAGATTTCGTAATCCGTGCCCAATCCTTGCCCATTAAATCGACCTAACAATATTACTGGTAAGCCAAATAATTGCGTTACATGACCGAATAGTTCAAAACAAAAATCTTGATAAATTGTCTCTTGGTTAAAGGCGGAAGCCATACTTCTACCAGCCATACAACCCATTTGTCTAGCTTGTGTCCACAAACGCATTTGAAACCAGTGGTCAGCCTTGGGCCAATCAGCGTTACAAACATCGCCGGCGGCATAAATGAAATCGTTAGAAGTTTTCATCATTTCGTTGACTTTAATGCCATTATCTTCAGCAGATATCAGCAATTCTGGATTACAGGAAAAGTCCAAACGTGGTGTTACTCCCGTTGCAGATACAATGAAATCGCAATTTATTATTTCTCCAGATGTAAGATGCACATTTATGGAGATTTGATTTTTAGCAGCGTCTTCAATTTTTTCCAATTTTTGTATAAAAGATTTAAAGTGCATTGTAGGTTTTTTCTTGTTGGAATCAGAACCTTTTAAATCAAAATGTTTATGCCAGTCGGGTCCTAGGGCAGCTCCTTTTTTGTTACTTGCTTCCATGGGAGCTATTTCATCATATCGTAAACGTTTTATTACAGGTTTTGTGGGCGATTGACTCGGTTCGCCTTGATGGTTAAGTTTTTGTTCGAAAAAGTATGCAGCTCCTGGATCTATAAATTTGGATGCTATATGATTATCTTTGACCACCCAATGAACTTCCACTCCGCTGAGTTCATGGGCCAACTCACTAGCAATTCCACCATTTCCAACCAACACAATTTTTTTAGCTGTTTTCAATCTCTTCTGTAGTTCAAATACCGAATCTGTGTCTCGTATACCCAATATTAGAGAATTATTATTTTCAATTAGATGTGGGGTACCTCCGGTACACAAACACAAATATTTGTAAGATATCTTGCGTTTTTCTTTAGTCAAGATGTATTTGTTGTTGGCTTCAATATGTTGCAATTTATCAACGAACGTAACTATGGCCGGAGTCAAAAAGCCTTGTCCTTGAGAGCAAGTATCTACGGACCTTTCTTTTACATCAAACTTGAACAGATAACGAGCTACCGGCTCCAAATTGGCAACAGTTTTTATAATATTGGATTCGGTAATTAACAATATAGATTGTTCGGGACAACATATGGCCAATGTTTCGGCACAAGTTACACCGGCAATTCCTCCTCCAACAACGACAAAAGTAAATTCATGTGTGGTGACTACTTCTCCTTCCATTATTATGTCTGTCTGCATATTTTTGTTTGTTTTAATTAAAAAAAATTTAATTTTTAGATTTTACTTTGTAAAATTCACTATAATCAAATTCACGATATGGCACGTCGAATGTTATTAAACCATAATCCTTTGCCCTTTCAACGGCCACTATTAATTCTGTGTGTTTTTTCTGACACAATCCTGTCTTTGTATAACTCAACACTTCTCCAGAATGCGGTGATATAAACTGCTTCAACAACTCAATGTTACGATGATCCAATACTAAATACTCGTCTCTACATATAGGACAGGGATTACCCGTTGAGATGATGTTCTTTCTTATGCAGGTCTTTCGAGTTTTACGAGGTGGAAACATTCCCTTGTGATTACGTCGATATTGTTCCCACACAAATTGTTGTCCATATGTTTGTTGATAGGCGTCACTTTTTAAGTATCGTATTGAGGTTTCCACCGGTATTTTTTGTGATCTATCGTTTTTCATTAATTTTATTTCTTGTTCGGTCAATTCACGTTTTTCTTGCACTCCTTCAACGCCCTCATGTGTCACATTACTGTCAGTTGTATTTTCTTCTTGTTGTTTTGCCGAATGTTCGCATTTTAAAGCACGCGTTGAGTGCAGGTATCTTGAGAAAAATACCCCAGATCCAGTACGATTCAAGGCTATACGAGTTAGTACACTTCCCAATCCACGCGAAAATGAAATCATACTGCCTTTTTATTTTTTTTTCTCGCACAATTCTAGAAGAATATCGTTAACCTATCCTTCGTGCTGTTATATGATAACGACGTAGCGTTTTCTGCTATGACATTCGTTTACGTTAAAACGCTCAGCTGTTACAGTTGGGTTACAGTTGCCAGATTGATTTAATAATTTATTCGTTAATAGTACGTTTACAGCTAAGGTAGATTTTAGTTGAAATCTATTTCAAAATCTATACCGCGGTAACAAAATCTTTTCTTTTTTAGAATTTTCCATATTTCCATTTTCTATTGTTTTGTTTATTTTTGGTATTTCAAGTTTATATGTTTTATTTTAATCAGCCGTTTATTGTTGTGATTTAAATAAAACATATAAACTAGAAATACAAAAAATAAACAAAACAATAGGAAAATGGAAATATGGAAAATTCTAAAAAGAAAAAGATTTTGTTATTATATTATGCATCAAGAATGAAAAAATCACAAGCTGAAACAGAAATTTTGCGAAAAAAAACATCAGCATTTTCCACATTCATTATATAGCAGATTGTAATGAGCACATATAAGAATAAAACGTTATAACTTTTTAACTACTAAATATTTTTTACTATAGATTCGTCAGTTTTATTAATAATTAATATTTTATTTCCTTTTTATTCAACTTGTTTACATTTTTTTTTTGTTGTTAAATGTCAATTTTTCAGTCACTGCGTTGTAATTTTCTACTACAACAATAAAAATACACAGTTGTATCATTTGGTAGTGCCCAAGTTTGACAAGATCTTGTGAGATTTTGCTAAAATCTACTGAAGAGCTAGATTTTGTTTTGTATGGGAAATCTAATAAAAATGAGGTAGATTGTGCTCGAAATCTCGTATATACTAGATTTTGCTTAATTGTAAACGTACTATTAAGATATATTTTAAACACTTGCCGTTTAAATTTTTTCCACCAATAAAAGTAATTGTTTAAAATTTAATCATACTTTGACTATTGTATCATCTCAAGTGAAAAACATTAATATTAGTTTTTGAACTTTTAACATAAACTTCAAAACAAAAAAAAAATATATATATCAGAACATCAACTTCAGAAGTTTTTGCAAAAATAATACAAAACCATTAATACTAAAAGTTAAAAATAAATATAATATTAGTGAGGGAAAAACTTTGATAAATTTTCTTGTTATATACATATATTTTTGAAAATTCTCAAATAATTTTATTTAGACGACTAATTGACACTTAAGGATATTTTCTAAAATGATAGTTTATTTAAACTGACAGGCAGTGGCGGCCCAAAAAATAATTTTTATCTCGCGCCCTAGGCAATCTTTTTTTGTGGCGCCCTTCAATAAAAAAACTTTGTTACTTTTATCAATGTAAATAATAACAATAATAAGAATTCATTTGTAAATCCATAATATTAATAGGCTAGGTGATTTCTTGTGACCGATGTTTTGTTCTACCGCTTTATCCCAATTTTGAAAAAAGGGTATATTTTTTGAAAGGTATTTCTTTTTAGCTGTTCACCAGATTTACGGATTTTAAAATTTTTGCCTTTGCTTTGAGTAAATTGCATTTAAAGTTGGGAAAAATTTTCTTTATATCTGAACATAATCTCCTTTTAGCTCGATACACTTTTCACACTTTAATTAATGGATTTTGGCTTTGCATTGTCTTGATGAAACAACACTTTTCTTTTCGCCGGTGATTGTTTTTCATTTTTGAGGATAATCAATAAAAATTATTCTTCGCGCATCCCAAACAACCTTAAATTTGCCTGCAGGTGGAACTGTCTTCGCCTTCTTTGGACACGTTTCTCCCAATTCAGTCCACTGTTTCTTTGTCTCAGGTGTGAAGTGGTGAACCCATGTCTCATCCACGGTTACAAATCGACTCAAAAACTCGACTTTATTGCGTGGCACTAATATTTTTAAAATCTTAAATTTCTGTAAAGTGTAGAGAAGTTTGTGACCCCCTCATTTTAATGGGAAATTAATAAGGTTTAAGTGATATCAAATAGATTTCAATATATGAAATTTTTAAGATGATAACTTCTAAAAATTTAGAAAATATATGTGTTTTAATAATATCGAGAGCTTTGAGTGGTTTTTCAATGGGATGAGGAGCAATTAATAATTTCTTTTTATTTTATATACATTTTAAAGATAGTACTTTATAAATATTTTATTCAGTTTTGCAAAAAGCATTTTTTTTTTACATTTTTTTTTAGAAAATACTACTTTACGTCCTAATTGCTAATCCCAATGTAATCCCACTCCAAAAATTTCCGGCTAGAAAGCTTACAGTTTAATTAAAACTAAAACTATTAGCTTGACCTTATAAATGATTTTTTTTTCCAGATTTTATAAGGAAGTATATACTGCTTTATAATTAATTTCGCAATTGTTTCACCTGCATATCTACCCAGAGAAAATTAAACATTTCAAGTTGTAACCTTATCTCTATATTAATTTGACCCATCACTGGAAGTTTTATTGTTAGTTGTCCAGGTAATTTATCACTGTAGTGCTGACGGCGAACAATGGTAGGACTGATAGAATTCTCCATTTACATGCAAAAAGCCGTTTGAAGATTTTAGAGGGTATTTATCTTAATATATAAAATGGTTTGTACGTATGTACGTAATGGCATCACGGCTGAGCCAAAGAAGCTGTCTACCTGATATTCCCACTATATGTTAGTGGGTTGTTCCGGAATGTTCTTTTTTGTGCATACATTTTTATATGTGGTCGTTAAAATTACCAGGAAAACTATATTAAAACAAATAAATGCACGTTAAAAACACTGACTATTATATTTTCAGTTTAATCAAAGAATTTTAGATTTAAACAACTGGCAAAGTAGTAAAAATTACTTTAAAAAAAATTATCGTTCTACATGGAGTGAAATCTCCGTGGCTTATTAATGAAAATCCTCTCTTTTGGATTTGAAATCAATTTTATTCTTCAACGTAATCCCCGTTAAGTGAAATGCATTTCTTCCAACGATCCTCTAACATCTTGATACCCTTGAAAAATATGATTTGTCAAACTCTTCAAAATAGGCTTCCGTCTCTGATATGTCTTCTTCATTTGTGGAAAATCTCTTTCCCTGGAGCCATCTTTTCAAGTTTGGGAACAAATAATAACCGCTAGGGGCCAGATTTGGAGAATACGGGAGGTGGGGAAGCAATTCGTAACGTAAAGACTTAAATTTTTTCTGAAGCCAAAGCAAGTGAATGCGCCGGTGCATTGCATGATGTTTTCACACCGAACAACAATGTTTAATCAAAACACGAAAATCTTTGCAATCCATTTTTTCTCAAACTTAAAAAACAGACTTATTGACATGTATGTTTTCATAATCATTTTTTCCTCCGAAGTTTGCATTATACAATGAAAAGATTTAATTTTAATTATATACTAGCAGATTGCAGCGCTTAAAATTCGAGTGCAATTTCTATGCAGCTTTATTTTTCAACTTGACCAATTCACAAACCAACACCTTTATGGTTTATTATTATTATGAATGAAGATAACAAACTCATTAACAAATTTAATAAAACACACAAAGCATATGTATAATTTTATGTATGTGTTGGTAGCAACTTTAAATGCAATTTACTCAAAATAAAGGAAAAAATATAAAAATCTGTAAATCTGCAAAACGGCTAAAAAGAAATACCCTTCAAATAATATACATTTGGTCAAAATCGGGATAAAACGGTAGAACAAAACATCGGTCAAAAGAAATCGCCTAGCCTATTAATATTATAGATAACATTTTTTTTGTTTTTTCATTCGGTGAAAAAATGATCAATCATCTGAAGCATAGCTGCCATGAGAAAAATATGGATTTTCGCAATTAAAACCGACAACACTTAACGTTCAGCCTTGAATTTAGAATATTATTTATCAATTTTTATTTTAGTAATTTTATTTTGCCGATTTTTTTTTTTTTTTTTGGATATTTTTTTTTTACGATTTTCGGTTTTGGTGATTTTTGGTTTTCATAGTACTTAAAATTCTTTTGTATTAGATTAGTTTTAGTTTTCTTTGACCTTTGAAATCATCAAAAAAATTTATATTTATTTATTGAATCTTTTGTATAGTAGATGCCACGAACATTAATCCCATCCCGCCCATTTTTTATCTGACTACTCACATTAATATCTGATGGACAAAGTTCCAAACCTTTCCATTTTATATTACTCCAGTTATATGATAATATATATTTACTTTGTATGGGTGGTCCGACAACCACTGTTCTGATCACGTCCATTTTTTGTTTGACTAACCACATGAACAACTTATGGGCTGACACAAGGTCCCAAGGCGCTCACTATTACAGTACTCCAGATATATGGCATATATTATTTACTTTGTATATAATAACCGAACCGACTACTTTTATATATGACGGACTCGTACAAACTGTGAAGGCTTTCCCTTTTATAGTACTCTAGTTATATGATAGTATATATTTACTTTGTGTGGGCAGTGCCATGCCCCTTGATCTGATCCTGCCCATATTTTGTCGGACTACTCATATTAATACTAGATGACCTCAGACAAATTTGCAAAACTGTATCTCTCATAGTATTTTCTAAACTACGACTGTATTCCCAGCAGTACAATTCTATTCGACCAGGTAACACATGCATGTTTATTTCAAAATTGTAGTTAAATACAATTTTTATACCCTCCACTCCAGTGTGCAGAGGGTATATATAAGTTTGTCATTCCGTTTGTAATAATTAGAAAAAAAAATTTGGACCCCATAAAATATATATATTTGTGATCCTTATAACAACCGGAGTTGATATAGCGATGTCCGTCTGTCCGTCTGTCCGTCTGTCCGTCTGTCCGTCTGTCCGTCTGTGGAAATCACGATGACGGCATCAATCGGGCAGCTAGGGTGCTCGTTGGCATAAAAAATGATTCATTAACATCCTGAAAAGTTTGCTATTTAAAATCGTCCAAATCGGTCAATTAGGGCCCGAGATTTGAATGAAGAACTAAAAAAAGTCTTGAAAAAATATAATTTTCTATGTTGTTCTTGTCACGATCACGCCCTCAATAGGATAGCTAGGGTGATAATTTTTAGTGAGAATGATTCACCAAATTCATGGGAAGATTTCTACTTCAAAAATCATTAAAATCGGTGGAACAGGTCCAGGTAAATCTATGAAAAATTAAAAAAAAAATGAAAAACATGATGTTTCCATATTGTTCCTGTTGTTATTCTAAATGTTGCATTGTTGTCATAGCTGGACTTGTTGTTTTTGTGGTCGTTGTGGTAATAATATAATAAAAACAAACCCTTTGTACATTTTTTTGTGAACTCTGGTAGAAAATTTTAAAAGTTTCCATTGTTTTGGCATCACTAAAAAAATTTGTTAGATCATTTCTGTCATTGCCACGAGCCTGCATGCAAAATTTCAGATCGATTGGCTGACGGGAAAGGGGCTAAAAATCGATCCAAAATTTTGTCGACAAGCAGACACTACCAGTTAATATAAAGGCAGTAAGTAAAGGGAGTAAAAGTTCACCAATAATTTAAAAAACAAATTTTTATGTATTAATTTATTTAAAGAAAAAAATAATTAAATGAAATAGTAATAATAATAAAAAAAAATAACATACAATACAAAAAAAAAAGAATATATAAATAAAATAAAATAAAGATAAATGCATTCATAGCATTATAATACATATAAAAGGTCAATGTTTTCTACCCGTAATCGTAACGAGTCAGTTGTTTTTTTTTACATGAAAATCATTTAAAACAGTTACCGAACGTAACCGGAACGTCCCAATACTTTTCATGTGAAAAAAAGGCTGACACGTTACGTAACAGTTACATGTCGCTAACTTGTTCTTTACACAGGCTACTGCTTTTGCAGCCAACTTCAAGTCTATTTATATAGTTTCGTAAGCATAACTGATAAAATTGTTTCTATTATTTTTTGCTGTAAGTAATAAATTATAAATATACTGAATTTGCAAACTAAAATGGATACATATATTGGAGGTGCTTTAATACAAAAGAGTTAACGAAACAAAATCAAAAAAAAAAAACAACTCTACAACAGCAACAATGGCAGTCATATGTTCTTCAAATAGAAAAAAAAAACTGCAAGTGTGTTTTGTTGGCTACAAAACAAAAATAGTGTTGACAATATAACAAAATATGTAAAAGAAGTTAGTGCTATGAAATATTTTATTTTGTTTAAAAAAAAAATCGCAAAATGAAAGGCTATAATTCCATTAATAATCAAAAGGCGTTAAACTAATTTATTTATTTTTACGTTGTACTAATGCATTTTAAATAAGTAAAAGTAATTGTATATTTAAATAAAAAGCATTTGTATTATATGTTGCTGTCGTATTCAGAAAAATCAAGTAGCTGACTATACGACTACAAATGCTGCTGCCAGCAGTCGTCTATGTGTTTCATTCATGATGTTGCATTTTTTTGCGAGCAATACTTACATATATTCTAAATAAAGAAATAATAGTTCTTTTCATACTGCGAAATCTATACAAATATATGTACAAATACTATATGTCAAATTTCAAATTTGCAATAATTGATACATTTTTGAAAGAAAATTGTATAATATGAAATGTCTTTAATTTATTTCATAGAAAACAATTTTTTGAGGTGCGTGGATTTTCCATATTTACTGTTTTACTATTTTCGTAATGAGGTTAAATGAGTTAAAAAGAATTTAATATATTTGAAAATATTAGGTGAGGATCCTCAAGATGTAATATACGATCGGTCTAAAACTTTTCACTTAGAGCCACAGTTAAATTCGAAACAACAAAAACCCATATATTTTGTGCATAAAGTTTAATATTAAATGTGCTTTTCTGAAATGCCTATATATTTTTTCTCATTCATTTCTGACCATCTTCAATGTAAATTTACCAAAGTTTTTTTTATTGCAATATGTATATAAAACTTAAAAATTTAATATTTTTTATTGTGTATTAACTTATTATTCTGCGATTTTCATTACATCACAAAATATTACAAATTGGCACTACTGTTTCAAAAACAGAAAACTTCTAAATCAGTTGAAAACAGTTGATCTGTAAAACTGTGTGTGAAATTGTGTCAAATAAAATTACAAATATTAATAAATATAATAATACATATATATATATATTATTAATTTTGTTAAGAATTAGCACAAAATTGATTTTCCATTTTGCATTTCATTTATAAAGAATTCTGCCATATTTTGTTAAAGGGAAAATCCATTTTTGTTATATTAAAAAAAACAGACTTGCATTTAATTTTTCCGTGACTGCCTCAATAATTGCGTAGATGCCACCAAAATATTTTTTCTAATTAAAACAGTTGATCTGTAAAACTGTGTGTGAAATTGTGTCAAATAAAATTACAAATATTAATAAATATAATAATACATATATATATATATTTTATTAATTTTGTTAAGAATTAGCACAAAATTGATTTTCCATTTTGCATTTCATTTATAAAGAATTCTGCCATATTTTGTTAAAGGGAAAATCCATTTTTGTTATATTAAAAAAAACAGACTTGCATTTAATTTTTCCGTGACTGCCTCAATAATTGCGTAGATGCCACCACAATATTTTTTCTAATTAAATATTAACTAATATCTAACTAGAATTATGATTTATTCTGACTAAAAAGTTCCAATTAAAAGTTATTCATCCCAATTATGAATATTCTCAAGGAATTTCTTTCTCACGGAAAATACATTTCTCGAGAAAAAAATTCCTCCAATTATAAATTCCGCGTGAACAAAAAATGATTAACTGGCATCATCGAATTTCGAAGCCACTTGCTTTGCTTATTGACAATTTATTTTCTATTTTTTGTGTGTGTGCAAACGACCCTACAATAAATGTCCCACTAAACATTTTTGTTTGCTATCAAGTTGAGGTGCATTTGAGATCAAATACATTTTTCAAATCTCCAACGTTAATTCTCAAATGCCCTCAATAGTTCGAATATAGTCTTCTCAACTTAAAAGGCACATTTTTTATATGGCGATTTCCATAGTTATCAAATTGAGAAATTTGTGATTCTCAACTTGATAGCAAAGAAATATTTCCAATCGGTATCAAATGGAAGGTACGGAATTGCCATATTAAAAAATATTATACTAATTTTAGAAATGAAAACAATTACTTTTTTTAATGTTTCAATTTTCAATTTAATTTCATTATATATTTAACATTACTATGTACATATTTAACATTAAATGTACATATTATGTACATTTTTTAAAATCTAGAATTAAAAATAAATGAATTAATTAGTTGTACATTTTTTGAAAAATTTGACAAAAAGCAGAAATAATTAAAAATATATCAATGATTTATTTGTACTTTTTTGGCATTTTTTAATTTAATTTATTATTTATGACATATTTAAATAATATCTCAGACTTAACACAAATCGTATTCAAGTTGAAAAAATGTTTGGTCTCAAGTGGAGAAAAGTGTTGGATATCCAATTGAGAGTAAAAATGTTTCCCAAAGATTGGAAAAAATGTTAAGTCTCAACTTGATGTCAAGTTGAAAGCAAACAAGGAGAAAAATTGTTCAACCCAAGTTGAGAATTACATTTCACATCAATTTAAGAACTTAACTTTTCTCCAACATTGGCGAAATAATATTTCAATGCATACTGGGGAATGACCGAAACTAACACATAAACAGTTTTTTCCTATTTGAAAAACATATGACTCATTGTTGCTGTTGTAGAGTTGTTATACCCTCCACTCCAGTGTGCAGAGGGTATATATAAGTTTGTCATTCCGTTTGTAATAATTAGAAAAAAAATTTTGGACCCCATAAAATTTATATATTTGTGATCCTTATAACAACCGGAGTTGATATAGCGATGTCCGTCTGTCCGTCTGTGGAAATCACGATGACGGCATCAATCCGGCAGCTAGGGTACTCGTTGACATAAAAATGATTCACTAACATCCTGAGAAATGTGCTATTTAAAATCGTCCAAATCGGTCGATTAGGGCCCGAGATTTGAATGAAGAACTAAAAAAGTCTTGAAAAAAAAATAATTTTCTATGTTGTTCTTGTCACGATCACGCCCTCAATAGTGCAGCTACAGTGATCATTTTTAGTGAGAATGATTCACCAAATTCATGGAAAGATTTCTACTTCAAAAATCATTAAAATCGGTGGAACAGGTCCAGGGAAATCTCTGAAAAAGTAAAAAAAAATAAAAAAAAACATGATATTTCTATATTGTTCTTGTTGTTATTCTAAATGTTGCATTGTTTTCATAGCTGGACTTGTTGTTTTTGTGGTCGTTATGGTAATAATATAACAAAAACAAACCCTTTGTACATTTTTTTATCAACTCTGGTAGAAAAATTTAAAAGTTTCCATTGTTTTGGCATCACTAAAAAAATATGTTAGATCATTTCTGTCATTGCCACAAGCCTGCCTGCAAAATTTCAGATCGATTGGGTCACGGGAAAGTGGTTAAAATCGATCCAAAATTTTTTCGACAAGCAGACACTACGAGTTAATATAAAGGGAGTAAAAATTCACCAACATCTAAAGCAAATAATGCTAAAATACCTAGTTGTTAATAAAAAAAAACAATTGGGCAATTCACAATGGGTAATGTATCGTTGTATCTCTTGTATCGTGTATCACTTTACAATAGTGTAAAATTGTTGTTGGTAATTTTCACTGAAAAATCTGATACACGATCCAACTTCATTTGCTATGTTTAGTAAATGTTGTATATTGTATCATAACATATCAGTTCCAAGTGAATGCCAGTTTTTATGAAAAAGAAAAAACAAATACATACAATATTATCAGCATAAATAATTATAAAATAAAATATGGCAAATAACGCAAATACATCGATAAGTTTATTTATATAAAAATTAATGTTTATATTTTTAGTATGTATTTTCTCTTTCAGTACCAACCAAAACATTTAACATTTTTTTTTCATTATAAATTAAAATGCAAGAGGTACGTAACTAAAACTCCAGGGTA
Organism: Cordilura impudica; assembly: GCA_963682025.1. NCBI lineage: Eukaryota > Metazoa > Arthropoda > Insecta > Diptera > Scathophagidae > Cordilura > Cordilura impudica. The sequence goes on along the minus strand of OY821518.1, from coordinate 229,160,866 downwards.
CATCTCACGACCAAAAAGCAAACACTGACAAGTGTTTTCTCTTATACAAAATAGCAGAAGCGACGAAGCGATCTTTCCTCGTTGGATCGAAAATTACTAAAGAAAGCGTTTTACAATATGAAAATACAACTGAGTGTTCACAACAAATGATTGTATTGTGTATTTCAATACAACATACAATATACAACACCTGTTGTGAATTGCCCAAATGTAAATTTAGCAAAAAAATTTATGTATTAATTTATTTAAAGAGAAAAACACAAAAATAACGTTTGATGTTGTATTTTTTGTGTGTAATACATACACATATTAAATAATACAAATAATGTACATATATTATATATATGTATGTATGTATATTCATAGTAACTGCATGTTAGAAATAAATCGGTTATTTTATTTACATAAAATTCTGCAGTATTTTGTTGTGGGGAAAATACATTTCTTTTGTATTAACAGAGTGTCACTTCATTTTGCTCAGCGTGACTATGCCACAGTAGATGCCGCCATAATTTTTGTTTGTTCTAATTAGCTTTGCAATAGTTATTTCTATTTTAACATGAATGTTAATATTTTCAACTAGATATCATACAGAACAATGTTAGGAATATACACGGGTTGGTCTTTTATTTCATACGTTTTTTCATTATTCTTTTACAAATATGAACATAAGTTTGGCATATTACCCACCAATCTCACATCACACTGCAAGTTCGAAAAACTCAATACACTCACATTTTTATACCCTCCACATCTCAGTGGCAGAGGGTATATATAGGTTTGTCATTCCGTTTGTAACGCATCGAAAAACTAATTTCCGACCCAATAAAGTATATATATTCTTGATCCTTATCACAGCTCGAGTCGATATAGCGATGTCCGTCTGTCCGTCTGTCCGTCTGTCCGTCTGTCCGTCTGTCCGTGTGTCTGTTGAAATCACGCTCATTCAAAAAAAAAAGCATTTACTTAGGTCAGGTTACGAAAAAATTATTTGCCATAATTCCCACCAGGTTGGTATTGAAATCGGAGTAAATCGGGAGCCTCTGCGCTGAGAAATGAACAAAAGTTTATAGATACCTCTAAAAAAAACATGAAACCTAGTGTTTTCTTGTAATAGTTTAGTGGTTGAACATACAACAACATAAAAAAAGCCACAAAAAAAATGTGATTCATACATATTAACAATAACAAGAACACAACTACCATGAGCTATGTTAATAGTATTGCCACAAACCGAGGTGGAGGGTATCAAAGATTCGGCACAGCCGAATTTAACACTCTTACTTGTTTTTACTAATACACACACATTTTCCGCAGTGGTCACACTAATGGCACCAAATTTTTCGTGCTAATAGTGGCAGACACTAACGATGATTAATGTTACCCTGTTATAAATTTAATGCAAATTTACTGGATTCTGTAAAATTGTAATTAAAGTTTTAACTTGTTAAATCTATTATAATGATTTATTTTTTGAAATGCGCATACAAAAACGCAAGTTTGTTAATTATAGAGCATAAATATTATTAACTATTATTAAAATAATACTAATAATAATAAATGTAAACATTTTCCCTCAAACATGTGCCTGTATAATAAACTTGGTAACTCTACTTAAAATAAAATAAGAGAGAGAAGTATACAAATTTTTTCAAGTTTACGCTTCGACAACATTTTAAAAATGAGATTGCAGTCAGATGTTTGAGCATAAAATTTAATGGCGATGGATTCGACTAATTCGAACAATTTTTCGTTGATAATACGTACACAACGATTTTACAATTTCAGTGTGATGTGAGATTGGGGGGTTAACTTTTTGTTGTCTTTACAAAATAGAGTTACCGAGTTCGTCAATGAGTTTTTTGCTTACAAAACAGTTCTACATAGTTATATAGAATTATTATTCTGCTTTACCTATAAAATATCTGATTGCGATTACATCTAATTTTTAAAAATTGTTTATAATTAATAAAGCATTATTATTCACATAAATACAAAATTTCACTTTTTAAATTTTCCATTCAAATTTAAGAAAATATCAATTATAATAAAAACTGAAAATAAAATTTCCAATTATAAATTAGAAAATATTAATTGAGTTTCAGAAAATCATATCAAAACGTCGGAAATAATAATTTTAAATATAGAAATATCTTTACATTTAAAAATGTTTACATTTAAAAAAAATATTGCCATTCAGGAGATATTAATAACTTTTCAGTACCGCGATTCAGTAACTTCTTTTAACGATAGTCGAATTGTAAAAAAAAAGAAAATTGCAAAATTATCAGTAAAATTTTGAAACGATATTCGCTATTGTTAAAGTCAGCTGTTGTTGTTATCTAAACGACAACCATTTTTGTGTTGTTTATCCAATCGATAAAAACTTAAATTTTTAGGTTGAAATGTCGTCATACATAAATAAAAATCATGATATAGTGAAAATATTTTGCTTTAATTAAAAAACTTTTTTATATAAATAAAAAAATTAAATATAACCAAAATGCATGCCGATCAGCAACCACGATGACCAAAAAGCAAACACCGAAATAAATCCGAAATAATAGAAAAGAAGAAAACCAACCCAAAGAATTTGCTGAAATAATTTGGTATTAAGTTTAACAAATTGTTTACTTTTTCATTTACATTTATTATCAAGACTCAAACCGAGGTGAAGGGTATCAAAGATTCGGCACAGCCGAATTTAACACTCTTACTTGTTTTAATATTATTTAATAAATTTTTGTTTTTATTATTTTAACTTTAAATTACTATTTTTTTTTTTAATTATCAATTTTGGTATTAAAATTATAATAAACATTTTCATTTCTTAATAAAGCCCTAAAATAGTTATATTTAAAAACAATTTTAAGTTATTATGTTTGTTTTAACATATGATAAAATACAAATTCAAAATAACGTAACACACACACATAACTTGAAAAATTCTTAACAAAAATAATTTTTTTTCAGAAATGTATTTCTTAGTATAATTAGCAAATAATACCAAAAATGGTTTAAAAATCTTGAATACTTTTAATTTTAAAATGTTTTTTGCTTCTCCTGTAAAGTACCAAAAAGTGATGTTAAATTTTTTTGCATCATAGGTGACGATATACAATATACATAGATTTTTTTTGTAACAAAAACAAAGCCTTAACAAAGTTTATAAACATCTGCTACAGCAACATGTTGAACACGTACTCCATACAAATGCAATATCACTCAAATTCATGTACATAATTTGAATTGAAATAAAATTTTATTAAACAAAAAAAACAAGAGAAAATGAATTGTAAAATTGTTTAAAAATTTAAAATATAACTAGAAAATGGGAAATTCAGTTAAATATCGTATCTCTCACGTACGAGCCGCCAAGATGAACACCGCACAGTGGGATCGCTTCATACATTTCTTGGCAAAAACTATAAGGAGAGCTCGTAGAATATTGAAATTTGGCCTAGAGCCTTTTATCAGCTCAATTAAGAAAAATTTAAAGTTTCATCAAACTTGACCACGTCCATCGCAACCCGCCAATATAACCCGAAAAGATTTTTTCACCCCAAATTTCATGAAAGTTAACAAAAGGTATCAGTGTTATGAATTTGATTATATCTGGAGAGTTTCATGGAAATCGGTCAGGCCCATCGCACAAAGCCTATACACCCGAAAATGAATTTTTGAACCAGAATTTTTGTTTCTTCATTAAAAGTCTTGTAGCTGGACCCAAGTTATCAGTATTATGAAGTAAAAATGTTTGCAAAGTTTTACAGAAATATTCCACGCCCACCGCCCATATAACCGAAAATAAAGTTTTTTATATAAAAATGTTGTTTCTGAAAAAAACTAAAAAAGTTCTGTAATTCGGTTTAAAAGCTATAAGTAACAATATTTTTTCATGAAAAAAACTATCTGAACTACATAAACGATATAATGACTGATACGTATTTTTACGTGGATGCAAATATACTCTTATTCATCCTCTATCATTTCTTTAACGACATCATCTAGTTCCAAAATATGTTTATGAGGCCTTATGCTAGTAATGCATGGATCTGACGATACGAGAAGGCGATGGAAAACATTAGTATTTGTTGCGACTCTGTTGCACTTTCTGGATAACATTAGTCTATACCTTTTATAGTCCTTACTGCGAGCTTCTTATAGGCTTTTCACACTTACTGCGTTTCAGCGCAACCCCAGAAATTCGCTCTCTTGAGATGGTTTCGAAATCATAGTGTTCACATTATGTTTTTGTTATTTACTGCGTTTTCATTTGACATTTCGCATTTCTGCAGCAAGTTTGTTTTGATTGTAAACAACACAAGCGCGTAAATAAACAAATAGAATAAAAAATCAGAAAATGAATTGAATTTTAATAATATATGAGTTTATATCATTGTATTTTTATATTATATTATTTCCTGTTACCGCGGAGCTGCAGAATCTTGTCTTCCCACAGCTCAAGCAGAATTTGCTCTTTCGTGTCCGTCCATTGGCTTCGCTTTTTGTACTTCTTTCTTTGGTTTCTATTTAAATAAAATGAAATTTTTATAATGAAAAGTCAATATAAAATTAAGATACAATATATCACTTATTGGCTCCATTTTTCCTTCTGTAATTAGTTAAAATTAAATGTTTTGCATTAATAACAATAAATAAATAAATAATAAATACGTACTTACCAGCACAAAGCAATCACGAAATATAAACAAACACATTTTTTTATTACTTTTCTGACATAAGCAATGCAAATTTTTTCATTTTAATGCTTTTTTTAACTACTATTTGAGAGCAACCCTTGTTCTTTCTCTTGTGTTTACTGTGATTTCAAACAAATAACAGTAAATTGAGGAAAATGTCTGCGTTTTTTTTATATGGAATTATGTGTGATTTATAGTGTGATTTAGGATGAATATCATGAAAGAGAGCAAAACGCTGGCGTTTCCTGAAACCGCAGTAAGTGTGAAAAGCCTATTAAAACACATGCAGCCAGAACACAAAAACACTGCATTTTTGAGTGGCACCTGAGTATTTTTAAACTATTATTGTTATCCAATTATTTTTTTTTTCAAAATAAATGTTGAAGTACAATATTTTTCAAATATGCTTACATCAAATAGATATAGCAAAAATAAATTATCTACCCGGACCTTTGAAATGCATGAAAATGTGATGCAGTAACTGCAGAGTTTCGTTTAGCTGACTTTGCCGCCTCATTTTGGACAAAAACAAATTTCTAAAAAAAAATTTATGACGCATTTCTTTTAATTAAACAATTCTCTACAAAACGGCATCATTATATTTTTGATATTTTACACTCGAAAAATGGTCTCTTTGCCAGCAAAATCCCACAGTGCACCGTAGTGGTCGACTAATTGAGGTTGCCACGCCAGAAACGGTTACGAAAAGCCACAAAATGGTATTGGATGCTCGTCGGCTGAATGTGCGTGGGCTAGCTGAAATGATAGGTATATCAAAAAGTTCTATACATCGTATATTGACCCAAAATTTGGAGATTAGAAAATTGTGCCCAAGATGGGTGCCGCACACTGGGTGAAATTCATTGTCTAAAATTCTTAGTATTTTTTTTAATCAATTGAACTTGAGTCAGTTTTAATTTCATTAAAATTGATTGAGTACTTTTTAATGAATTCTAGGTCAAAGTTGAACTTTTGATTTGTTTAAACTTTTAGCGTGAAACATTGGTTTTTATTTTTTTTATTTATTAAAAAATGTCATATTTGGAATTTAATAATAATTATAAACATTTTTTGTAATAATGGGATTTTTTTAATGTTTACACTCAAAAAATTTTTAAACAAAAAAAAAGAAAAATAGTAAAATCCATTGGAAATTTTGCTATTATTACTGAAAAATTAAAAATTTTTTGCTATCAAATTTGCAAATTTGTTAACACTCCAAGAATATTTACACATAAAAACTCTTTAGTAATATTACATATCTAAAAATCTTGCTATTACTATAGAAAATTTTATTATTTTTTGCTGTCAAATTTGTTAGTTTTAGCAAAATAAATCTGCTGAACATTAGTGCAATGATTCTGATTTTTTTTAAATTTTGATATGAAAATATGGGTTTTTATTTTTTGAATCTTTCTTATTTATTAAAACATTTCAATAAATTTTAATAGATTTTGTTACAATGGGAGGTTCTGTTTATTATTATTTTTTAGTAATACTATGTTTTAAGTACTTAAACAACAATGAAAAGCAATTATTGATTCAAATATTGATTGCAAATATTCCATATTCTGTTCCATGTTATTTATATTCTTTACTAATTTTTTGACTTCTTCACCTATACGGATCTGACGTTGCCAATAATATATTATAATATATTTGTGGAATTTCGTGAAATTTTTGTAGTATTGTGCTCTCTATAAAATCTGTAATCCTTATTCTTTTTTTTCCTGACCGTTCGGCTGTGTGATCAATTAGAAATTGGTGTGATTCTAATACTGTCCTTTGATGGTAAACAATCCATTTTAGCAGCGGTTAAGTGAATATGCTGGATACATATTTGGGCATTTTTTAATCGCACGCAATCTGAGCTGAATATATTGCTGTTTTGTTAATTTCAAATCCAAAAATAATGCTAATGCCTCCTCATTTGTGAACTGTTTTGCATCCGTTTTGTTCTCACTGGACCAGCTTTAACAACTTATTCGTTGATATCCACTTTTGTCAATTGTTTCTGTGATTGTAATTGATGTAGGAAAGATTCTTTTATATTTATACATCCAATTTCATCTTAACATCTTTAATGATTTGCGTGGTCTTCCAGCCTTATTTTGCTTTGTTGTTGCGAGAGTAAGTTGGCCTTCTAACCAGTTTGCGCTTTTTATATAAAATTTTGTTTATTGTACTCGTAGCTAATTTCTTTGTAGCGTTTGTTTACTGCTTTGACGAAATTAAATAATTGCTCTTGTATTTCGATGCTACACAAATTTAAGTTTAATTGTTTTATTTTAACGTAACTAAGAACCTCTTCCTGGTTTTTCTTCCTAAAATACTCTTCGGCCAGTTCTTTATAATAGAAGCTATCCTACATATTTTTCTGAATATTTTAATTTGCGACTGTTATTGCTGAAATATATTATAGAAATTGAGTTTGCATTCAAATGTCACTTTCTTATAAGCCTTTTTATAAGACATCATACTATGTTTCTAGGTAAAATAAAATGGTAAGAAAATGGCATTAGTGCATTACTACCAAAAATAATATATAAAAAACCCACTACACAAATGAATTACCTGTATGTGTTTTCTTTACTACTTGCATTAGTGCATTGTTAAGTAAAATAAAATGGTATAAAAAATTTATGATAATAAAAAAAATCATGTGAATCCGATCACAGGGGAGATGTGTAAACATCTAGTAATTGAAGATTTTTTATGGCACTTTTTTAAAATCAAACCAAAATCGTCATCTATATATTACTTATAGCAAACAACTGCAAGGACTCTGCTAATGTGAAAATATTTATTATAATTTATTATTTCAACTGGTTAATTTTAAATTTTTCATTTTTAAATTTTAATTTTTTATTTTTAATTTTTAATTTTTCATTTTTAATTTTTGATGTGTAAACATCTATACGCGCAGGGGGGTAAATTTCTATTTCACAATACAATCACAAAAACAGCGTAACTCATATCGGTGTGAGCTGAAGCAGATAACGCTGTGTGACTTATGATTGTATTGATGAAAAAATTATGATATAACATTGTTTTTTATGCCACTTTTTTAAAAGCGTCATCTATGTATCACTTATATACGTTTATATTGGGATATTTTTAACGTTTTACAGCAAAGGGTTGTTGAATTAGCTGAAACAGTTTTTGCTATAAGTGATAAATAGATGACGCTTTCTGTTTGATTTTAAAAAAATGACAAAAAAATTTTTAATTACTAGATGTTTACACATCTTCCCTGTGATCGGACTCACATGATTTTTTTTATTTTTAGTTTTTCATTTTTCGTTTTTCATTTTTTATTTTTTATTTTTTATTGTTCATTTTTTATTTTTAATTTTTTGTTTTCCTTTTTTAATCTCCATTTTTCAATTTTCATTTTTAATTTTTCATTTTTTGTTTCCCTTTTTTTTAATTTCCATTTTTCAATTTTCATTTTTCATTTTTTATGTTTCATTTTTTATTTTTAATTTTTTATTTTTCAGTTTTATACCCTTCACACCTCAATGGCAGAGGGTATATAGGCTTGTCATTCCGTTTGTAACTTATCGAAATAAATTCCGGAGACCCCAAAACCATATATTTTCTTGATCATTATAACTAGGGAAGTTGATTTAGCGATGACCGTCTGTCTGTCTGTCTGTGGAAATCACGATCACGCCGTCAATATCTAAGCTAGACCGTTCGTTTTTGTATAAACTCGTTTACTAACATCTCAAAGGAGTTGCTATTTAAAATCGTCAAAATCGGTCAAAGGGGTCAAAAAACTCTTGAAAAAAATACAATTTTTCACCAAAGTTTTTCTCAAGATAGGCTGTATATGTTGTAATTCTTCGTATTGTTGAATCATTACAGTTGTGTGTATATTAATTAATACCGCACGTGCCACATTGGCCAAAGCAATTAAAAATTAATAAAAATTAAAAAATAAAAATAAAAATTAAATATTAAAAATTAAAAACTAAAAATGAAAAACGGAAAATGAAGTATGGAAAATGAAAAATTGAAAATGAAAATTGAAAAATGAAAAACGGAAAATAGAAAAAAATTAAAAATGGAATTTGAAAAATAAAAAATGAAAATTAAAAATTAAAAGTGAAAAATGGAAAATGGAAAATGGAAAATGAAAATGGAAAATGAAAAATGAAAAATTAAAAATTGAAAATGGAAAATGAAAAATGAAAATTGGAAAATGAAAAATGGAAAATGAAAAAATAAAATTAAGAGCCAAAAGATGAAAAATGGAAAATGAAAAATGAAAATTGAAAATTAAAAAATGAAAAACGAAAAATGGGTAATGGAACATGGAAAATGAAAAATGAAAAATGAAAATTGAAAAATTAAAATTAAAAACTGCAAAATAAAAAATTAAAATCAAAAATGAAAAATGGTAAATAAAAATTAAAAATGGAAAATGAAAAATGAAAAATGGAAAATAGAAAACGAAAAATAATAAAAAATGAAAAATTCAAAATGAAAATTTCAATTTAAAAATAATTTTATTTAATACAAAAAAGAAAAATAATAAAAAAAGGTAAGAAACTAAAGAATGAAACTAAAATTTTAAATTTTTAATTTTTAATTTTTAATTTTTAATTTTTAATTTTTAATTTTTAATTTTTAATTTTTAATTTTTAATTTTTAATTTTTAATTTTTAATTTTTAATTTTTAATTTTTAATTTTTAATTTTTAATTTTTAATTTTTAATTTTTAATTTTTAATTTTTAATTTTTAATTTTTAATTTTTAATTTTTAATTTTTAATTTTTAATTTTTAATTTTTAATTTTTAATTTTTAATTTTTAATTTTTAATTTTTAATTTTTAATTTTTAATTTTTAATTTTTATTTTTTAATTTTTAATTTTTAATTTTTAATTTTTAATTTTTAATTTTTAATTTTTAATTTTTAATTTTTAATTTTTAATTTTTAATTTTTAATTTTTAATTTTTAATTTTTAATTTTTAATTTTTAATTTTTAATTTTTAATTTTTAATTTTTAATTTTTAATTTTTAATTTTTAATTTTTAATTTTTAATTTTTAATTTTTAATTTTTAATTTTTAATTTTTAATTTTTAATTTTTAATTTTTAATTTTTAATTTTTAATTTTTAATTTTTAATTTTTAATTTTTAATTTTTAATTTTTAATTTTTAATTTTTAATTTTTAATTTTTAATTTTTAATTTTTAATTTTTAATTTTTATTTTTTAATTTTTAATTTTTATTTTTTAATTTTTAATTTTTAATTTTTAAATTTTAATTTTTAATTTTTAATTGTTAATTTTTAATTTTTAATTTTTAATTTTTAATTTTTAATTTTTAATTTTTAATTTTTAATTTTTAATTGTTAATTTTTTTGTTAATTTTTAATTATTAATTTCTAATTTTTAATTCTTAATTTTTAATTTTTAATTTTTAATTTTTAATTTTTAATTTTTAATTTTTAATTTTTAATTTTTAATTTTTAATTTCTAATTTTTAATTTTTAGTTTTTTATTATTAGTTTTTAAATTTTAATTTTTAATTTTTAATTTTTAATTTTTAATTTTTAATTTTTAATTTTTAATTTTTAATTTTTAATTTTTAATTTTTAATTTTTAATTTTTAATTTTTAATTTTTAATTTTTAATTTTTAATTTTTAATTTTTAATTTTTAATTTTTAATTTTTAATTTTTAATTTTTAATTTTTAATTTTTAATTTTTAATTTTTAATTTTTAATTTTTAATTTTTAATTTTTAATTTTTAATTTTTAATTTTTAATTTTTAATTTTTAATTTTTAATTTTTAATTTTTAATTTTTAATTTTTAATTTTTAATTTTTAATTTTTAATTTTTAATTTTTAATTTTTAATTTTTAATTTTTAATTTTTAATTTTTAATTTTTAATTTTTAATTTTTAATTTTTAATTTTTAATTTTTAATTTTTAATTTTTAATTTTTAATTTTTAATTTTTAATTTTTAATTTTTAATTTTTAATTTTTAATTTTTAATTTTTAATTTTTAATTTTTAATTTTTAATTTTTAATTTTTAATTTTTAATTTTTAATTTTTAATTTTTAATTTTTAATTTTTAATTTTTAATTTTTAATTTTTAATTTTTAATTTTTAATTTTTAATTTTTAATTTTTAATTTTTAATTTTTAATTTTTAATTTTTAATTTTTAGTTTTTAATTTTTTCTTTTTCATTTTTTTTTTTAGTTTTAATTTTTTATTTTTGCGCGTGGCTAATTTTTATTGATTATCTTCAAAAAGGAAAAACGATCACCTGCGAGTATTATGCTAACAAGACAATATACCGGTCCACAATACACTATTGCGAGGGCCAAAATCCATGAATTAATGTTCAAATTGGTTTATTCCGATCTTATTCGCCAGATTAAGCTCCCTCGGATTATTTTCTATTTCCAAACTTGAAAAAATGGCTCGGTGGTAAGATTTGCCAACAGTGAAGAGGTGGAGTCTGCGGTTGATGGCTATTTTAAGGAGCTAAACACAATTATGTTGAGATAAATTTAAAAATTTTTTCCCAAATTTGTGGTGTTTTCTTTTTCAGGTCGGGTTGTTCTGGGACAGCCTTTAAATGTTGTCATCCAATTTACGTAATTCTTAAAAGTTACAAAAATCCTCCTTCACCTTAACCGCGAGTATTAATAATAAAATCGTGATAAAAATTCTAAGACAATATATTCTCGTCCACTTTAGTAATATACTGAAAGTTCTAGAGCTCTTGTATGTCGGGAAGTTAGCGAAAATTTAGTTACAAGACTCCGCCTCAAACAAACGAACGAAAATCATATAAAAATATAAACCACGTGGGATATGTTTAAGAAAATATATCAAGCAGTCCATTATATAAATAAGATTCCAATAAATTCTTTGTAATTGCTTAAAACGTATCGAAAGTAACGGTCAACTAATTTAAAATATGTTAATAGTGAAAGCAAACAAAAAGCTTTTGCACACAAACTTCAAAACAAACCACAAAGTCTAGAGAAAAGCTCATTGCGTGTCTTCGAAACAAAAAACCAAAAAACAAAAACAACAAAAAAAAAAACGCAATTGAACTGTTATTGTAACCATCGGTAGTTAAGTGGTTGTTGGTTGAACATAAATACAACTCATAGTATTGTTAGTAGTAGCATTTGTGGAGCCACGGTGAAAGGACATATTTTTAACAAGTTTCAAATTTTACATCACGTGCCTTATAGTGTCAGATATAAGTACAACAGAGTTAAGTGAATTAAATAAAGCACAGTAGGACAACTAGAAGTGTGTGTGTGCATTTGTTTATGTGTGTGTGAAAAATGTAGTGTCAGTAGAAGCCTGTAGCCTTCCTTACAAGACGACTGGCTGACTTACTGACTGGGGCACAAAACAAATTTATTAAAAGTTAAAAAAAATGTGTTTTTATTACAAATATTAATCAATATTTTAAGAACAAGTAGTATTCATATTTAATTAAGACCTCATGAATAAATAAAACGATTAAACGACGAGGTGATATTGAAACAACGTTGTTGCTAGCCTTAAGTTAATTGGTTAGAAGATTGACTGCAACTCGTAAGAAGCTTTTAACAATTGACGCCAGTACTCTTGTTTGAGAGGTGAGTGATTAAATATTTGAATATGATTTGATGTCAGTCCGCTTGAAAAATCACACAAATTATAATATCAATTTCCTTAATATGTATTTTTACGTTTAAAAAGCCACCGCGTGTTTACAAACAGAAATTGTTAAAAATAATGAAATTATCCTTAAATATCTTCATTTAGTATTAATTTTTTAACAAAACTAACGAAAAACGGAAAGTGAAAAACTGAAGTGAACATAAACACACGGATTCACAGTTAGACAAACCTACATACATTAATAATGGAAGTCAAAAGTCTGCCAGGCAGCCAGCCAAACATTCATTTAACAAATCAAAGCTTATTCAAATGTCGACACCATCTAACCCGTTGTACACTTCACCATTTATAAATACACTAATGATGACGAAAATATGAGTATATGAGGCCGAAATTTCAGGCAACAAATTAACCAAACCAAACAAGGATAATGTATACTTAATGTGACCAACACAAAATAGTGAATTAGGCAATTTTGTTTTTTAATAATTTCGCGTTAATTTTTAAAATTATTTTTTTTTGCGAAAGATAAAAAATTTTTTACAAAAAATACAATTAAAAAAGAAAAATGGAAAAAAGTTTTTTTATCGTGATGGCAAAACAATGGACACTATAAAACCTCTGTACCAGAGTTGATTAATACAATAAAATTAGAAGATGGTATGAAAGAAAAAGTATAAAATCTTAACCTTTATTTAAATATTTATAGTTTCTGAAGTTCTCTTTCAACGGTCTTTAAAATACAAATGTTTATTTCAATGTTTAAATCTTATAATTAATTACTATGAAATAATGGCAAGAATAAAGTTTTGTGAAGAGATAAAAACCAGATCTTAAGCAATAGAAAATTTGTGAGAAATATTCTATGAATAAATCCATAATTTCAAAAAATTATCAAGAAACTTTTAGGCGGCAGGCCCCGTAAAACAAGTCAAAGACAGAATAATTTTATAGCAAGAGAGTTTAATAAATATTCAAAAATGCTATCTAAAGAGGTCATTAACAATATGCGTTCCAACTGTTTCCCTACGAGCCATTGAGACTGATATTGGTTGTTATCGTCATGTGAAGAAACCACTGATATCAGAGAAAAATCGTTTCGCTCGCATAAACTTTTCTAAATAGCACATAAACTGGTCAAGACGGATTTGGAATACTGTTCTCCTTTCAGATGAGTCCAAGTTTACTTTAAGAGGTCATGATGGAGAAACATTTTTACGACGACCACAGGGAAAAACATTAGACCCAAAATATACAAACAAAACTGTTAAATTGCTTTTCGGGGCAAGGAATGGCTCCAATTCATGTGGAAAAGATACTATAACAGAATTGGATACAAGCAAATTCTAAATGACGTAATGTATCCATACGCGGAGGAAAATATGCCCCTGGTCTGGAAGTTCCAACATGACAATGACCAATAAACACCTCCAATATTGTAACCGAAAGGCGACATTCTAATACATTTAGTGTTTTGCAATGGCCAGCCCAATCACCAGATATCAATCCTATTGAAAATCTATGGCAGATCTCTTAGAGGCAGTTAATATAGAGTGGCAAAAAATTTCAATGGAATTTAGCAATTGTCTATTCCTCAGCGTAGTGAAACAATAGTAAAAAATTATAGATACCCAACAAAATATTAACACTAAAAATAAGCAAATAGGGAAGTTTTCAATTATTGTATAGTTAAAGTTTCCAATGTTATGTCAACAGCATAAAAATAAATACTTTTAAGTTTATACCCCATAGTATAATGCCTTTGTGCTGATGCTTGTAACTACCAAAAATATTTGACCTAGACCTTTTGAGTCGGAAAAGTTCAAAATTACAATTTACAAAATTTCAGAGTTTTAAAAGAGCCACAAAATTTTTTCTTGAATATAGTACTCGCATAAATCTGGGTCACAAGCATTAACCGCCTAAGTTGAAAATCATGCTTTCGAGAAAAATAACTTTTTATATAAATCCAATGGGGCTCATTACGACTTAGGTCAGTATGTTTTCATTAATAACTTTAAAAAAAACAGTGTTAGAAAATGGGGATTTCCCGTAAATATAAAGCGTTGTTAGTAGAATATGATAGCATACACAACTCAAATCGTTCTTAAGTCGACTTAGGCGGTTATCGCTTGTGACCACAGATATATGGAATAAAATATCCGGCGTATGGCCCACGTGGCTCAAATGAAACCATTAAATTGCATACCAGCGACTAACTTATTCCATGTTTACAAATTCATTGAGATCGTTTACTTTTGATGGCTCAAAAGAATTTTATATATAAAATATATGTTTTGCAAGTTTGCCACTTTTCACCAAGGTACTTTTTGCAAACTAAGTGCTGCCATCTATATGTTAGGTCGGGTTGTTCTGGGACTGCCATCGTATATAATTCGTGGGCTCATACTAAATTTCAAGACTGTGATTCTCATAGAACTTCGTTTTTAGTTCCGCTACTCATATTACTGACAAAATAACTAGAATCATAGAGATTTGCCCGAATAGTGAAATCGTGGTTGCCGGCGATTTTAATGTTCATAATTCTTCTTGGCTTCACCATTCGCGTCAAGCAACTCCCGAAGGCCACCAGGTTGAGCTTTTCGCCACGCATAACCACTTAGCGCAACTAGTGAATGAACCAACACACATTCCGTTCATTTTAGGGCAAAGACATCTTACTCTCGACCACTTTCTAACTTCACCCCCTGACAGATATGAAGTAAAAATACTTGCACCTCTCGGTAATTCGGATCACTGCACCATTTCCACATCTATTTCGTACTATGTACTTCAAAGTGTTTCAACACCAGCTATGAAACGCTCAGTTTATATATACGAAAAGGTTCGATGGGCTGAGCTCAATGATTTCTTCAAGCATTTCAACTGGAAACTTTGTTTCTTGGAAAATAATGTTGACGCTGCAGCGAAATTGGTGGAAAAAATAATAGTGGTTGGTATGCTATTCTTCATTCTATTAAAGCACATTTCGTCTAAACCTAATCAAAAATCTTGGTTTAACCAGAGAGGAAGCATTCATATATTGGCGTGAAAATGAACATTCCGTCACTGAACTGCTACGCAAACAAGCGAAAAATAAATGTGACAAAGCACTAAGTCTCTTTACGATCAGCATCTTCATGTTAAAGTTCTTTCTGCTCCTCGGGGCAGTAAGAGCTTTAGGTCATTTGTTAAAAGAGTAAAGAATAATGCTGGTTCTACAATCCCAACTCTTATAATGAATGATAAAAGGTTGATAAGGCTAACCTTTTAGCTTAACTTTTTGGAAAAAATTTGCTTTTAGCGGATAGCGATCAACCACTGCTGGAACTCGAAAGAGTATCCTGTAGTATGGCTAAAATATTCTTCCAAGCACGTGCAGTTAAAAAGGTTCTTTCGGATTTAACGTAAATAAGTCTCCAGGGCCGGATGGTATACCAGCACTGGTGCTGAAACAGTGCCCTTTGACACTAGCCAGTCTATTGGCCAACCTTTTCAGCCTTTCGTAGCGTGCAGGAGTCTTTCCCTCTTGCTGGAAGGTTGCAAATGTCCAGCCAATCCCTAAAAAGGTTGAGGCTTATAACCTCGAAAATTACCGTCCAATTGCAATCTGCTCTGCGCTCTCAAAGGGCATGATCAATTTTCATCTTGTGAAATACCTAGAGGCCAACTCACTTCTTAATGATCGACAGAATGGCTTCCGTAGAGATCGTTCTACGGAAGACCTGTTAGCTCTACTTTCTGAGCGCTAGGGTGGATCCATTCACAATTCTGGTGAAAGTAAAATGGTTGCTCTACATATTTCCAAGACTTCGATCGTTGTGGCATGGTGTACATCGAGTTTTCTCAGAGACCGCACAATACGTGTTGTTATAGATGCAGTCTCATCCAATGAGTTTGAGCTTAATTCAGGGGTACCCCAAGGTTATGTTCTTTCTCTTTCTCTTTCTCCTTCTCTTTTTCTTATCTTTCTGAACGACCTCCTTGGCCAAACTTTTAATTCTATATACTATTTCGCAGATGACAGCAGCATTTGTCATTCATTTTCCTTTAATTGTAGGCCAAGCTTCTTGGAGGTTGGAGGCAAAAGGCGAACAATGAATGACGCACTCAATCACAAGACCTGTTAACCATCTCTGAGTGGGGTAAAGCGAATAGGATTGATTTTAATGCGCTGAATACTAAATGTTGTCTGTGGACCCATAGGGCCATGGATTCAACGATGTCATCTGTATATATGGGTGGTGTAGGTATTGTGGAATCGGATACTTGTTATGTTCTGGGCATGAGCACTTAATGTGATGTTCGTTGGAATGAGCATGTTTTTCAAGTTTCGAAAGAAGCTTTCAAGTGTGTCTTAGATTTCTTAAACCGTGCAAAAATTTCTTCACTCCATCTGATCTCCTTAAAATCTATACCCCTCACATCAGACCGAAAATGGAATACAGGGCAGGAGCTTCAAAGTCTATTTTGGAGCTACTGCACCGTGTGCAAAGGAGGGCGTTGACGCTCATTAATGATAGCAGAGTATCCAACTCTATTGACTCATAAGAACATCGTCGGAATGTGGGTTGTATAGCACTGTTTTATAGATACTACCATGGAAAATGTTCTTCTGAGATTAGCAAGCTTATTCCAAGTACCCGAGTTTCAGTTCGCTCTACTCGCTTCTCTAGTAGTTCACAACCGTTTGTAGTCTATTGTCCAGTTGACAGTACAACGCATTACGGAGAAAATTCATTTATCAGTCGAACTAGTCGTATGTGGAATAAAATCCCTCGACATGTTTTTCCTCACAGTTACAATCTAATAAAATTTCAGTCAAAAATCCACAAACACTACTCCCTTTTTCCTCCTTTCCATAACCTATTTTCCTGAGATCAACCCAATGCACTGAATCTGCATCTGTTGATCAATAATTAAATAATTATAATTACAATTAGGTACAGTCACTCTAAGCCAAACCCGGACACCATGGTAAAATATATTTGTTCCTCTATAAAACCTCTATGCATACAAATTTTATAATATTTGTTAACAAAAAAGAAATCTGGAATTCATTTAGTGTACCAAAAAATTGCGAGTTGCAAAATATGACGATATAAGACGAGTCGCAGGAGGAGAACAACAAAACGTTCTTAGCTTCATGGAGAGTAAATATTTCATGATTCACAGTATCGAATGCTTTCGACTGACCTAAAATCACAAAAATTGTAATATTACCATTATAAATATACCCACCAGTATTCAATAAGTGCAGTTATGCAGTTGTATTTAGGATGAAAGCCTGACTGGCTATCTGAGAGTAGACCTTTATTATTAACATATTTTCCAATTTACTGATGCAATAACCTTTCAAGCACTTTAGACAAGAATTGTAGGATAGCAATGGGACGACATTCTTTATTTGATTTAGTATTGAAGTTAGAAAACATGAAATCACAATGCTATAAAACGGTACAAAATCTTAAAATGGTGCAAAACAAGTCAAAAAATGCCCACGACAAAATTTTCTCTGAATAGGAGAACGTTTTATTTTAAGAAAAGTGAAAGCCAATCTTTGTTTCTATAGATAAAAATTACTTGGATAAGAAAGCAAGCGCATCTGCAGCAAGAAATGTTCTTCACAAAGCTGGTCTAAATGTTAGAAACGCAACGCAAAAAAGCCCTTTATTAGTATGTTAAGCGTAATCAAATAATACGATTTTGCACAAGAACATGAACCAAGGATTTTTTCAAGTATATCGTATTGAGGTTGGATGGTAAACTTTTTGCTGGGAGAGGAAGAATTCCGGAATTACGTTTTAATATTCTTAAACCGACTTAAAGCATGGAGATTGGATCAATTATGATCTTGGGCTGATTTCACGCAGCAGGCCCAGGATCTTAGTACCTTATTGATGTGATAATGGACGAAAACGTATATCTAGAAATTTTAAAGGGAAAATGTAAATAAACAAGTTCTTAACGACCTTATTCAGGACATACAGTGCGATCTTTTCTGTTGCATAACGTCCCCCACGTCATGTAAACATCACCCACAAATTTGTGGGATTATCTCAACAAAATGGTGGTGGAACACATGGTTTCCAGCAAATTTGAGTGAACAAAAGTCCTAATGCAAGAATGGGAAAAAATACCGGAAAATTGCAGATAATAACTAGAATTACAAATCTTTCAAGACGTTGCGCACTTATTTTATTTACTTAGCTGAAGTTTTTTTCGTTTATTTTAACTAACCGATTCCAGCCCTCGAAATCCGAGCGCAAATTCTAGGAAATTTTATTTTTTCATTAAATAAAGACCCTAAAAGTATGCTAATTATAATCAATTATAACCAATTCACAAATTAACACAAAAAACAAACTCATTTTTATTACAAACACATTAACAAATTTAATAAACACACACATAGCAATGTATAATTTTATGTATGTGTTAGTAGCAACTTTAAATGCAATTAAATGCAAAATAAAGGAAAAAATTTAAAAATCTGTAAATCTGCAAAACGGCTAAAAAGAAATACCTTTCAAATAATATACGTTTGGTCAAATTCGGGATAAAACGGTACAACAAAACATCAGTCACAAGAAATTGCTTAGCCTATTAATATTATAGATTATGATTAATGAACTTTTTGATAGCTTACTGGTAATATTATACCAAATGACATTTTTTTATACACTATACCACTATATGGTCAGGGTGTAATAATGTTTGTAACTACCAAAAATATTTGACCTCATAAAAGGTGGGTTAATTATACCGATCGATTTAGAGCCACTTTCTGAGTCGATTTAGCGATGTCCATCCATTCGTCCGTCTGTCTGTCTGTTTGTCCATGTAAACCTTCTAATCAAACTACAGGTCGCAAATATGAAAATATTGTGATGAAGTTTGGTATATAAAGACAAACACTATTGAAATTGGTACGAATCGATGCATGCTCAGTCCTATTCCCTACACAAATGCCCATACGGGTCATTAAATCGACTTAAATTACATAAGATCCAAATTATCATATAGATCTCGGTCAAATTGGGTTTTTGTGTGTTTATTACATCCATTAATCAGTAGTCCAAAAATAAACTTTGTAGGACAATTCTTAGTCATAGCCTGCTTCCCGATCTTCACTAAAACCTATAAATAAAGGAAAAAATTTAAAAATCTGTAAATCTGCAAATCGGCTTAAAAGAAATACCTCTTAAATAATATACGTTTGATCAAAATCGGGATAAAACGGCAGAACAAAACATCTGTCACGAGAAATCGCCTGGCATATTCATACCATAGATTTTATTATACCCTATACCACTATGTGGTCAGGGTATAATGACTTTGTGCTGATGTTTGTAGCAACCAAGAATATTTTATTATACCGATCGACATAGAATCCCTTTCAGAATCACTTTCTGGGGCGATTTAGAGATGTCCGTCTGTCCGTCCGTCCGTCTGTGTGTCCATGTAAACATTGTAATCAAACTATAGGACGAAAATATGGATATATTTTGATGAAATTTAGTATATAAGCTTCTATCGGCCATAGGATAGAAGCTATTGAAATCGTGAAAATCGGTTCATGTCCAGACCTAATCCTCATACAATGACACCTATGAGATCGACTAAAATTGTCATAATATCCAAATTATCATATAGATCTCGGTCAAATTGTGTTTGTGTATGTTTATTATATCCATTTGCCAGTAGTCCGAAAATAAACTCTATAAGACGGTTCGTAGTCAGAGCCCCCATACGAAGCTGAAGCCCGACCTTCACTTAAATCTATAAAAAAACAGGAATAATGCACAAATTTTCCTCAAATTTGGTTTGTATATGTTTTTGCAATAAATAAGTGACCTTACCAAATATGGCCAGGATTGCCCATTTTTCGACCTAGTCCCCATATAAAAATAGGCAAAAAAATTAATAACAATGCCACTCAAATTTTGTTTATGTTTATTTTCTATATCTAATTAGTTAGACCTAAGAAATAGGGTCTCTAAACGCATGGTATAGGGTATCGTATAGTCGGTCTAGACCGACTATAATTTTCTTATTTGGTTTAATTTCCATTTCTCAAAAAATTATGTTAATTCAACAGAGTAAGAATTTATTAATATATTCGACCGTTTAATTTTCTGATTGGGAGCAGTATTGAAGATATAATATTTTCTACCTCAGGAAGAAAGTTTAATTATAGTAGACCTAGTTGTATAGGATGGTAATTCCGTAATATTAATACGATAAAAATTTCGTAGATAAAATAGTAGAAATTGTTTTTAGACTGATTCAATTTTATTGCAGTGAACATTGTATTGAGAATCCCAAATGATAATAATGTGTAAAGTTATTTAGTGACGTAACGGTCGATGAATTCCTTAGACCATTGTTTTATAAAAGCAAAAACTCCACGAGCTTTATTAGATGTCGCTGTGATATGTAGAATGAAATTTAATTTAGCATCCAATAAAACACCTAAATCCATGAACGAAACCAGCGATTCAAACTGATAACTACCCAAGTAGTAGGAATCAACAGTGTCAAATTTTCTGGAAAATTCCATGTGTTTGCATTTGCTCAAATTTAAATCCATAAATAACGAACTGAATCGTTTAAAGAGACTATCTAAATCAGGCTGAAGAGAAATTTGATTACCATAGATATTAGAGCTCAGGAAAATTCTAACTTCATCAGCGTACATAAGAATATCAGAAAATTTCAATATATTTGGTAGATCATTGATAAAAAACGAGAATAAAATTGGATATTATTCAAATGTTTGTTAAATGTTTAACTAAAGTCAGTATAGATAACGTGATAAATCCGTGGTTTATTAAAGTCATAAGTTGTAAAGGGTTTGTTATCGTTGAACATTCTTTACGGAAACCCTGTTGAAAAGGTGACATTAATGAGTAGATTATACTTGATGACAGAGTAAATCAATAAGGGTTCGCACTTAATTCTGTTATACCTCTATAGTTTATAATATTTGACTTATTACCTGATTTGAATAACGGAATGATATAAGATTCTTTCCAAGATTTAGGAAAGTAACCGTATTTCAGGGATATATTAAACGTGATGGTTAATGGAGTCGCTATAACATGACAACAATTAATAAGTATGCAGCTGGGAACGCCGCCATGTCCACTGTTGTTTGTAGTTTTAAAGTTTTTTAAACTATTAAGAATATCTGCTGTGAATATATAGGGAAATAATATTGATTGATGGTGCATAAGTGGGAAGGGATAGTGGTTGGAATTATCGTATTGAACATCACAATATATGGTTCCAAAGCAAACAGGTTCTGATGACCAAAGAGTCACTAGTACTCGTGGTTTAAATTTTTCATAACGCTTGGCTAGCCGATAATGTATTTTTTTTTAGTTTACAAACTTATGAAAGGATTTTGGAGCTTTCTTAAAATTTAGTTTCATATTGTTTAGGTACAATTCCATATTGAGTAAGTTATACTCAACACCAGCAATAGAATATTTTCCATAATCAGTTTCTTTACTCTTTTTATATATTTTGTTTTTTAATATTTTTAAGCCTAGACAATTGTTAAGAGCTCTAAAAAGGATTTTTGGGATACAGTCGTTCTTGAAGTCAAAAACTATTTTGTGGATTAAATCAACCATCGCAGAGAAGGCGGCCAAAAATCATTTTTTTTTTGTTACCGATTTTAAAGTTATGTTATTCATTTGAAAGTAAATACTAGTAAACCTCGGGAGCCAAAAAATTGCGACTCTATCTCAACTATATCACAGCGAACAGGGTCTTCGAAAATGGGATTTCTCAGTATTTTGCTAAAATTAAAAATTTCTTTGTAAATTTTTATTAAAAATTTCTTTGTAAATTTTTATTTTTGAATTACTGTAACTTTTTTGATTTAAAAGATTTTGAAGTGAAATAAATTTTGTATATTTTTGTGGCTTCCATACTATTAACGTTAAAAATGTAAAATCACTGAGTCATTCCGAAATTAAAAAAAAAAAATTTTTAAAAAAGGTCCAAATTTTCCGAAAATCTCCTACTTAATAGAGCATAACTCCTGCCAGTCAAAAGCAGTCAGAAAAACTCTTGCACTTTTCTCTAGTCCGAACCCTCCCCTATACTCCTACAACCCATTATATACCCGCCAGTTTCCGCCCGTGTGCACCAGAACAATTTTTCTGACTCAAGGTTAGATATTTTCTGCAAAATTTATGATTACAAAAGTTGTCCACTATGTGGTTAGGATACATTAAGTTTGAGGTGAAGTTTGTAACTGCCAAAAATATTGGACCTTTATCCATCTTTTATTATACGGATCGACTCAAAAACACTTTCTGAGTCCGTCCGTCCGTCTGAGTGTCATGAATACAAAAGGTGGTCGTACCGGTGCACCGCGGTGTATTTTTTTGCGTGTCGGTAGAGTTGTCAGGAGTTGTTATATACTTATAAAAAAGGGTTGAGATATAATGCGCTTAATTGTTACAGGTACATTTACATAGGTATCTTTCAAAAGCATTAATAGTCTGAATTAGAGTTATATAGTTTAAATACCTGACAAAATGGGAAACAATTTAAATAACAGGTAAATGGTAAAAAAAAAACTATTGCGACATAGACCTTTAAGACATGATCAGGTATGCTTCACCTTTTAAAAGGGGTTAGGGTGTTGGTTTTTATACCCTATACCACTATGTGGTTTGGGTATAATGACTTTGTGCTGCTGTTTGTAACAACCAAAAATATTTGACCTAGACCCATCTTTAATTATACCGATCGAATCAGAATCACTTTCTGAGTTGATTTAACAATGTCCGTCCGTCCGTCCGTCTGTGTGTCCATGTAAAGTTTGTAATCAAACTGCAGGTCGCAAATATGAATATATTTTGACGAAATTTGGTATATAAGCTTTTATCGGCCATGGGATGAACGCTATTGAAATTGGTGAGAATCGGTCCATGTTCAGACCTAGCCCCCATAGAAATAACCCATATGAAATCGACATAAATTGCCATAAGATCCAAATTGTCATATAGATCTTACTCAAATTAGGTTTGTATGCGTTCATTATATCCACTAATGAGTAGTCCAAAAATGATCCCTTTGACCCCATATAGAGCTGCTTCCCGATCTTCACTTAAATCTATTAAAAAACAAAAATATTGCACTGATTCTTCTCAAATTTTGTTTGTACATATTTTTGCAAAATACAAGAGACTTTACCAAACATGATCAGGATCGGTCCATTTTTGGACCTAGTCCCTTTATAGATATAGCATCCGATATGAACTTTTTCATATCTGCAGCCAAAAAAATTAATAAAAATCCCACTCAAATTTGGTTTTTGCTTATTTTCAATGTCCAGTTAGTTGGACCTAAGAGATAGGGTTTCTAAACGCATGGTATAGGGTATAGTATAGTCGGTCTAGACCGACTATAATTTTCTTACTTGTTTATGCTTCTAAAAGTGGTAATAAAAGATAAAAATTTGTAAATGGTAAAAAAAATTATTGCGACATAGCCCTTTAAGATATGCTTCACCTTTTAAAAGGGGTTTTTATGCTTCTGAAAGTGGAATAAAAGATAAAAATTTTTATTTTACATAATTGCAAGAAAGAGTATTTATAATAATGTTTCCACAATTATTATTCATTACAATTTGTGCAATGGCTAAGTACTGTTACAGAGATCTGGCAGATATTTATTTTCAACGAAATGATGTACACGATGTAATTTTGCACATAGTGAGCAACGACTTCTTTAAGAATTGTAACCTAGAAGACATTGAAATGCACAAAGGAAAAATTACTAATTTTGCATCGAATTTGAAAAGACGGTACATTGAATGCTCTCATAACAAGGCAAAGATGTACAAACGTTACCAAGCCTGCTTAATAAAGGAACTTATTTTTGAGAGTGCATCTACAACTGCCAACGAAAGTGGCAAAAAAGGGTCGACCAGCAAAACCAATTGACGGATGTAGTGAAAGATCTCGAAGGCGCAAGCTGGAGAATATCAATGAAGAAATTTCTCAAAGAATTATTAAGGATTTATTTTTGCACCAAATTCAACCAACCCAAAATAAAAAAAAGTAAAATTGAAATAATTGAAAAAATAGTAGAAGCGAGCCCAAGGCGCACAAAGAGGATTTTGAAAAGCATTCCTACACCAATTGAAGATAAGAAATTTACGCCGGAGGAAGCGTTCGCCCTATTTTTGGATTTGAAATTGACCAAAAATCAATATAAGGAATTGCGGAAGCGAACCAATAAAAAGAGTTGTGGGATTTTTCCAGAGTATCGAGATTTAGTTTCTGCCAAAAAAGAATGCTTACCTTCACAATCTGCTATTAGTGTCACTTCAACATCAGCAGAAATAAAATTGCAAGATCTCCTTGAACATACTGCAGAACGATTGCTAAATACGCTTGATACTGATCATTTAAAAAAAAATGGTAATGGCAGCATTACTTTAATTTCTAAATGGGGATGTGATGGATCCTCTGGTCAGAAACAATACAAGTAATTTAATGCCGAAAATTCATCAGATGCTAATTTATTTATGGTATCTTTCGTTCCATTGCGCTTAACAAAAAGGTATAGCGTCTTAGAGCCGTCAACTAGTAGAGCAACAGAAATTGATATATTGAAAAATGAAATTCCTTCTTCAACAAAGTATTGCAGACCAATAAAATTTGCATTCAAAAAGGAAACCAAAGGTGACATAACTGAAGAAGTTCAAAAAATAAAAGATCAAATTAAGGAACTTCAACGAGTAATATTTAAATTTGATGACCAAGACATTGAAGTACATTTCAAAATGTGTCTCACAATGATTGATGGAAAAGTTGCACAAGCTTTAACTGGAACAAAGTCAACGTCAAGCTGCATTATATGCCAAAAGACCTCAAGTCAATTAAGCCAACCCCCACCAGAAGACGATAGTTTTAAGGAAGCCTACGAATTTGGAATGTCCCCTTTTCATGCTAGAATACGTTTCATGGAGCATATTCTTAAATTGGGTTATGATTTGGAATTTGGTCCGTTAGGCGAAACCGTGAGAAAAAACAAAGAAAATGAAGAAAAAAAACAAATTCAACAAAAATATCTACAGCTAGGCCTCGTAATCGACCAACCAAAACAAGGGGGAGAAAACACAAATGATGGAAATACTGCAAGTATATTTTTTTCCTATCCGTAAACTACAGCATCTATCACAGGTGTAGATCATGTATTAATATGACGATTCAAAATCATATTACAAGTTCTAGCATGCAGCAGAAAGATAAATGCAAAAAAATTTAGAGAGTACGCCAATAAAACAGCTATACTTTATAATGAAAAATACTCTTGGAGATATATGCCATCCACAGTTCATAAAATTTTGTACCATGGGGAATAAATAATTCAAAACAATATGCTGCCAATAGGAGATCTATGTGAAGAAGCGCAAGAAAAAAGGAACAAAGACTACAGATTCCTTCGCGAGCACAACACAAGGAAAATGTCCAGATGTTGTACTAATGAAGATGTTATCACTATTTTGTTTTGCACTTCAGATCCATATATGTCCAACATTCGTCAAAAATGGAAAACTACCTCTATTGAATTAGACGAAGAAGCTAAACAACTTCTAGAAGATGAAAATCAAGGCTATTTAGAAGAAATTTTTACTAAAATTGGTTGATTTAAAGTACTTTTTCATTACACTAAAGTTACACTTTTTTTTTATATAGTTAAAAAATTTTCTTGATATAAAAATTTATATATTTTGTAAATTTACAATAAAAATTGTTATATTTCATAAATTTACCATAAAAATTGATGTAGAAATATTTAAAAAGACAATAAAAAAAAATTTAACTAAAGCAACTAAAGAAACTTCTCTATCTTGAACCAATATAAGGTAACATTTACGTTCGCTGCTTAATAAATTATATTTTAACTCGGGATCTTTCAAAAAAAAAAAACAACCTTTGGCCCTTGTGCACATTAAGACTAAAAAGTTTACGGGGGCCAAAGTTTGGCAGTTTCTGAAAAAAATTAACTTAAAAAATTGTTAAAAAGTATTAGTTGTAAAATTAACTGAAAAAATAAGACATTATATTAAAAAAAAACCTTTTTTACCTTTTAACACTTCACTTTTGTACTAAAATTCAACTACAAATGAAAATGTATTTTAAACCCTCCGTAACTTTTTTTTATTTTCGGTCGAGAATTACGTTTTATAGCAAAACTTAAAGGCTAAAGTCTCACCTACCAAACAAAAAAAACCGCATATCAAAATTCCAATCCAATCAAAAGTTATAGATTTTTGACCGCCTTCTCGTCAAATGGTCCACTGTGCATCGCATCAATTGATTTTTTTTTGGCTTTTAACAAAAAATAATATAACATAAAATTAATTTTTATATGTACCGTATTTAGCCGTTTTTAGCAATCTGCATTAATTGTAAATTTTAATTTATAGTAACGAATTTTAATAACGTAAACCACTATGCGGTAGGGTTTAATGAGTCTATGCTGATCTTTTATTATACCGATCGACTCAGTATCATTTTCTGAGTTGATTTAGCGATATTCATCCTTCCGTTTATCAGTATATACTTTTTTTTAAAAAAAGGGGTTTATTTAAAAAATAGAATACTATCTTTAAAAAGGGCACTTTTTAAAAAGAATGTTGCTTTAAAACTAAAAGGTTACTTTAAAAAAAAAAGTTACTTTTTAAGAAAGAGTAGTTTTTAAAAAAATATTGTTAAAAAAGGGCACTTTTTTATAACAGGGTACTTTATAAAAAAGGTACTTTTTTTTTTAAAAACGGTACTTCTTAAGAGAAGATTACTTTTTTAAAAACGGGTACTTGTAAAAAAAATAGTACTTCTTAAAAAAGGTATTTAAAAAAGGAGTAATTGAAAAAAATAGTACTATTTTTAAAAAGGGCACTTTTTAAAAAGAAGATTACTTTTTTTAAAAAAAGGTTACTTGTTAAAAAGGCTACTTTTTAAAATATGTACTTTCAAAAAAAATTTTTTTTTAAAAACGGGTACTTTTTTAAAAAAGGTTATTTAAAAAAGGGAACTTTTTAAATAAGAATGCTTTTTTAAAAAACAGTACTCTTTGAAAAAAGGGGTACTCCTTGAAAAAAGAGTACTTTTATAAAAAAAGATAACTTAAAAAAGGTAAAAAGGGAAATTTTTTAAAAAAGAGCTACGTTTTTTAAAAAGGGCACTTTTTTTTTTAAACGGCATTTTTTACAAAAGTTACAAAAAAGTTACTTTTTTAAAAAGGCTACTTTTTAAAAAAGGGGTATTTTTTTAAAAATAAGGGTACTTTTTTTTAGAAAATGGCACTGTTTAAAAAAAAAATACTTTAAAAAATTAATTTTTTAAAAAAGACACTTTTTAAAAAAAAATTTCCTTTTCAAAATGGTACTTATTAGGGATTTTATATTTTCTTTCATATTGGCATTTTCTTTATTATATCGTGATAAAGATAAAATATATGTGGCAATGCTTGCTTAAGCTAATGTGATACGTGCAATATAATCATACACTCACCCCCCTGTAGCAAATGCTACAACTATAACGACTACAACAATAAGAAGACTTACATCATATACTTATCTTAAGAAAAACAACAAACATATTTTTATTTTTCCAAGAGTTTTTTCACATTTTCATTCATGTCTCTCGACCCTTGGACCGAATTTGATGATTTTAAATAACAACTCTTATGGGATATTATTAAACGATTTTATGCAAGAACGAAGAGTGTAGCTTAGTTTTTGAGGGTGTGATCATGATATCCACAGACAGACAGACTGAAGGTCATCGCAAAAACAACTTCCCTTGGTGAAAGAATCAAGAAAATTTATGATTTTGGGGTCTCTGAAATTTATTTAGATGCGTTACAAACGGAATGACAAACCTGTATATAACCTTTACACTGTGGTGTGGAGGGTTAGGGTGGCCCTTAATAAAAAAAAAGTGTTCAAACTGTCGGTCTCACCTCCTAGAAATATGCGAATAGCAAAAAAACTGAGAAATACAAAGTTTTGGGCCAATCAAAAAACGTTTAGTCGTGGCGCAAAGCGATTGAAAATTTCAAGTGTGTTTATATGGGGAAAATATGACTTTTTTTCAGATTTTACGAAAATTTCGTTCTATAGTTTAATTTTTCCGACAAGCTGTTACATAATTCGCCATCAGTATTAAATTATCCTTTCAAAAGGCTATCAAACTTCAAAATCGTATGAAACCTCGCCAAGAAATAGCAAATGCCCCAGACCACTTTTGTGCCAAAAAAGAACTAGGTCATGAAATTTGATGGCATTTTTTTCAACTTTGAGAAATTGATTAAAGCCATCAGAGATGAAGTATTGTTTTATTATCACGTTGTTAACCTATTGCGCATTGAGACCGAAAATTAGAAATTTTTTAATAAAATTTTTAAAACTCCTTTTTCATATTTGAAAAAATTTTCTTAAACAAAATTCAAAAAAATGAATCTATCACTTTAAGGTTCTATGAAATACATGTTGCAGATTAACTGCGTGAATTTTTAAGTAAATCCCTTTGCCAGAATTTTTTTGACAAGGATTTTATTTTTGCGGATTTCGAGAAAAATTGGATTTTTGTGAAATATTCTGTAAATGTACTCTTTCTAAATACTTTGTATCAAAAATTCATCACTTTTCTACTTTTAAATGTTACATTTTATCTCAATAGCCTAGGGTTTCGGAAAAAAATAATATGACTACATTAACCCTTTTGGAATTGGGGTCACATATGACCCCAAACTAATAAAAGACAATTTATGCAAAAAAATCAAATATTTGGTAAGTGCTGTCGAATTTTTAGATGCGACGCTTAAAATATAATAACCAAGTGTGTAGAAGTTTCGTTCCAAAAATTTGGGATAAATCCGAGAACGTTAACTCATTATTTGCCAAGGCCAGCTTTGGATTTTAAGATATTTTAAAATAAAAATGACCTAAAACGAGTTTTTCTATTAAACTCGTTGATCCGCTATTTGGAATTTAAGAAAAATAATTCGGTTAATTTTTATTTATTTAACCCTTCAGTGCTCCTGAGATCAAAATTATCCATTGTGATATATCTCTGGTGCAATTATCTGCTTATTGCCCGCGAATATAAATTAAAACAACTTAAGTCATATGTCTAAAAAATAGGACGTTTTTTGAAATTCACTTTGTTTTAATTTTGTAATTTATTCCATTAAGAGTAGTATTAATTTAATATTACCTTTTATATATATTACTAGCTGAGTCCGGTCCGCATTGCTGTCCCGAAGAAAACATCTGTATTTTATATTGCATCTAAATTTTAATACCGAGTGTCGGGCAAAAGTAAAGCACGAACTCCCTCGAAAATTTTAGCAAATATCTAGGTACAATACTAAAATTTGATTTCGCCATGCCCCTCTACGTTTTCTTGAATATTTTAACACCAGCGCCACCTACAGGTGAAAAACTTTGTCAGCAACTTTAGTTTTATGTACATAATATATGATGCGAATTTGAGCTAAATTGGACCGTAAATAAATTTTTTGGGAAAATCTCGACCCCAGCGCCACCTATCAGGTACCAAAAAAAGTTATGCAAATCGGAGAACCAAAGGAACATATGGTATGAATACGAAGTCGCTAGCATTAGTGGTTCAACAGTTATTAGAGTACCAACATACGCACCAACATTTTTATATATTAAGATTATATTTGAAATTTACTTTTATTTAATAAACTATTTAAAACTGGGAAATAAAATGGTAGAAGTTTCAAAACATGTAGGTGACATTGAAGATAATATAAAGCGACCGATTATAAAAAATCGAAAAATGTCAACCATTATAAGTAATGGATCTTCACCGATTGACCTGAATTTTTTTTTTGCGTTTTTATCAATATCCACCAAATTGGTGGGTGAGACAGCAATAAATTCAACTATTACTTTTTTACATAAAGTAATTTTTTAACAAAATTGGTTAAAAGTTGTTTTAATTTATATTCCCGAGCAATAAGCAGATAATTGCACCAGAGATATATCACAATGGATTATTTTGATCTCAGGAGCACTGAAGGGTTAAATAAATAAAAATTAACCGAATTATTTTTCTTAAATTCTAAATAGTGGTATCAACGAGTTTAATAGAAAAACTCGTTTTCGGTAATTTTTATTTTAAAATATCTTAAAATCCAAAGCTGACCTTGGCAAATAATGAGTTAACGTTCTCGGATTTATCCCAAATTTTTGGAACGAAACTTCTACACATTTGGTTATTATATTTTAAGTGTCGCATCTAAAAATTGGACAGCACTTACAAAATATTTGAATTTTTTAAATAAATTGTCTTTTATTAGCTTGGGGTCATATGTGATCCCAATTCCAAAAGGGTTAATGTAGTCATATTATTTTTTTCCGAAACCCTAGGCTATTGAGATAAAATGTAACATTTAAAAGTAGAAAAGTGATGAATTTTTGATACAAAGTATTTAGAAAGAGTACATTTACAGAATATTTCACAAAAATCCAATTTTTCTCGAAATCCGCAAAAATAAAATCCTTGTCAAAAAAATTCTGGCAGAGGGATTTACTTAAAAACTCACACAGTTAATCTGCAACATGCATTTCATAAAACGTTAAAGTCATAGATTCATTTTTTGAAATTTTGTTTAAGAAAGTTTTTTCAAACTTGAAAAAGGAGTTTTAAAAATTTTATCAAAAAAATTTCCAATTTTCGGTCTCAGTGCGCAATAGGTTAACAACGTGGTAATAAAACAATACTTAATGTCTGAGTACTTATAAGTATAGAGACCAAAAAAGAATGATGGCTTTAATCAATTTCTCAAAGTTGAAAAAAATGCCATCAAATTTCATGATCTAGTTTTTTTTGGCACAAAAGTGGTCTGGGGCATTTCCTATTTCTTGGCGAGGTTTCATATGATTTTGAAGTTTGATAGCCTTTTGAAAGGATAATTTAATACTGATGGCGAATTATGTAACAGCTTGTCACAAAAATTAAATTATAGAACGAAATTTTCGTAAAATCTGAAAAAAAGTCATATTTTCCCCATATAAACACACTTGAAATTTTCAATCGCTTTGCGCCACGACTAAACGTTTTTTGATTGGCCCAAAACTTTGTATTTCTCAGTTTTTTTGCTATTCGCATATTTCTAGGGGGTGAGACCGACAGTTTGAACACTTTTGTTTCCCTCCATATAACGAAGGGCCACCCTAGTGGAGGGTATAAAAACAAAA
The DNA here is from genome assembly GCA_963682025.1 of Cordilura impudica. Classification (NCBI taxonomy): domain Eukaryota; kingdom Metazoa; phylum Arthropoda; class Insecta; order Diptera; family Scathophagidae; genus Cordilura; species Cordilura impudica. Next base: position 229,129,241 of record OY821518.1, on the reverse strand, counting down.
CTTAAAAGATAACAGAAATGTCATCAATATTAAACGTAAAATTAAATTGTTTTTTTTAACAAATACATACATTTTAAATTAAATTATTGTAATATTTATAATTATAATTATAGGTTGTAAGGAATTCTTCCATAGAGTTATGAAATAAATAAATAAATAATGGATCTAAGTCAAGTATTTTTGATAGTTACAAACATCAGCACAAGCTCATTGTACCCTGACCATTTTTTCTAATCTAAAATTTTTGAACAAAATCACACAACCTGTTCTAGCAAAATATTATAACAGATGGTCAGTCTAGTCTAGACTAGAGTAAAATAATAGTAGTTAACGAAAAACAAAAATATCCTTGTTGAAGGTATGAGTGTCAAGCCTGTTTGTCAGTTAGTCAGTCAGTCGGCCACTTTGTCAGTGATTTATTTTCCCATTATATGACGTTAGAGTTCTAACACCCCTTGTGTTTGGTTGTTGTTGTTTACCTATTTTCGTTTTTATCCTTAAATAAAAAGTTTGAACTAAAATTGCAAAAAAGTTTGTTGTCGTAGTCGTACTCGCGTCGTCAAAACTAAACACTCCCATATAAATGAGGGTACACAATTCGTAACATCGAACAGTGAGTTGAGCAAGCGAGTGAGTGGGTACTCACTTTTTAAATAATCGTACTGCTAAGAATAACAAAAATATAAACCTAACACATAAACAAGCACATGTATGCATAAATCATTAAAAAAAAAAGAACAAAATAAACACATGCATGTTCATCTTACTTTCATTCACAAATACATAAACATACTACTTGTATAAATGCTTGTATAGCAAAGAGTTGGTAAATGTTAAAAGTTGTTCAAACATTACATGTTTAGAAGGAAAACCATGACTCAATAACCAAAAATTATATCAAGCGAACATACACATTTAGTAAAAGTAATCATACCTACAATTACGACTACATACATAATTACACACGACTTTTTAATAGAATTGTAACATTTTTTATAAAGTAAAACATAATTAACTTTATGTGCTTTACATAAATACATATATGACAAATCAAAAATTTTACGACTCATGGTTCATTCTTAATGAAAATATTCAATAAGACGTCAATATCCCAACAATATGCGAATATGTTAATAGTTAATAGTGCCAACGCATCTAAATCTTCAGGCGTCTAAGAAGGGTCGATACCTTAGCTATCGTCATCTCGTGACTATAAATCCGCGGTATAAAGAGAATGGTACATAGTAGAAATAAAATCAGTAATTAAGTTAAGTTTTGAATATTGGTTGGTTGAAATGGCAGTTCACCGTCTTTGAAATCAACAAGTTGAGTCAAGCGACTTAGTTTTGAATAACCTCACAACACGAAAGCAATATTTCAAAAATACTAGATCTAACCTGTGACATTAAGTAAGCGTATAATATCAGTCAAATCTAAGTCCGATATTCTAGATAGGTCGTCCACTGTCTAATGTTCGCAACCTGATACTGGCTAAAGCTGCACACTCGCAGAAGAGATGATAATACTCTCTCCTCTTCTCCAGGTGTTCTGGTCTGGTCTTCCTACGTGTTTATCGATCAGCCAATGACCCGTCAATGCGGCCGTGAGCCTTGATATGCCCCTTCTACTTCTACTGAGTTTAGATTTAGTTCGTCCTAAGTTATAGTCAGGCCACTTCTGCCTTGCAGTCCTGCATGTATCAATATCCTTTCATTTATTTTCCGCTGCTCATGGGAAGTTAACGAAGATCCTCCCTTAATGATTCCCAGTGGTGTTACGACTGATCCCGCAGAAGAAGTATCAAAAGCAGAAGCTGTTCTTGCCAGTTCGTCTGCCCATTCATTACCGTAAAAATTCCTATGGCCGAGGATGTATGTGTTAGTAGCAACTTTAAATGCAATTTACTCAAAATAAAGGAAAAAGTTAAAAAATCTGTAAATCTGCAAACGGCGAAAAAGAAATACCTTTCAAATAATATATGTTTGGTCAAAATCGGGATAAAACGGTAGAACAAAACATCAGTCACAAGAAATCGCCTAGCATTAATATTATAGATGTATATTGAGTGTTTTAATACTGCTCTAAAGTTCTGTACTTAACAAGTTCCACTGCTCTTCTGTTAGAGTTGACCCCGGCCAAAGTATGCTTAAATTAACGAGTTTTTCTTTCAAAACCTTTACCCAAAACAGCTCTCTACTCAACAAGTTTTTTGTCAATTAATGAGGCATCCTACTTTCTCCATAATATAATGCCTTTCCAATGTATTTTAAGTGAAGGGCTAACGTGTAGATGTGACCTTCTTCAGCAGATGTTTCTAGCATTAAGGAGTAGTTTGGTGTATTGCTTGAAAGTTTGAGAACTTTCTTCTTAAAGTATCTTTGGAGATAATCCACTGCTTCGCAATTACTAAAACCCCATGTTTGTGCTGCATATGATTGTATATATCTACATACAGCTAAAAAAAGTTTCCATTTCATTTTAAAATTAATATCATTCTTTCCGAGAAAGTTTTTTCAGGTTGTATTTATGGCATTTTTGCTTGGTTGTTTCGTTTTACAACATGGTTGTTAAATGAGATTCTGACCATATTTTTTATCAGATCTTCCTTAAAATACCACTTTTCTCTTCGTGCGAGTCAACCACCGTTGCGAAAGATTAAAATTTCAGATTTACTCAAGTTAACTTCTAAGTTCCATAAATTACGGTATTTTTCTAGGTTAAATATCATTCTTGTAACTACATCAGTAGTCATGTTAGTCTATAAGAAAGTTGGATATCAAGATCACAGGAGAAGACACCTGCACCGACCCGATTGTCATAGCCTGCCGTAGGCTTCCACCTATCCCAGTCCTTTCTTGAAGGGAGCTTGACCTCGAATACTAGGGAGGACATTTATTCGGGGTTTAAATTTGGTCGATTAAAAACTCCAAAATATTTTTATCGGCGGGTCGACGGACAGACGGATATCCCTCTATCGACTCGAGTTTTTATAAGGATCAATAATACATATCTTTATGGATCTTTATGAAGCAATAATACATATCATTTTTAGATGTGTTACAAACGGAATGATAAACTGATACATACCCTCTGCACAGTGGTGTGGAGGGTATAAATTTAAAAATTAAGTGTACTTGTTAATGAAATAGTGAAAAAGGTTTCTTTTACTTTTATAGTAGCGAATCTATAATATTAATAGGCTAGGTGATTTCTTGTGACCGATGTTTTGTCCTACCGTTTTATCCGTTTTTGACCAAATGTATATTATTTGAAAGGTATTTCTTTTTAGCCGTTTTGCAGATTTACAGATTTTTAAATTTTTCCCTTTATGTTGAGTAAATTGCATTTAAAGTTGCTACTAACACATACATAAAATTATACAATGCTATGTGTGTGTTTATTAAATTTGTTAATGTGTTTGTAATAAAAATGAGTTTGTTTTTCGTGTTGATTTTTGAACTGGCTATAATTGATTAGCATAATTTTAGGGTCTTTATTTAATGAAAAAATAAAATTTCCTAGAATTTGCACTCGATTTTAGAGGGCTGGAATCTACTAGTATGAAAAAAAAACACTAACGCATGCTGATAATTATTTCAACAAATGGATATTAAACAAGTAAGAGTGTTAAATTCGGCTGTGCCGAATCTTTGATACCCTCCACCTCGGTTTGTGGCAATACTATTAACATAGCTCATGGTAGTTGTGTTCTTGTTATTGTTAATATGTATGAATCACATTTTTTTTGTGGCTTTTTTTATGTTGTTGTATGTTCAACCACTAAACTATTACAAGAAAACACTAGGTTTCATGTTTTTTTTAGAGGTATCTATAAACTTTTGTTCATTTCTCAGCGCAGAGGCTCCCGATTTACTCCGATTTCAATACCAACCTGGTGGGAATTATGGCAAATAATTTTTTCGTAACCTGACCTAAGTAAATGCTTTTTTTTTTGAATGAGCGTGATTTCAACAGACACACGGACAGACGGACAGACGGACAGACGGACAGACGGACAGACGGACAGACGGACATCGCTATATCGACTCGAGCTGTGATAAGGATCAAGAATATATATACTTTATTGGGTCGGAAATTAGTTTTTCGATGCGTTACAAACGGAATGACAAACCTATATATACCCTCTGCCACTGAGATGTGGAGGGTATAAAAATAATAAGACAAAACACAGGCAACTATTTTTATACCCTCCACACGTCAGTGGCAGAGGGTATATATAGGTTTGTCATTACGTTTGTAACGCATCGAAAAACTAATTTCCGACCCCATAAAGTATACATATTCTTGATCATTATCACAGCTCGAGTCGATATAGCGGTGTCCGTCTGTCCGTCTGTCCGCCTGTCCGTCTGTCTGTTGAAATCACGCTCATTCACAAAAAAAGCCATCTAACTGGATAAGGTTACAAAAATATCATTTGCCATAATTCCCAGCAGGTTGGTATTGAAAATGGGCTACATCGGGCATCATTGTGATTAGATACGAGCAAAAATAGGTAGATATCTCTAAAAAAAACATAAAACCCAGTGTGCTTGTTGCAACAGTTTAGTGGTTGAACATAATAATTGTACAACAACATAAAAAAATGCCACAAAAATAATATGCATATATATTAACAATACCCAGAACACAATAACATAACTCATGTTAGTAGTATTGCCACATATTTTTTTTATCGTTATCACGTTATAATTAAAAAAAATCGCCAATATGAAAGAAAATGAAAACGAAAAATGGAAATTTTCCAATGGAAAATGAAAATGGAAAATGGAGAATGAAAAATAAAGATGAAAAATGGAAAATAAAAACGGAAAATGGAAAATGAAAAATGGAAAATGAAAAATGCAAAATGAAAAATGGAAAATGAAATTGAAAAATGGAAAATGAAAATTGAAAAATGAAAAATGGAAAATGAGACTTGAAAAATGGAAAATGAAAATTGAAAAATGAAAAACGGAAAGTGGAAAACGAAAACGAACTATGAAAAATCGAAAATGAAAATTGGAAAATGGAAAATGAAAATTGCAAAATTGAAATGGAAAATGAAAAATGGAAAATGAAAATTGAAAAATGGAAAATGAAAATTGAAGAATGAAAAATGACTAATGGAAAATGGAAATTGAAAATTGAAAAATTAAAAATTAAAAATTAAAAATTAAAAATGGAAAATGAAAATGGAAAATGAAAATTGAAAAATGAATATTAAAAAATGAAAAATGGAAATGGAAAAATGAAAAATGGGAAATGGAAAATGAAATTGAAAAATGGAAAATGAAAGTTGAAAAATGGAAAATCGAAAATGAAAAATGGAAATTAAAAAATGGAAAATGCAAAACGGAAAAAGGAAAATGAAAATTGAAAAATGGAGAATGAAAAATGAAAATTGAAAAATTAAACATGTAAAATGGAAAATGAAAAATTAAAAATGGAAAATGGAAATTGGAAAATGAAAAATTGAAAATGGAAAATGAAAATTGAAATATGAAAAATGTTAAATGGAAAATGAAAAATGGAAAATGAAAATTGAGAAATGGAAAATGGAAAATGAGAATTGAAAAATAGAAAATGGAAAATGAAAATGAAAATATAAAAATGAAAAATGGAAAATGAAAATTGAAAAATGAAAAATTAAAAATGAAAATTGAAACATGAAAATTGAAAAATGAAAAGTTAAGAATTAAAAATTAAAAAAGGAAAATGAAATATAAACAAGTAAGAGTGTTAAATTCGGCTGTGCCGAATCTTTGATACCCTCCACCTCGGTTTGAGTCTTGATAATAAATATAAATGAAAAAGTAAACAATTTGTTAAACTTAATACCAAATTATTTCAGCAAATTCTTTGGGTTGGTTTTCGTCTTATCTATTATTTCGGATTTATTTCGGTGTTTGCTTTTTGGTCATCGTGGTTGGTGATCGGCATGCATTTAGGTTATATACCTATATGCATGCGTTTCCGGTTATATGACATAACTTCTCTTTTAATTTAGTTTTTGCTAATTAAATAGCTCGCCCTAACCTCCATTGCAAAGGTAATGGTTGTGTAGGGTGGCTATATTCAGTAAAACGTGCTAATTGGAGATGGCTGTATAGTTTCTTTTAACTGGCGAAATATTTTTTCATTGCGGTCATGTAGGTCGGATGTAGTAACAAATAATAACCAAAAAAAAAGCTCTCTCAACTTTTTTATTAAAACATTGCCATATTTGGAAAACATAGAGAAAAAATTTATAATAATAAATATTCAAATTAGGGATGCCAAACGCAAAAAACCAAATGTCCCAAACATTTTAAATTAAATAATTTGTTCTCTTTATTTTCTGAAAAACTTAAAATTTTTATCAAAAAAAAAAATTGTGAAAATTTCTATATAAATAACATTCTCACCAAATTGCGTTTATTTATGTTATAGTTTTTATGTTCGCAATTCTTAAATATTATTTCACGTTTTCTAAAATTCATTGAATTTAAATTAATGTTTTCTGTAGTCCGATTCTGTAAATTTCAACGATCAAAAATGACAATGGCAAAATATATCGACAGCTATTGTTGTTTGCACTAAGGATTAAGTGATTCACTAAGTACATTCATCTTAACGACAGTCGACAAATCTATTTTTCTATTTATTTATATTGTAAACGAGTGGCATCTCTGTCAAAATAAGCGAAAAACACAAAGAAGAATAGAAAAAACAAATTACTTCGTTTTGACAGGATGATTTTATGTTTATGTTTAATATCTTTATATTTTTTTTATTAATATTTCTGTGTATTTATTTGAAAATTAAGTAATGAATTGAATATGCTATTTAATTTTTTTATTTATATAAAAAAGTTTTTTTTTTATGATTTTTATTTATGTATGACGACATTTCAACCAAAAAATTCAAGTTTTTATCGATTGAAAAAACAACACAAAAATGGTTGTCGTTTAGATAACAACAACAGCTGACTTTAACAATAGCGAATATCGTTTAAAAATTTTACTGATAATTTTGCTATTTTCTTTTTTTAACGATTCGACTATCGTTAAAAGAAGTTACTGAATCGCGGTACTGAAAAGCTATTAATTTCTCCTGAATGTTAATATTTTTTTTTAATGTAAAAATTTTTTAAATGTAAACACAGGTATTTGGTGTTTTTTTTTTTGGAATTTCAATTTGTGTTTAACGAATAAAATTTATATATTAAAGATGCAATTGATGTCTTCTAAATTTAAAATTATAATTTCCGACGTTTTGATATGATTTTCTGAAATTCAATTAATTGTAATTAATAATTGGAAATTTTTAATTCCAGTATTTAGAATTGATATTTTCTTAAATTTGAATGAAAAATTTAAAAAGTGCAATTTTGTATTTATGTGAATAATACTGCTTTAGTAATAATAAACAATTTTTAAAAATTAGATGTAATCGCAATCAGATATTTTGTAGGTAAAGCAGAATAATAATTCTATATAACTATGTAGAACTGTTTTGAAAGCAAAAAACTCATTGATGAACTCGGTAACTCTATTTTGTAAAGACAGCAAAAAGTTAATATGCCAAACTTATGTTCATATTTGTAAAAGAATAATGAAAATACGTATGAAATAAAAGACCAGCCCGTGTATACTCTTAACATTGTTCTGTATGATATCCAGTTGAAAATATTAACATTCATGTTAAAATAGAAATAACTATTGCAAAGCTAATTAGAACAAACAAAAATTGTTGCGCCATCTACTGTGGCATAGTCACGCTGAGCAAAATGAAGTGACACTCTGTTAATGCAAAAGAAATGTATTTTCCCCACAACAAAATATTGCAGAATTTTATGTAAATAAAATAATATACCGATTTATTTCTAACATGCAGTTGTTATGGATATACATATATAGAATATATGTATATTATTTGTATTATTTAATATATGTATGTATATGTAAATATTACACACAAAAAATACCACATCAAACGTTATTTTTGTGTTTTTCTCTTTAAATAAATTTATACATAAAATTTTTTTTTGCTAAATTTACATTGTTTTTTTTTTTTTTTTATTAACAACTAGGTATTTTAGCATTATTTGCTTTAGATGTTGGTGAATTTTTACTCCCTTTATATTAACTCGTAGTGTCTGCTTGTCGAAAATTTTTTGGATCGGTGACCCATTCTATCTGAAATTTTGCAGGCAGGCTCGTGGTAATAACAGAAATGATCTAACAAATTTTTTTGGTGATGTCAAAACAATGGAAACTTTTAAAATTTTGTACCAGAGTTAATAAAAAAATGTACAAAGGGTTAGTTTTTATTATATTATTACCGCAACGACCACAAAAACAACAAGTCCAGCTATGACAACAACACAACATTTAGAATTACAACAAGAACAATATAGAAACATCATATTTTTCATTGTTTTTTTACTTTTTCAGAGATTTCCCTGGACCTGTTCCATCAATTTTAATGATTTCTGAAACAGAAATCTTCCCATGAATTTGGTGAATCATTCTCACTAAAAATGATCACTGTAGCTGTGCTATTGAGGGCGTGATCGTGACAAGAACAACATAGAAAATTATATTTTTTCAAGATTTTTTTTAGTTCTTTATTCAAATCTCGGGCCCTGCTCGACCGATTTGGACGATTTCAAATAGCAAACGTCCCAGGATGTTAGTGAATCATTTTTTATGTCAACGAGCACCCTAGCTGCCCGATTGATGCCGTCATCGTGATTTCCACAGACGGACAGACGGACACATGGACAGACGGACACACGGACAGACGGACATCGCTATATCAACTCCGGTTGTTAAAAGGATCACAAATATATATATTTTATGGGGTCCAAAACTTTTTTTCTAATTATTACAAACGGAATGACAAACTTATATATACCCTCTGCACACTGGAGTGGAGGGTATAAAAATGAAAAATGGAAAATGGAAAATGAAAAATGAAAAATAACAAATGAAAAATGAAAAATGGAAAATGAACAATGAAAATTGAAAAAGGAAAAAAGGAAAGTGAAAAATGGAAAGTGAAATTGAAAAATGGAAAATGAAAATTGAAAAATGAAAAATGGAAAACGAAAACTGAAAAATTTAAAATGAAAAATGAAAATTGAAAAATGAAAAATGGGTGTAATATAGAGTTTAAGACTCAGGTGGAGGTATAAAAAAATTCGGCACAGCCGAATTTAACACTCTTACTTGTTTTTATTTTAAAACGTCGCCAAAAAGTGTTCCACAAACAACCTTCAATACTCAAGGATCACAGATTCCAATACTGGATAACAAAAATTTTTTGGAAATGATTTTTGATAAGAATCTAACATTCAAACACCACCATTGACATTGTGATAAAACTTTAAGATGCGGAAGAGCCATTTTCCCTTTACTCAGCCGAAAACAAGCTAATTATACAAAATGTACATATGTCCAATTATGACGTACGGCTGTCAGGTGTGGTCGACTAGTTGTGCAAAAACTTACCTTAAAAACATCAGGTTATTCAAAATAAAACGTTTAAAGTAATTTTTAATATTTCTACTGCCCTACTACACAGCAATTTTAAACAAGAAATGTTGAAATCAGTTTTAGAGAAATTAATATCCAGATTCGAGGACAAAAACAGGTCTCCAAATTTTGACCTTATAAGGAATTTGCAAATTTTATTTACTTTGTTCTTCAACTATTGAAGAGTAGTTGAACAAACAGGTTGGTGACAAAATTACTTAGACATGTCAAAAAGTTTTTTTTATATCTTTTTCTCTTAAAATTCATCAACTCAATTCCTTTGTATATAAAAAAGACGTTATTTGCTGCAATACTTTTATTAATATATGAAAAATTGTGATGATAAATATATAATAAATACTAATAATAATAATAATATATTTAATATATTTAATCCTGAAAATGACAATGACCGGACATCAAAACTGTGTGTATTAAAAACAATTGATACACGGGTCAAAAACAATAATTGAAATAACAAATTATGCCATTATGTAAAGATTACGATTGCTTTTTATATTAAATATTTTGTCTGTTTTTGTTCTAGACTGCCCCAGTGTGCAATGAAATCTGTACATTTATATTAACTACATTAAAAATAAACAAATTAAAAAAAATATTAAACTTCTTTCAAGATTGACATATGAATACGCAAAATGAATGAATCAGTAGAGTTTAGCTTTGAAATAAAATTTACAAATTCATCAAAATATTTAGCGTAATACTATTTCTCCACAATCTGGGGTTTAATATTCGCAGTCGCAAGACGCAAGACGCAACGTGCGAATTTTTATACTTTTGGGATTTTTTTATACGATAACGAATAATATGTGGCGAAATTTCTGATTTTGGGATTCGATAACTAGTGATCATTTGAATGCAACCTTGCGAAATTTTACTCGTTAGCAAAATAGCATGCAAAAAAAGTTTTTTTTCCCAATTAAGTGAAAAAAAAAACATAATGTTAGTGCAAATAAATATAATATATTTGGAAAAAATATTAATTTTAGTAACTTTAGGTCAAAAATAAATAAATACAAACAAAATTTTTATATATATATCAATCAGAGTCAATTAAGTGTATACGCGTAGAAAACCCAACATTTTGTCAATTTTTGTATGGAAAAATTTCCACATTTTTAAAAAGCTAAGAGTTTTCAGGGGTTTTCAGCAAATTAGCCACGTTTTTTTCATTATTTTTTTTCTAATGAAATTAATACCCCGAAAAAAATAATTATGCGGCTCCAATCATTTGTGGGATATTAACCAAACCGATCCCTCGCTGCCAAAGAAAATTAGCTGGATATTTATCGAAGTCATGTGTATAATTTCACTATCTTTGGCCGTCATATTTTGCTTATAAGCACAACGAACTACCGTACCAAATTTTGTGAAATTTTGTGACCAAATTAAATAAAGCACCATACGAATCAACCATTAGATCTCTGGTGGGATCCACCAAAGAGTTTAAGGAAAGGTTTTAAAACTTTTTTTTGCATTTTTTTTTACTGAATGTACAACATGTCGAGAGTGTTGTGTCAAAATTTCAATAAAATTGCAGCAAAGCTAACGAAGATACAGCGTTTCAAACGACCGGCCTCATACGTTATCTATATCTATCTTATCTATATACATATATCTATCTATATATATTATCTATATATATAAAATGGAATGTGTGTTTGTTTATTTGTTTGTTTGTTTGTACCTTATAGGAGACCAAACCTCTGGACCGATCTTCCTGAAATTTTCACATAACTGGGACTCTGGCATGATTAATAGGGTACTTTTTTTTTCGACCACGCCCACTTTTACGCCCACTTTTTTAAAATTATGTAATTGCTCCCATATAGTTTTTAACAGATTTACTTCAAATTGTATGCACATTATACTCCAGCCGAGGTAGAAATAAACATTTCTTACGCCACGCTCCCTTTCACGCCCCTTTTCACTCCAAATTTTGTTTGAAAGTTTTAAACTTTTTGTTCTCTGTACAAATTTGTTCCTTCCAACGGATTTTTTTTTATTTGGTAGTATATTGCTCTTAACACTGTTAACGTCGCCATATAACTATGAACCACGCCCACTTCACCGCCCCCTTTTTTTAAATTCAGATACTTACTTATACCACTAACAATGTTTGCTATACAAAATACTTTTTTTGTAATATGTATTTACTTAAAGTTTTATACAATTTTTATCTACAGGTAAAGAAGCCATACATGTTGATATAGTTGATATAGCGATGTCCGTCTGTCCGTTTGTGGAAATCACGATGACGCCATCAATCGGGTAGCTAGGGTGCTCGTTGACATAAAAAATGATTCACTAACATCCTGAAAAGTTTGCTATTTAAAATTGTACAAATCGGTCGATTAGGGCCCGAGATTTGAATGAAGAACTAAAAAAAGTCTTGAAAAAATATAATTTTCTATGTTGTTCTTGTCACGATCAGTGCAGCTACAGTGATCATTTTTAGTGAGAATGATTCACCAAATTCTGTTTCAAAAATCATTAAAATCGGTGGAACAGGTCCAGGGAAATCTCTGAAAAAGTAAAAATAAAAAATAAAAAATATGATGTTTCTATATTGTTCTTGTTGTTATTCTAAATGTTGTGTTGTTGTCATAGCTGGACTTGTTGTTTTTGTGGTCGTTGTGGTAATAATATAATAAAAACTAACCCTTTGTACATTTTTTATTAACTCTGGTAGAAAATTTTAAAAGTTTCCATTGCTTTGGCATCACTGAAAAAATTTCATTTCTGTTATTACCACGAGCCGTCTTGCAAAATTTCAGATCGAATGGGTCACGGGAAAGGGGTTAAATCGATCCAACATTTTTTCAACAAGCAGACACTACGAGTTAATATATGTAAAGGGAGTAAAAATTCACCAGCATCTAATGCAAATAATGCTAAAATACCTAGTTGTCAATAAAAACAAAACAATGTAAATTTAGCAAAAAAAAATTTTATGTATAAATTTATTTAAAGAGAAAAACACAAAAATAACGTTTGATGTTGTATTTTTTTGTGTGTAATATTTACATATACATACATGAACATATTAAATAATACAAATAATATACATATATTCTATATATGTATATCCATAACAACTGCATGTTAGAAATAAATCGGTATATTATTTTATTTACATAAAATTCTGCAATATTTTGTTGTGGGGAAAATATATTTCTTTTGCATTAACAGAGTGTCACTTCATTTTGCGCAGCGTGGCTATGCCACAGTAGATGGCGCCACAATTTTTGTGGCTTTGCAATAGTTATTTCTATTTTAACATGAATGTTAATATTTTCAACTAGATATCATACAGAACAATGTTAAGAGTATACACGGGCTGGTCTTTTATTTCATACGTTTTTTCATTATTCTTTTACAAATATGAACATAAGTTTGGCATATTAAGTTTTTGTTGTCTTTACAAAATAGAGTTACCCAGTTCATCAATGAGTTTTTTGCTTTCAAAATAGTTCTACATAGTTATATAGAATTACTATTCTGCTTTACCTACAAAATATCTGATTGCGATTACATCTAATTTTTAAAAATTGTTTATAATTACTAAAGCATTATTATTCACATAAATACAAAATTGCACTTTTTAAATTTTCCATTCAAATTTAAGAAAATATCAATTCTAAAAACTGGAATTAAAAATTTCCAATTATAAATTACAATTAATTGAATTTCAGAAAATCATATCAAAACGTCGGAAATTATAATTTTAAATTGAGAAGACATCAATTGCATCTTTAATATATAAATTTTATTCGTTAAACACAAATTGAAATTCCAAAAAAAACACCAAATATGTTTACATTTAAAAAATTTTTACATTTAAAAAAAATATTGGCATTCTTTTTTTTTACGATAGTCGAATCGTTAAAAAAAAGAAAATAGCAAAATTATCAGTAAAATTTTTAAACGATATTCGCTATTGTTAAAGTCAGCTGTTGTTGTTATCTAAACGACAACCATTTTTGTGTTGTTTATTCAATCGATAAAAACTTAAATTTTTAGGTTGAAATGTCGTCATACATAAATAAAAATCATTATTATTTGTTACTCCCATCCGTCCTACATGACCGCAATGAAAAAAAATTTCGCCAGTTAAAGGAAACTATACAGCCATCTCCAATTAGCACGAGTTAATGCATATAGCCACCCTACACAACCGTTACCTTTGCAATGGAGGTTAGGGCGAGCTATTTAATTAGCAAAAACTAAATTAAAAGAGAAGTTATGTCATATAACCGGAAACGCATGCATATAGGTATATAACCTAAATGCATGCCGATCAGCAACCACGATTACCAAAAAGCAAACACCGAAATAAATCCGAAATAATAGAAAAGACGAAAACCAACCAAAGAATTTGCAGAAATATTTTATTATTACTTATTGCGATGTTAAGATGTCTATGGTCGTTCCTGCTTAGGACGACCATAGGAAGCTTAACATCACAATAAGTAATTACAATCACTGGTCATTAGGAACATATCAAAAAATTTAGTATTAAGTTTAACAAATTGTTTACTTTTTCATTTACATTATTATCAAGACTCAAACCGAGGTGGAGGATATCAAAGATTCGGCACAGCCGAATTTAACACTCGTACTTGTTTTAATATCAAATCCCCCTTTATCGCCCCATTTTACCTTAAATTATAATTAATCTGCTTTCAATCTATCTATATATGTACATATATAAAAATGAATGTGTGTTTGTTTGTGCTTTATAGGAGGCCAAACCCCTGCCTGAAATTTTCACAGCGTGTTACTGTGACTCTGGAAGGAATAAAAGGCTATATAAATTTTTGATTGGACAAAGGGGCGGTACCACGCCCATATAACCCAAAACTTTAAATCATCATATCTCGGGAATTTTTTGACCTACAACGGTCATATTTGGTACATATGGTATTGGCATGAATAGAAATACATACCAGAAGAAAAGTGGGTGGGACCACGCCCCTTTTTAGAAAAATAAAAAATCGTAATATCTTCTAAACTACTGGAAGAATCGTCATGAAATTTTCATAAAAGGAAATTTTTGCGAAATACTAACTCCTTAACTATATAAAGTTGTTAGTGGGCAAAGGGGCGTGGTCCCGCCCATATAACCCAAAATTTAAAATCGTCATATCTCGGCCATTTTTTAACCTACGGCGATGAAATTTGGTATATATCGTATTGAAATTAATAGAAATAGTACTACAAGAAAACTGGGCGGGACCACGCCCTTTTTAGACAGATTAAAATGCATAATAACTTTTATTAAGCCCTTGACTATATCAAGTTGTTAGTGGACAAAGGGGCGAGGCCCCTCCCATATAATTCAATGTTTGGCATGGATTGATTTGCTTAATAGGGTGTTTTCTTAAATAGGTATACATTCCATGCGAAAGTCGGCGGGCCACGTCCCTTTGTTTCCGATTTGTAGGAAGCCAGACCTGTACACCATTCTTCCTTAAACTTTCACATTGTGAAACTTTCACTTACTACACCCAATTTTTTATATTCGATTATTGATGTGCCAGGCTTTCCACCACATGTGCTACAACTCAAAATTGGAGTGCCCATTATTTTACTACGCAATATCGATCCACCACGGCTTTGCAATGGCACTCGACTTGCAGTAAAAAAATGCTAAATAATTTAATAGAAGCGACCATTATAACAGGAAAATATAAAGGAACAGATGTACTTTTGCCACGCATTCCAATCATCCCAACTGATTTATCCCAACTGATTTACCATTCGACTTCAAACGATTACAGTTTCCTGTTCGATTAGCGTTTGCGATGACTGTTAACAAAGCTCAAGGTCAATCTCTTCAAGTTTGCGGCTTAAATTTAGCAAATCCATGTTTCTCACATGGACAGCTTTATGTTGCATGCTCACGTGTAGGGAAACCCACCGACTTATATGTTTATGCTCCAGATGGACAAACTAAAAATATTGTACATCCTAAAGCATTGCAATAATTAATTGTAAATTAAATAAATAATATTTTGTTAATGTATAAATATTTTTTTTTTATTTTATAACGATGAGGGGTAGCGAAGTACACCGGGTTCAGCTAGTATGGTATAAAAATCAGTTTTTAAAAAACTTTAAATTGATTTTCTCGCAACTAAATGTTTGAAGTCCGTGAACATCATAACTCAAAATCTACTGGTCCGACTCTTTTGAAATTTTACACACTATATCTGAAGAGTTTTTGTATTTTCCATTTTTTCCCCATTTTGACAACAAATTCACTGAATTTTTTTACAAAAATCGTGTTTTTCACTTCAAAATGCTTCCAAAAAAAAAAAAAAAAAAAAAAAAAATGAAAAAAACTCTTCATGATTACCTCGGGAAACATGTCACCTTTTAAACGCATTTAGATTTTTTTATTCCACATGATCCGGTATGATGTTCACCGTAAAACAACAATGCGGAGATCCGCAGTCACTTATTTATTAAAATTTTTAATTGAAAATTTTTTCAAAGATTCTTCAAATGTTATGCTATAACGTGTATATGAAATAAATAATCCAACATTATTCATATCTAAAAAAAAATTATGAAAATACGCTTTTTTTCGCTTTTATAACCTTCACCCCCCTTAATAATAGCATATTTAGCTTGTCGTTTCGTTGTTTGGCTTCGAGATGGGGTTGAATGTATTTGGAGCCGTATACAAGTTGCCATTGCCATCCGAAATAATAATCTCTCCTTTACCATATAGAAAGATGATGAATAAAAAAAGTTAAATCAATTTGATAATATTTCACTTCTTTTCAATTTTACACTTTCTGTTTAATCTGTTACATTTATGCCGTGTTTTAAAACATATTTATTTCCGTCTTTTGTAATACTGAAACAATAGATCGTTTCGTTTCGTAACGAGTAAGGAAATTCGAAATACTACGATCACGACTGCTAAAATTAGGCCCCTGTATTAACTCGATGGGCCACATGGTAAAGAATGTTTTTGTTTTGCTTATATAGAACAGCCACCTTACGCTCATTTTGAACATTTATAATCAGTATACTCCGGCAATTCATGATGAATAGATTCACGCTTGAACAACACAAATTATCAAAATTTACTGTGAAAAGCAGTCATCGATTCGCGTAATTTATAGACGACTTCGTGATTTTTTTTGGCGCACATAAATGTCCATTTGAGCATCCGTTGATATATTTCAGACCGCATGCTCTCTAAATAATGCAATAACATCAACACATCGAAGGACGTGCGCAATGAAGAGAATATCGCCGCTGTAAATAAAAGTGTAGAAGAATATCCAAATATGTCGATTAGTCGTCGGTCGCAGGAATTGGGGCTTTGTCCGTAAACCACGTGGAAAATTTTTAACAAAGCTCTTGACCTACACCCGTATTAAATCCAACTGATACAGGAATTAAAGCCACGAGACCATTATATGCGTTGTTCTTTCGCCGATTGGGTTCTAAAGCAGTTGGAAACTGGCCCGATGTTTTATCCCAAAATTGCGGCACATTTTTGGCTTAACGGCTTTGTCAACAAACAAAATTTGCACCTATGAAGTGAGACATCATCGTACCTCGCGCTACGGTCAATGGAGGTCGTTACCGCACCATGATCAATGATTTTTGATTTGAAAATATGGATGACATTGAACTGGGCAAGATGTGGTTTCATAAGGATGGCGCTACATGCCATATGGCGACCGCAACCATCGACTTATTGAAATCAAAATTTGGCGTTAAGTTAATTTTGAGAAATAGACCTGTCAATTGACCTCCAAGGTCGTACGATTTGACACCAATCGATTATTTCCTGTGGGGCTATGTAAAGTCACTGGTTTGTTCTGATAAACCAGCAACAATTGACGCCTTGGACGCCAACATTGTTCGTTTTATTTGCGACATATGGGCACAAATCCTCGAAAAGGTGGCCCAAAATCGGACGTCAGGAATAGCCGCAGTGGCCATATGCCCAAAATCATTTCCAAATATTAAACCCATGTTGTATTGGTCCTTCGAATAAAAAATTTGCTTGATTTAAATTTGGTATTTTGTATTATTTTTTAACAACCTTTATATCAAGTGCCCCATCGAGCTATTTCAGGTTGTGGAGAAAGAAGCAAATTTGTTGCCGACAGGAATTTCTAATTCTTTCGGAAAAAACAACTATAGAAATTTTTCCAGCCACGGCTGTACTTACACATTTTTAGTGTTATTTTGAGAGCAAGGTTAGCTCATACTATTAAAAAGCGAAGATAGAAAATATAAGCAAAAAAAGGGTGATCCAATAAGAGTGCACAATTTAATTTTAAAATAAAACGCATTTTTGTCTTAGTGAGTGGTGATATTTTTATTGCATTGTAAGGTAGACATATGGAATAAAATATTTGGCATATGGCACTCGCGGTTCTGAACACATGTCCTTGCTCTTTTAATTAAATTCACGAAGACATATTGACAAAGCTATGGTTCAACCTCACCGATGAAGCCTTGTAATGGTGCGGCGGTGGTGGAATTTCCGCTTCCGTTTCCCTGAGCCTTAACGGGTCGCACGTGCTGGCAGGGGGCCTAGCTCGCCAGAGGGGTGGGATCTTGTTAAGACCCAGGGAAACCGCACTAAATTTCAACTCCCCAAATCAAAATTATATTCTTTCTATTCAACCTATCTTCATTCATTCATTTATCTCAAGATAAAAACCTGTTTAAAAAAAAAAAATCGCAACCATTCCTTGAGAACATTCATATTCATTCATATGTTAACCAATACTCATACATTCATTAAATTCCCTATGTAAAAAAAATACTACATCTAACGATGAGGGGAACAAGGTAAGCCAATGTTAATGGCTGACAACGTGGGTGGGAATGAGAACGAGTAAAAGCTTTACACATGAATAAACTGTTTAAAAATAGAATTTCTTCTCTTGCAACAAAAAAAAAATTGTCAAACGACATTACCATATAAGGTGTTGTTTATTAAATGGTACAGCACAAAAAAAAAACAAACATACATACAAATCTCATACTGACGTAACAGGATTCTTACAAAAATTTTACATTGCAAAATAAATAACCTTTCGCTTAATGTGACTCGTACATTTTTTGTTAAGTACAGTCGTCACCAAAAATAAACGGCCGTCACAGCCTTGTATCTGTGCCTTGAGATCAGGAATTGTTTGTAGCTTATTCACATAGACCTGCGATTTCGAAAAACCCTAAAGAAATAAATTGCACGGCGTTAAATCGCACGTCTTGGTGGCCAATTGACATCGGAATTTCGGAAGATGATTCGGTCTGCAAATTGATGCTCCGATAAATGGATTGTTTCGTGCTCACATGTCGTTCAGATCCAGCCATCCTGTTGAGGTTACAAGAACTCCGTTAGCATGTTCTTGTAACGAATGTCATTAACAGTCGTGCACTCTTATTGGGTTAACATTTATTTGTAAAATTAGTAAAAATAAGCAAACATTTACAGAATATTTTCCATTCTAGCACTAATATGGCGTGGAATTGAGATTGGTATTTAAGACATTTTATATCGAACTATATTTGCCTGTTCCCTAATACTCCTCATTCGATTTGAACTTAAATTCTGACTCGCATTGTCCTGGAGAGTAAATTGGCCGCCAGTTAGGCAATATGCGATTTTTTGCGCCGGTTTAACAAAATTTCACAAAAACCACTTAATGCCAAAATTGTACCTATATCAAAGTCCGTTCTTTTAACTTTCATATTAAGACTAAGAAATAAACCTTTTTATATTGTACCAACTTCACTGAAATCGATATGTATTAAGGCGGTCCCAAAACAATCCGACTTGACAAAGAAAAGACAACAAACAATGTTTTTTTTCTATGTCTAGAATTCTGTCCACACAGAAACCTGCTCTCAAAATAGTCAACATTGATGCTCAGAGTTTGAATAATAAAATTCACGAGTTTAGATACACCTTCGCGTCATCAGGAGTTGATATTGTGTGTGTGTCAAAGTCTTGGTTTAGTCCCGAAATAAGCGCCCCGGTAGGTGAGTAGGTAGCGTGCTCGCCTATCATGCGGGGGTCGTGGGTTCGATTCCCACCAGAGGCTTTGGTCTGTCGCTGCAAAAACTAGCCAAATCCGGCTTATCCCTGGACCCAACAGTTAGAATCTGCAGACAAGCCACTCGGCTTCGCGGAACTAGGATTAATAAAAAAAAGTGATAGTATTTACAATCTGCCAGGTTTCAAGATCTTTAAAGCAGATACAGAGGGTAACGGTGGGGGGTGTATCTATATATGTCAGGAAAGAAATTAGCTGCGTACAAAAGTGTAAGTCAACAAAAGACAGTCAAATTGAATATTTGTTCTTGGAGGTGACTGAGGTTGGGAATGGTAAAATTCTTATTGGAACAGTGTATGTACCTAACAAAAAATTATACAGGTCCAACAATAACTGCGACTTTAATCACCTTATGGATAACCTCGAAAACTTATCATTTCTATATAATGATATAATAATAGCTGGTGCTTTCAACAGTAACATTAAAACTGAATCTGTACTCACTGAACGAATGGAATTTATCAATCTATTACCTGTCAACACAATTATTCCAACCCACTATTCTAAAACATTAAACTCCATTAAAGATGTATTTTTTATGAGCCAAAATGCTAAAGTTTTACTTTATGATCAATTATCTGCGTCTGTTTTTTCAAAGCATGACTTAATATATCTTACATGTGATACTTACGTCAACAATGCAGATACCTACTATACCTTTCGTGATTTTCGAAACTTAAATGAAATGATTCTAAACCAATGTCTTAATAGTGTTCAATGGAATTTAATATACAATATGGATAATATTAATGATCAAGTTACTCTCTTGCAAAATAATATTACTTCTATCTTCAATGATTGTGTACCACAAAAAACGAGAATAACACTGTGCGACAGCCAAAATCGGGTTGGGATGAAACCACCGGGGAAAATTTTTTCGCAGACGCTGAATTTCTCTTCTTGTCCATTACTTACGTCGCAGGTGATTGGCAAATGTTCATCGATTCTTCGAAATCAAGCCTGAAAGTCGTTTTGCTACATAAATGTAATAAAAAACCAAGCATTTCCATTGGCTACATCACAGATATGAGTGAAACATACGATTCAATGAAAATAATTTTGGATAAAGTTTGCTAATGTAAAGTAAGTTTAATGGAAACCAAAACAGAGAAAGGACACAACTGCGTAAATGATCCACTCGTACCAATGGAGAACGTCCTAATGCCCCTTCTCTATGTCACACTGGGAGTCATAAAAATTTCATTAATTGTGAAGCAACCGAAAATTCTTGATTGTGTGAAAAATATTTTCCCACGAATCAGCGAAGCAAAATTAAAGGAAGGAAAAATTGCACGATTTTTTTTGGGAAGTAAGCGAGCACGGGACAGCGAAACGCCGGGACACATATAACTTTCCCCGGTTCATCCCATCCCGATCACTGACCCCTACTATTTGTCGCACAGTGTAATTAAAGCTAAACAAGCTACTTGTTTTAATTACACTATAAAAACTCGTATTGATATATAAAAGATGGAAAAAATATAAAACTTCCGAACTCATCAATTCTTTAAATTTTAAGAAATAAAGTAGTACTTACATCTGATTAGCGTCGCAAAATCAACATGTTGTAACCAAAAGTTCTCCTCGGCTGTCGAACAAAAATGGAAGAAAATACGGGAAATTGGTTTAAATTCCAAACCTATACATAACGTTAATGTGCATATTGATGTAAATGTCCTGAATCGGAGTTTTGTTGAAATTTGTGTTGATAAACCCAACCAGAATCCTTATGAGAGTATATCCACTATGTACATTGAAAATAGTTTCTCTTTTCGATGTGTTGATCAGTTTGAGGTCGTGAAAAGTTTTTCGGCCATTAAGTCAAATGCTGTTGGTGTAGATGATTATTGGTAGATTATGAAATCTACCTTCCCAGATATTTGGAAACATTCTTAAATAATACCAATTCCTAAAGCAAACGATGAATTTCGTCCTATTGCAATTCTCTCTTTCCTTTCCGAAGTTCTAGAAAACCTCATGCGCAGGCAAATGGATGATTATATCAAACGTCTTGGACTCCTATCCGAAAGACAGTCGGGTTTTAGTAGACAGGGTAGGAGTTGTATTACTGCATTGGTCGACGTGGTTGAACATCTGAGAAGCAAACTTGATTGTAACATTATCTATTTTCTTGTGCTTTTGGATCATTCAATACCGTCGACCATGCGATACTTATTTCTAGGCTCGATAAACTTTTAAATTTCTCTATATCTGCCTGTAGACTTATCCGGTCATACCTCTCTAATAGATATCAATCTGTATCTCTCAATGGAAAAATCTCTGAAGCACTAAATGTTGAAAGAATAATACCACAAAGTTCAGTACTTGGGTCCTTATTTTTCTGCATGTATATAACTGATATATCTAATGTTCCCCAACACTGCAATATCCATATGAACGCAGACGATGTTCAACTATATGCCAGTGCTAGATGTACGAATGTTAACAACTGTATAGAATCTATTAACAACGACTTAATGAACATTCATAATTGGGCTAGGTTTAATGGATTGTGTCTAAATCCAACTAAGTCAAAATGTTTACTCATATTGAGAAATAACGTGATACTAGAATTTGACGAGAATATAAAAGTTGGCGATACAAATATTGTTTTCGTTCAAAGCACAACAAATCTAGGAATAATTTTCAGTACTCAACTTTCATGGACAAACCACATAACATCTGTTGTTGGAAAGGTACATGCGATGTTAAGGAATTGTCAACGCCATTTGAGATAAGAATGCTTTTAACAAAAACTTATCTTATACCTGTCCTTCATTATGACTGTGAAGTATTTACAAACTGTAATATGTAGTGTTAATACTAGAAAGCTTAATGTGGCATACAATTATATAGCTAGATACATTTTTAGAAAGAAAGGAACCGATAGTATATCGTTATATTCATATAAACTGTATAATGTGCTCTTTGATGACCTTCCAAAAAACAGATGTCTTACTCTGATGCAGAAAATTATTCATTTAAGTTAATATATTTTGCAAGATCACCTCGTGGAAAGAATCTTGTTAAAGCATTCTTTAATTATGACGTCTCAAAGAGACAGTGCTTTATTTATATGAGTACAATTGGTCTGGGAAGAAACTACTACAGACAATTAGCAACACGCATCATTTTAAAAAGGAATTATTAATATTATGTGCCTAAAATATTATATTTATTTAAAGTTTCAGTTTTAAAGTTTAATATTCCAATGTTTCATGTTAAATTTGTTTTCCTTTTTCCTACTTTCATTTATTTTTGGAAATTAAAATTAAAAAATTATAAACTATTAAATATTAATTGAAATTGTACCCTTTGTAATAATTGTAACTTAAATCCTACTATCGTCTGACACTGTATCATATAAGAATTTATTATTGTTATGTTAGAATTAGAAAAAAAATTAAATAAAATTATTTTTTTTTTATTATTAATTTTTATTAATGAAAATTTGTTAGTCATAACAAATTAATTTTCAATAAGAGGAATGTATGTAAGTTTAATTTATAATTAAAATGAGAAGAATAATATAAAATAAAATATAATATAAAATATATAAAAAATAAAATAAAAATGTAAAAATAAAGTGTTAAAATATCCTGCACAGCAGGTAAAAATTATATAGAAATTAAAATTAAATTAACTAAAGAAATTAAAATGAAGTATTAAAAATCAATTGAGAAAAAGTTTAAATAGTTCTTTCTTAAATGATGTTGTATTTGATATTTTGTGAAGTTGATTATTTAAAGTATGTAACGAGTTCCAAAGACGTATGCCATTTACAAAAAAGTGTCTTTCGGATATTAGTCTATTGTACAATATTGGTACAAGACAGTTATTACGGTTAGATCTTGTAAATAGTAATCGCTCGAAAAGGTAAACGGGTTCTTTAGTGAAAATAATTTTATGAACCAAGTTCTAAATTTAAGATAGTCTTCAAATGAAATGCCATAAATTTTATTTAGAAAAGCGGAGATACTACCATATTTGCGTAAACCGTAAACATATCTAACTACACTTTTAAAGACGCGTGTAAGTTTACCCATGTCTGCACTATCACAACTTGACAACAATTCACAACCATATAAAAGCGTAGGTAAGATAAACGATTTTGCAAGAACAAATCTAATTTTCTGCGGTGTGAAGTACTGAGAATACCAAAGACTACGGAGAATACTATAAACTTTTCCAGAAGCTTTGTTAATTTGATCATTCCACGTTAGGGTATTATTAAAAATCATTCCAAGGTTTTTAGCATTCGCAACGTAGGCGATATCCACTCTATTAATACTAACTTTCGGAAGACAAGTGGTATCATAAATCTTTTTAAAAATAACAAGGCACTGAGATTTTTTCGGAGTTAAGGTAAGACAATTCAACCTAGCCCATTCAAATACGTGGTTCAGTTCAGTATTCAGATTCTATACACAATTTTCCACATCTCGTACGTTACATGATGTGTATAACTGAACGTCGTCAGCGTACATGTGCATTTGGCATGAATTAATAACGCGTGGTAGATCATTTATGTAAATAGAAAACAAAAGAGGGCCAAGTATAGACCCCTGCGGAACACCCCTACTTAAAGACGCAGAGGTAGATGACTTTTCGTTAGAGACAACTACTTGCTCTCTATTCCGAAGGTAAGAGCTAATCAATTTAGAGGAGGTTTCAGAATAACCAAAAATATGTTTAAGCTTTTTAACAAGAATATCATGGTCCACTTAGTCAAAAGCTTTAGAGTGGTCCAATAAAGTCAAAAAAGCAATATTACCACTGTCAACGATATAACGAAGATCTTCCGATACATCAATTAAAGTAGTGATACACCCTCTTTTCCTGCGAAAACCAGATTGCTTAGATGATAAAAGATTATTATTGGATATATTTTCATTCATTTGTTTGCTCATAATTTTTCGAAAACTTTCGAAAGAAAAGGAAGTACGGAAATTGGCCTGTATTCTTTATTAAATTTCGGCAAGGGAATTACTTTTGCCCATTTCCACAAATCAGGGAAAATAGATTTTGTAAAAATAGTGTTAAAAATATGAGTGATATAGGGTAAAACCTGTGGTAAAATAGCTTTAATAAATATTAGCTTCATACCGTCTAGACCAATAGATTTTGACTTTATGGAAAGAAAAGCTTCCAGAACATCCTCCTGGTTAACGCAGGAAAAACTAAATAAAGAATCCAGATTGCAATCAGGTAGATTTGCATAAGAGTCAAAACGAAGAGGAGTTGAGTCATTTAAAGTAAATTGTCTATTCAATTCATTTAGTTCAAAAGTGGAAAGATTTACCGATTCACTTTCATCTTTATAACCAATTTTCTTTATCTCTTTCCACATATTTTTAGTATCCATAGCCTCTGAAAATACACGACTATAATAGCGTTGCTTAGCTAACTTTACTTCCCTTGTAACAGATCTACGTAGTGATTTAAAAATTTCATTTGACTGTGTAGTTTTATATCTTTTCCACTTATCGTAAGCAGAATTTCTTTTAACCATTAAGTCACAAATATTTTGATTAAACCAAGGCTTAGTAGAAGATTTAACAGTTTTCTTTCTAACCGGTACGTATTTGTCGTATAGGTATTTGGTAGCTTCATAAAAAAAGGATATCTGTTGGTTTAAATCAGGATTACTGTAGATACTGGTCCAATTGATTATATTAATTTCATTTAAAAGAGCATCATAGTTAGTATTCTTGTAATCACGGAAAGTAATATGCTGTGCTTTTTCATGTTTAAAATAAGGAAGGTTAAAGGTCATATAAATGACGTCATGTTTTGAAAAATTAGGAGAAGAAAACTGGTCATGCAAAAGAACTTTTCTAATATCTGAGACAAAGAACACTTCATTGAAGTGAAGTGAGTGGGGATAGTAGTGTTTACAGCTATAAGCCCAATCGGTTGGAAAAGTGAAATTAGATCAGAATCAATGAGCAAATTTCCATTTAGGTCTCCAGAAAGAATAATATCACTATAACATAAACAATTTTCATCTAACATATTAACAACCGGAGAAATATCTAGTGAATCATTAGGCCTATATAAAACACCTATGAGACATTTGCTTACGTCACAAGGAAGTTCAATAAATACAAAATCATGTTCTTCATCGATAGATTTGCAAACAAATCGAGAACGTAATTGTTTCTTGACATACATTGCAACGCCTCCAGCACGTTTACCAGTATTCCTATCAGCTCGAAATAAATCATAGCCGTCTATTTTGACCTCAAAGTTTTTTATCATATTCGGATTGAACCATGTTTCAGATATACAAATTACATCAATTCCTGA
Organism: Cordilura impudica; assembly: GCA_963682025.1. Lineage (NCBI taxonomy): Eukaryota > Metazoa > Arthropoda > Insecta > Diptera > Scathophagidae > Cordilura > Cordilura impudica. Next base: position 229,103,287 of record OY821518.1, on the reverse strand, counting down.
GTTTTCAAAAATGTATCGAAATTCATCAAATTTACAAAAAAGACTTTGAGCATTTAAGTGACAAATTTTTAAACCTTCCTTTTGTTTACCAATTATACGAATCATACATAGAATGAGTGTTGTATTTGGAACTCGACCGAATATTAGAAGAAGTCATAATAAAGTATTAAGCAAATATCAACATCAAATAAGAAATACTCAAAAAAATTTAAATAAAAAGGCATAATAAAAAGGAAAGATATAAAAAAATACAAAAATAAAAATAGGTTATGGAAATAATTACTACAGTTTTAAATTTTAAAATATTGTTGGAGAAACCCTTCTACTACAGAAACTGGAAAGTTGTCACGTGTGTTTTTCGATGTTTCGATATTTTTCAGAAAATGCACATTCTCCACACAAAACGCGCTATCGGACTTAGAGCGTTTGACATAAATACGGCCAAGGCGAGTGTAAACTGATGAGAGTAGTTTTTTCCGTTTTAACTTAATTGCTTTCTTAAGAAGATTGTGGTTAAATCTGGTTAGAGCTTCATTTATATAGAATGGTTCATTAGAATCAAAACCAGCATGACAAAGGCGCAGAAGGTCTTCAGAGTTACGACGAAAAACAGCAGCTTGCTTCAAAATATAATTTTTCTCCTGAGCTGATGACAATTTTATGGCAATAGTAGGATCAATAACGTTATCATTTTTACTATTGTTTCGAGAATTTTGAAGACGAGTTATTTTACTTATATTTGGAACAGTTGCATTAATGGTCTCACAAATATTCATAAATGTAGTCTGTAAGTTTTCATTTTCATAGTATGGAATGCCGTGAATTCGTATCTCATTAGCGACTTTAGTATTTTCTTGCTTGTCCAAAGATCGCTTTAAGGTATCAATTTCATTTTTAAGGTCAACATTTTGCGGAATAATTTGTTCTAGCTTGCTGACCCTGTCCGAAACAGAATATATTTTTTCCTCAATGTTGACAATTTTAGTTAATATACGCTCCTCAGACTCCTTTATTTTAAATGCAATGTTATTAGATATGTCAATTGACATTCTGGAAAAACGTTCTTCCATTAATAGCATAAGTTGGGAATCAGGATTCATTTTATGCCAAATTATAAGAACAATTTAGTCACTAAATACCGTGTCGATAAAATATTATTCTGGGCCTTTTAAATTAAAATTAATTAATTAATTAATCTCCCTTTAGCTCGATAAACTTTTCCCAGCGATATTCAATAGCTTCAATACCCTGTTTATAGTAAGAACTGTCTAGCTCCTCTTTTTTGTTGGCAAATCTTTTACCACAAGCCAAAATGGAAATAGAAAATACTCCGAGGAAGCTAAATCTGGCAATTAAGGTGCGTGTTGAAGCAATTTTAACTTTAATTCGTGGATTTTGGCCACCACAATAGCGGTTGTATGAACTGGTGCATTGTCTTGTCATAATACTCGCCGTTGATTGTTTTTCCTTTTAAAGATAATAATAAAAATTATCCCACGCGCATCCCAAAAAGCAGACGCTATAATCTTCGACTTAATCCATGACTAATCCATAGCTACGAATCGATGCAAAAATTCGACTTTGTTGTGGGGAAACATCGTTAAACACTCTATTGAAACATCTTCACTGCCTTGCTTTTGTTCTATTGTGAGCAAACACGACACCCATCTCGCGGACAGCTTTCTCGTCTTCAAATTTTCGGTCAATATGCGATGTATAGCAATTTTTTTAAATGCCTTATATTTCAGATACCTCAATTGGTCGACCACTACGGTGTTCGTCTTGGCAGCTCATTCGACTGCGTTTAATTATTATTTTGTACTTTTAAACGAAGGAGTAGGTAGACTTCCCCAGAGTAGAATATAGCTCGGCTTTATTATTGGTTGGACTGAGACCTTTCAAATTAAAGTATTGAATTACATAACGGTGGCCAATTTTTTCCATGTTTACTAATTCACTAAACAACGTGGCTCCTTTATCCATATGTCAGGTCGGGTTGTTATGCGACCGTCCACGTATATGTATGTCTATTTCGGGCAAAGTGACGTTATACCTATGAAACAAAAACAAATAGAATGTTTAAAAAATAAATTAATATAATATAAATGTCAAGGTAGTAATTCTTCCGAGGAGACCTAAGTGATTACAACAATCTGATTAAAAACAAGTAAGATTGTTAAATTCGGCTGTGCCGAATCTTTGAGACCCTCCACCTCGGTTTGAGTATTGATGATAAATGTAAACAAAATATTGGAAAAATATGCATGCATTTCCTATATGCATGCGTTTCCGGTTATATGACATAACTTCTCGTTTAATTTAGTTTTTGCTAATTAAATAGCTCGCCCTATCCTCCATTGCAAAGGTAATGGTTGTGTAGGGTGGCTATATGTATTAAATCGTGCTTTTTTGAAAAAAGGATTAATTCGTGAATGCACTGAAAAGCTTAATGAGGATCTCAATATAATATTTGAATGGGTTTCTTCAAATGGACTTTACTTAAATCCAAAAAAATCAAAATGTTTAGTTATAACTCAAAGAAATCAAACCATCCCTATAGATATTCCAGTATCATTAGGTAATCAGAATATTGAAATTGTGGAATCTGCTAGGAATCTGGGAATCATTTTTAATAAATCGCTCACGTGGAACAATCAGATTAATTCTGCATCTGGAAAAATATTTGTAATGCTAAGAACGTTGTACCCTATACAACATCTTACACCTTTAAACATTCGTGTGCTTCTCGTGAAAACTTTCATTATGCCGAAGTTACTATATGGTTGTGAGATATTTGCTTTTTGTGATTCAGAAAGTAAAAGGAGATTATTAGTAGCTTACAATGCGATCCTACGTTATGTGTATGGTATAAAGAGATATGATGGAACTTCTCTATATTCTAAGTCTCTGTACGGAGTTGACCTCGTGGCCTGAATAAAAATAAGATCATTAATTCTAATTCACAAAGTAATATACACCAAAGAACCATCTTATTTATTTGAACGCCTTCAATTTACACGATCCAATAGAGGAAATAATCTTATACAATTACGATATCGAACATTAATCTCTAGTTGGCAATTTTTTATAAATATCATATGTCTGTGGAACTCGTTACCCAACAAATTACAAATAACAGACAACGCTTTACAATTTAAAAATGAATTGTTTAAAAATGATTTGGTCTCTAATTTTCAACTTTCTTAATTATTGTTTCATTTGTGATTATATTATATATTCTATACTCTCCCATTATGTATTAATTTTTTACTTAAATTTTTATACTTTTGTAATTTAAAATTGTTTTTATTTTTATATTTTTCTTGTTTCTTAAAAGTATTGTAACTACTATCACAAATTGATTGTATCATTATAATGTCACATACTGTAATATAAAGATTTATATCTTGTTGTATGTGATATCCACATTTAATAAATAAATAAATAAATAAATAAATATAGGTCGGATGGAGTAACAAAATAATAACCGAAAAAAGCTCTCTCAACTTTTTTTTCAAAAAAATATTGCCATATTTGGAAAACATATTTTTTTTTCGCAAGGGAGGTTAGGGTGAGCTGTTGTATAAAAACTTTTAAAATTAAACTTAACCTAAAAACACGTGCAAAAAGTACATTTAACCTAATTGCACGTGGAGTAGCAACGCTAGGACCACAAAGCAAAAAACTGACACGCGTTTTCTTTTATTCGAAATAATAGAAGCCACGAGCAAGCCTTTCCTCGATGGATAGCATATTGAAACTGTTTGGAAAACATAGAGAATAAATTTATAATAATAAATAATTAAATTAGGGATGCCAAACGCAAAAAACCAAATATCGCAAAAATTTTAAATAAAATAATTTGTTCTCTTTATTTTCTGAAAAACTTAAAATTTTCATCCAAAAAAAATTGTGAAAATTTATATATAAAAAATAACATTCTCATCAAACGTTTTCTAAAATTCATTGAATTTAAATTAATGTTTTCTGTAGTGTGATTCTGTAAATTTCAACGATCCGACAATCGCAAAATATATCGACAGCTATTGTTGTTTGCACTAAGGATTAAGTGATTCACTACACTAAGTACATACATCTTAACGACAGTCGACAAATCTATTTTTCTATTTATTTCAATTGTAAACAAGTGGCATCTCTGTCAAAATAAGCGAAAAACACAAAGAAGAATAGAAAAAAACAAATTACTTCGTGTTTGGCGGGATGATTTTATGTTGATGTTTAATATCTTTATTTTTTTACTAATATTTCTGTTTATTTATTTGTAAATGAAATAATGAATTGAATATGCTATTTAATTTTTTTATTTATATAAAAAAGTTTTTTAATTAAAGCAAAATATTTTCACTATTTTATGATTTTTATTTATGTATGACGACATTTCAACCTAAAAATTTAAGTTTTTATCGATTGAATAAACAACACAAAAATGGTTGTCGTTTAGATAACAACAACAGCTGACTTTAACAATAGCGAATATCGTTTAAAAATTTTACTGATAATTTTGCTATTTTCTTTTTTTACTGAATCGCGGTACTGAAAAGCTATTAATTTCTCCTGAATGTCAAGATTGTTTTTAAATGTAAAAATTTTTTAAATGTAAACACAGTTATTTGGTGTTTTTTTTTTTTTTTGGAATTTCAATTTGTGTTTAACGAATAAAATTTATATATTAAAGATGCAATTGATGTCTTCTAAATTTAAAATTATAATTTCCGACGTTTTGATATGATTTTCTGAAATTCAATTAATTGTAATTTATAATTGGAAATTTTTAATTCCAGTTTTTAGAATTGATATTTTCTTAAATTTGAATGGAAAATTTAAAAAGTGCAATTTTGTATTTATGTTAATAATAATGCTTTAGTAATTATAAACAATTTTTAAAAATTAGATGTAATCGCAATCAGATACTTTGTAGGTAAAGCAGAATAATAATTCTATATAACTATGTAGAACTGTTTTGAAAGCAAAAAACTCATTGATGAACCCGGTAACTCTATTTTGTAAAGACAACAAAAATTAATATGCCAAACTTATATTTGTAAAAGAATAATGAAAATACGTACGAAATAAAAGACCAGCCCGTGTATACTCTTAACACTGTTCTATATGATATCCAGTTGAAAATATTAACATTCATGTTAAAATAGAAATAATTATTGCAAAGCTAATTAGAACAAACAAAAATTGTGGCGCCATCTACTGTGGCATAGTCACGCTGAGCAAAATGAAGTGACACTCTGTTAATGCAAAAGAAATGTATTTTCCCCACAACAAAATATTGCAGAATTTTATGTAAATAAAATAATATACCGATTTATTTCTAACATGCAGTTATTATGGATATACATTAGGGTGGCCCTTCGATATATGGAGGGAAAAAAAAGTGTTCAAACTGTCGGTCTCACCCCTTAGAAATATGCCAATAGCAAAAAAACTGGGAAATACAAAATTTTGGGCGAATCAAAAAACGTTAAGTCGTGGCGCAAAGCGATTGAAAATTTCAAGTGTGTTTATATGGGGAAAATATGACTTTTTTTCAGATTTTACGAAAATTTCGTTCTATAATTTAATTTTTCCGACAAGCTGTTACATAATTATCCTTCCAAAAGGCTATAAAACTTTAAAATCGTATGAAACCTCGCCAAGAAATAGCAAATGCCCCAGACCACTTCTGTGCCAAAAAAAAACTAGGTCATGAAATTTGATGGCATTTTTTTCAACTTTGAGAAATTGATTAAAGCCATCATTCTTTTTTGGATTCTTTACATATAAGTACTCAGATATGAAGTATTGTTTTATTACCACCTTGTTAACCTATTGCTCATTGTGACCGAAAATTGGAAATTTTTTTGATAAAATTTTTAAAACTCCTTTGTCAAGTTTGAAAAAATTTTCTTAAACAAAATTTAAAAAAATGAATCTATTACTTTAAGGTTTTATTAAATGCATATTGCAGATTAACTGTGTGTATTTTTTAGTAAATCCCTCTACCAGAACATTTTTGACAAGGATTTTATTTTCGCGGATTTCGAGAAAAATTGGATTTTTGTGAAATATTCTGTAAATGTACTCTTTCTAAATACTTTGTATCAAAAATTCATCACTTTTCTACTTTTAAATATTATATTTTATCTTAATATCCTAGAGTTTTGGAAAAAAATAATATGACTCCATTAACCCTTTTGGAATTGGGGTCACATATGACCCCAAACTAATAAAAGACAATTTAAAAAAAAAATTCAAAGATTTTGTAAGTGCTGTCCAATTTTAAGATGCGACACTTAAAATATAATAACCAAATATGTAGAAGTTTTGTTCCAAAAATTTGGGATAAATCCGAGAACGCTAACCCATTATTTGCCAAGGCCAGCTTTGGATTTTAAGATATTTTAAAATAAAAATGACCTAAAACGAGTTTTTCTATTAAACTCGTTGATACCACTATTTAGAATTTAAGAAAAATAATTCGGTTAATTTTTATTTATTTAACCATTCAGTGCTCCTGGGATCAAAATAATCCATTGTGATATATCTCTGGTGCAATTATCTGCTTATTGCTCGGGAATATAAATTAAAACAACTTTTAACCAATTTTGTTATAAAATTACTTTATGTAATAAAGTAATAGTTGAATTTCTTGCTGTCTCACCCACCAATTTGGTGGATATTGATAAAAAACGCAAAAAAAAAAATTCAGGTCAATCGGTGAAGATGCCATTACTTATAATGGTTGACATTTTTCGATTTTTTATAATCGGTCGCTTTATATTATCTTCAATGTCGTCTACATGTTTTGAAACTTCTACCATTTTATTTCCCAGTTTTAAATAGTTTATTAAATAAAAGTAAATTTCAAATATAATAATATATATAAAAGGTAATATTAAATTAATACTACTCTTAATGGAATAAATTACAAAATTAAATCAAAATGAATTTCAAAAAACGTCCTATTTTTTAGACATATGACTTAAGTTGTTTTAATTTATATTCGCGAGCAATAAGCAGATAATTGCACCAGAGATATATCACAATGGATAATTTTGATCTCAGGAGCACTGAAGGGTTAAATAAATAAAAATTAATCGAATTATTTTTCTTAAATTCCAAATAGTGGATCAACGAGTTTAATAGAAAAACTCGTTTTAGGTCATTTTTATTTTAAAATATCTTAACATCCGAAGCTAGCCTTGGCAAATAATGGGTTAATGTTCTCGGATTTATCCCAAATTTTTGGAACGAAACTTCTACACATTTGGTTATTATATTTTAAGCGTCGCATCTAAAAATTGGACAGCACTTACAAAATATTTGAATTTTTTGCATAAATTGTCTTTTATTAGTTTGGGGTCATATGTGACCCCTATTCCAAAAGGGTTAATGGAGTCATATTATTTTTTTCCAAAACCCTAGGATGTTAAGATAAAATATAATATTTAAAAGTAGAAAAGTGATGAATTTTTGATACAAAGTATTTAGAAAGAGTACATTTACAGAATATTTCACAAAAATCCAATTTTTCTCGAAATCCGCGAAAATAAAATCCTTGTCAAAAATGTTCTGGTAGAGGGATTTACTAAAAAATACACACAGTTAATCTGCAATATGCATTTAATAAAACCTTAAAGTAATAGATTCATTTTTTTAAATTTTGTTTAAGAAAATTTTTTCAAACTTGACAAAGGAGTTTTAAAAATTTTATCAAAAAAATTTCCAATTTTCGGTCTCAAATAGCAATAGGTTAACAACGTGGTAATAAAACAATACTTCATATCTGAGTACTTATAAGTATAGAGACCAAAAAAGAATGATGGCTTTAATCAATTTCTCAAAGTTGAAAAAAATGTCATCAAATTTCATGACCTAGTTTTTTTTGGCACAAAAGTGGTCTGGGGCATTTGCTATTTCTTGGCGAGGTTTCATACGATTTTGAAGTTTTATAGCCTCTTGAAAGGATAATTTAATACTGATCCCGAATTATGTAACAGCTTGTCGGAAAAATTAAATTATAGAACGAAATTTTCGTAAAATCTGAAAAAAAGTCATATTTTCCCCATATAAACACACTTGAAATTTTCAATCGCTTTGCGCCACGACTAAACGTTTTTTGATTGGCCCAAAACTTTGTATTTCTCAGTTTTTTTGCTATTCGCATATTTCTAGGGGGTGAGACCGACAGTTTGAACACTTTTTTTATTAAGGGCCACCCTAATATACATATATATAATATATGTATATTATTTGTATTATTTAATATGTTCATGTATGTATATTTAAATATTACACACAAAAAATACAACATCGAACGTTATTTTTGTGTTTTTCTCTTTAAATAAATGTATACATAAAATTTTTTTTTTGCTAAATTTACATGGTTTTTTTTTTATTAACAGCTACATAGGTAGTTTAGCATTATTTGCTTTAGATGTTGGTGAATTTTTACTCGCTTTATATTAACTCGTAGTATCTGCTTGTCGAAAAAATTTTGGATCGATTTTAACCAATTTCCCGTGACCCGTTCGATCTGAAATTTTGCAGGCAGGCTCGTGGTAAGAACAGAAATGTTCTAAATGTTTAGTGATGCCAAAACAATGGAAACTTTTAAGTTTTTCTACCAGAGTTAATAAAAAAAATGTACAAAGGGTTAGTTTTTATTATATTATTACCACAACGACCACAAAAACAACAAGTCCAGCTATGACAACAACACAACATTTAGAATAACAACAAGAACAATATAGAAACATCATATTTTTAATTTTTTTTAATTTTTCAGAGATTTCCCTGGACCTGTTCAACCGATTTGAATGATTTTTGAAATGGAAATCTTTCCATGAATTTGGTGAATCATTCTCACTAAAAATTAGCTGCACTATTGAGGGCGTGATCGTGACAAGAAGAACATAGAAAATTATATTTTTCAAGACTTTTTTTAGTTCTTCATTCAAATCTCGGGCCCTAATAAACCGATTTGGACGATTTTAAATAGCAAACTTTTCAGGATATTAATGAATCATTTTGTATGTCAACGAGCACCCTAGCTGCCCGATTGATGCCGTCATCATGATTTCCACAGACGGACAGACGGGCAGACGGACAGACGGACATCGCTATATCAACTCCGGTTGTTATAAGAATCACAAATATATATATTTTATGGGGTCCAAAATTTTTTTTTCTAATTATTACAAACGGAATGACAAACTTATATATACCCTCTGCACACTGGAGTGGAGGGTATAAAAAATTGCTGTTATAGCTATAAGACGCACTGTAGTTAGTTTTAAAGAGAAAAACTTTAAAGTTAAAAATAATGTCAGAAAAAATCAAAAAGTTGTTATCAGATTCTGTTGCTTGGCAATTATTGACAATTATTCAACAAAATAAAAATTTTACAAAATTATTAAAATTAAATTATGTATGCATAAAAGTATGTACATATATGAAAAAATTATCGTATGAACTTAAATTTGACAACAATTTAAAGAAAGTGATTAATTACTGTATGTTGTGACGTGTAATTTTTTTGGACAGTTTTTTATTGGACTTTTAATAGACAATAAAACTGAATGTTTGCTATGAAGGTGACGTGTCTTCATAAAAGTATCTTATTATTCATTCAAAACACGTGTCCTTGTTCCCACACGAACAACAGGTGTAATCTAGACCAAATATTCTCTTGCCAATAATTTTCTTTGAAAGAAAAATAATTTTGAAATTATATTGCTTTAAGTGCTTTAAAACTAAAAGTGAAAAGTCGTAGTACTAAGTACGTATTATTCTTTTCCTATTATTTTCAGAAAGATGTCCTTAAAAAGTGACCAAGAAATATTGGAAAATTCAATGCACGAAGATGATCCGAATGGAAATTCCGCACTGGAGCAAACATTTATAGAAAAAAACTCTCCGCGATGGGGTCCTCAGCATAAAGGAGCCCAAGAATTGGCTAAACTATATAGTCCAGGTATATTTTCATTTCAGTTTGAATATTATATTACGGGATATAATTTAAATAATTGAAATGGAATAAATTTTGTTTCAGGGAAACGTGCTCAGGAATTATTTTGTGTTTACACCTGTATTGCTTTGATGATTATTGATTTCTTATTAATATTAAAACATTTTCATTTTGATCGTACAATTGTTACCTGTATATCGGCCATGTGTGGTATAATAACAGCTGATTTTGGTTCGGGACTTGTACATTGGGCAGCCGATACGTGGGGCTCCGTAGAGTTACCCATTATAGGGAAGGTAGGCTTTAGTTACTTGCTAAAATCGAGTATAATATTTTGTGCTTTTAGAACTTTTTACGCCCATTTCGAGAACATCATTTGGATCCAACATCCATAACACGTCATGACTTTATCGAAACAAATGGTGATAATTTTATGGTCAGCATACCGATTTTGGGATTTTTGGCCTATAATTTCAACACAAAATCGCAAAGTGATATACAACAAGATTTCGGCTGGATTTCTTATTTATTTTTATGTTCGATTTTTGTTGCCATGACAAATCAGGTGAGTAGTGTAAGCATTTATTTTGCTAAGAATTTAAACCTAAACATGGGTTTCTTTGTTTCTTTGAAGATTCACAAATGGTCTCACACTTATTGGGGTTTACCAAAATGGGTTCTGTTCTTGCAAAATTATCATATAGTGTTGCCGCGTAAACATCATCGCATCCATCATGTTGCACCACATGAGACATATTTTTGCATTACAACTGGTTGGCTAAATTGGCCTTTGGAAAAATTAAGGTAAATGGATCTTTTATTTTTCGTTAAATCTTTCTTTATATAAAAAATCGTTGGTGTGTATATGTGAAGTCACATCACAGCTAAGCCACTCGACCGTTTGATCTACACAGTCAGTTAGATTGCGGGCTTGTTTTATAGTTATGCGCATTCCCGGTAGATGGCACCATAATATAACTTATACCAATGGGCTGATTGAGTCCATATTCACACCACATCTAAATTGTTTAATGACAAAGCAGTAGCTGTTGCCCTGGTAGGGGGTGCCATAATTAAACTTTAATACAATTACGTGATTTTATAATATTCCATGTATGAACTTGTACGAACAATAAAATGTTAAAAATAGTAATGATAAAAAAAACCGTAGATCCACGCATTATTTTAAAGCTACGCAAAAAACCATTTTTTTTAAAATAACTTTCGGGAAACCGTAATCCACGCATTATTTTAAAGCTACGCAAAAAAACATTTTTTTTAAAATAACTTTCGGGAACCCCTTTTAATTTGTCTATAAAAAAGTAAAAAAAAAAACAAGTAACTATAAAATACCTTATACTATGCGTTTAGAGAAAGGAACTTGTGTCCAACTAATTGAATAGAGAAAATAAGCATAAACCATATTTGAGTGGCATTGAATTAATTTTTTTTTGTCCACAGATATTGAACAGATCATATCGGATGCTATATATTCACTTTTTTTTGTAAAAACATATACAAACCAATTTTGAGAAAAATCTGGGCAAAAGTTTTGTTATACCCTCCACTCCAGTGTGCAGAGGGTATATATAAGTTTGTCATTCCATTTGTAATAATTAGAAAAAAAAATTTGGACCCCATAATATATATATAGTTGTGATCCTTATAACAACCGGAGTTGGTATAGCGATGTCCGTCTGTCCGTCTGTCCGTTTGTGGAAATCACGATGACGGCATCAATCGGGTAGCTAGGGTGCTCGTTGACATAAAAAATGATTCATTAACATCCTGAGAAGTTTACTGTTTAAAATCGTCCAAATCAGTCAATTAGAGCCCGAGATTTGAATAAAGAACTAAAAAAAGTCTTGAAAAAAAAAAATTTTTTTTTTTTTATTTATTCCAAAAATATTTCATAACAAATTCAAAGCCTCAGCGCCATAAAGGCATCAATGAGGCGAGTTGGCAAACATTATTATTTACAAATACTAAAAAATAAATAACAAAAAAAAAATAATAATTCTAATATTTAAGTACATTGCATAAAAAAAAATATATTAAGTCAGAAGCTCTTCCAAATTTCCAAATAGATAACTTTTTACTGACTTCTTAAAAGAAGAAATTCTCAATATAATTTTCTATGTTGTTCTTGTCACGATCACGACCTCAATAGGATAGCTAAGGTGATTATTTTTAGTGAGAATGATTCAACAAATTCATGGGAAGATTTATATTTCAAAAATCATTAAAATCGGTGGAACAGGTCCAGGGAAATCTCTGAAAAAGTAAAAATGAAAAATATGATGTTTCTATATTGTTCTTGTTGTTATTCTAAATGTTGTGTTGTTGTCATAGATGGACTTGTTGTTTTTGTGGTCGTTGTGGTAATAATATAATAAAAACTAACCCTTTGTACATTTTTTTTATCAACTCTAGTAGAAAAATTTAAAAGTTTCCATTGTTTTGGCATCACTAAAAAAATTTATTAGATCATTTCTGTCATTGTCACCAGCCTGCTTGCAAAGTTTCAGATCGATTGGGTCACGGGAAAGGGGTTAAAATCGATCCAAAATTTTTTCGACAAGCAGACACTACGAGTTAATATAAAGGGAGTAAAAATTCACCAACATCTAAAGCAAATAATGCTAAAATACCTAGTTGTTAATAAAAAAAAAAAACAATGTAAATTTAGCAAAAAAAAAAATTTTACGTATACATTTATTTAAAGAGAAAAACAAAAAATTACGTTTGATGTTGTATTTTGAATGAATTTTAGAAAACGTCAAATGATATTTAAGAATTGCGAACATAAAAACTGTTACATAAATAAACGCAATTTGATGAGAATGTTATTTTTTATATATAAATTTTGAAAATTTTTTTTGGATGAAAATTTGAAGGTTTTCAGAAAATAAAGAGAACAAATTATTTTATTTAAAATGTTTGGGACATTTGGTTTTTTGCGTTTGGCATCCCTAATTTAATTATTTATTATTATAAATTTATTCTCTATGTTTTCCAAATATGGCAATATTTTTTTGAAAAAAAAAGTTGAGAGAGCTTTTTTCGGTTATTATTTTATTACTCCATCCGACCTATATTTATTTATTTATTTATTAAATGTGGATATCACATACAACAAGATATAAATCTTTTTAATTACAGTATGTGATCTTATAATGATACAATCAATTTGTGATAGTAGTGACAATACTTTTAAGAAACAAGAAAAATATAAAAAAAATAATTTTAAATTACAAAAGTATAAAAATATAAGTACAAAATTAATACACGATGGGGAGTATAGAATATATAATATAATCACAAATGAAACAATAATTAAGAATTCATTTTTCAATTTTTAAATTGTAAAGCGTTGTTTGTTATTTGTAAATTGTTGGGTAACGAGTTCCACAGACATATGGTATTTATAAAAAATTGCCAACTAGAGATTAATGTTCGATATCGTAATTGTATAAGATTATTTCCTCTATTGGATCGTGCAAATTGAAGGCGTTCAAATAAATAAGATGGATCTTTGGTGTCTATTACTTTGTGAAGTAGAATTAATGATCTTATTTTTATTAAGGCCACGAGGTCAACTCCGTACAGAGACTTAGAATATAGAGAAGTTCCATCATATCTCTTTATACCATACACATAACGTAGGATCGCATTGTAAGCTACAAATAATCTCCTTTTACTTTCTGAGTCACAAAAAGCAAATATCTCACAACCATATAGTAACTTCGGCATAATGAAAGTTTTCGCGAGAAGCACACGAATGTTTAAAGGTGTAAGATGTTGTATAGGGTACAACGTTCTTAGCATTACAAATATTTTTCCAGATGCAGAATTAATCTGATTGTTCCACGTGAGCGATTTATTAAAAATGATTCCCAGATTCCTAGCAGATTCCATCTATAGGGATGGTTTGATTTCTTTGAGTTATAACTAAACATTTTGATTTTTTTGGATTTAAGTAAAGTCCATTTGAAGAAGCCCATTCAAATATTATATTGAGATCCTCATTAAGCTTTTCATTGCATTCACGAATTAATACTTTTTTCATATATGGCCGCAATGAAGAAATATTTGGCCAGTTAAAAGCCAAAAAAGCACGATTTAATACATACAGCCACCCTACACAACCATTACCTTTGCAATGGAGGTTAGGGCGAGCTATTTAATTAGCAAAAACTAAATTAAACGAGAAGTTATGTCATATAACCGGAAACGCATGCATATAGGAAATGCATGCATATTTTTTCAATATTTTGTTTACATTTATCATCAATACTCAAACCGAGGTGGAGGGTATCAAAGATTCGGCACAGCCGAATTTAACACTCTTGTTTTTGAATAGATTTGAGTAAAGATCGGTAAACAGCTTTATATGGGGCTATGACTAAGAATTGCTATAAAGAGTTTATTGCGGGAGTACTAATTAATAGGTATAATAACCACATAAAAACCAAATTTGACCGGTATCTATATCATAATATGAATCTTACGGCATTATGGGCCATTTGTATGAGGACTAGGTCTAAACATACCACCATCCTATGGTGGATAAAAGTTTATATGTCTCATTTCATCAAAATACATCATATCTGCGACCTGTATTTTAATTACAAGGTTTACATAGACACAGACGGACAGACAGACAGACGGACTGATGGACGGATATCGCTAAATCGACTCAAAAGGCATGCTGAGTCGATGGGAATAGTAAAAGATGGGTCCAGGTGAAATGTTTTTAATAGTTACAAACATAAGCACAAACTCATTATACCCTAATGACATAGTGGTATAGGGTGTAACAAGTATGAAAATTACGTTCGGTTTAGACCGACTACACAATACCCTAAATCGTGGTTCCAAATTTGCTGAGGCAATAACAGGACATAGAAAATATGCATAATCCAAATTTAAGTGCTATTTATTTGAATTATATGGGTATCCCACATAATTTTCCTTTTGCTTAAAATTTTGAAGTCTTGTGTTTTCAGAGCATTGTACTGTTATTATATTTCTTTGTTTGATGGTTTTATTGCTATTGAATATAAAATAATTATATTGGTAATAATCACATTTTTTAAAAATTTATTTAATTAATTAATTTAATCTCCCCGTGACTGTGCGTGACTATGCGCGACTTAGGCAAAGTTAATCTGTTGTTCACAACAAGTATACCGACCAAGTTTCAGATCGACTGGATGAGGAAAATGGATTTTGAATCTCTCCGTGTCTATGCGTGACTGTGTTGTGTAACTATCTTAAAACTAATCTTTGACCACAACAAGTCTATGGACAAAATTTCAGAACGATCGGATAAGGGGAAGTGAGGTTTGAGTCTCTCCGTGACTGTGCGTGACTGTGCGTGACTAAGTCCAAGTTAATCTTTTTTTCACAGCAAGTGTATGGACCAAGTTTCAGATCGATCGGATGAGGGAAAATGACTTAGATCACTCCGTGACTGTGCGTGACTATGCGTGACTGTGCGTGACTACCTCAAAATTAATCTATAGTCACAACAAGACTATGGGCCAAGTTTTAGATCAATTCGATGAGGGGCAATAGGGTTGCCCCGTTACAGAGAGTATGAGAAAAGGTTTAAAAAGAATATGTGCCCCATAAAATATATATATGTATATATTCTTGAACCCTTTAACAAGCAGAGTTGATTTAGCGATGTCCGCCTGTGCAAGTCACGGTCACGTCCTCAATAGGTCTGTTTGGTTGCGCATTTTTAGTGAAAATAATTCCTTGACATCCTGAGAAGGTTGCATTTAAAATCAGCAAAATCGGTTAAATGAAAAGGTAAGATTTTTATGCCCTACACAACTATGTGGCCCGGGTATAATGACTTTGTGCTGATGTTTGTAACTACCTAAAATATTTGACCTAGAATCGTTTTCTGAGTCGATTTAATGATGTTCTTCCGTCCGTCTGTCTATCTGTCTGTCTGTGTGTCCATGTAAACCTTGTAATCAAACTAAATTAAAATTAAAATTAGTGAAAATCGATGCATGTTCAGGCCTAGTCCCCATACAAATGATCCCTATGAGGATGACTTAAATCGCCATAAGATCCAAATTATATAGATCTCGTTCAAATTGGGTGTGTGTGTGCTTATTACATCCATTAATCAGTAGTTTAAAAATAAATCCTATGAAAAAATTCTTAGTCATGGCCCACATATAAAGCTGTCTGCCGATTTTCACTTAAACCTATCAAAGACAGAAATATTGCACATACTTTGCTCATATATATTTTTGCAAAAAAGAAGTAAGTTCACCAAATATGGTCGGGATCGGTCCATTTTTCGACCTAGTCCCCATATAAATATAGCATCCGATATGAACTTTTGCATATCTGTAGTCAAAAAAATTAATAACAGTGCCACTCAAATTTGGTTTATGCTTATTTTCTATATCCAATTATTTGGACCTAAGAGATAGCGTCTCTAATTGCATGGTATAGGGTATCGTATAGTGGATCTAGACCGACTATTATTTTCTTACTTATTAAAATCCTCTTTGCGCGCCTTGGTTGAATTTGGTGCAAAAATTAAGCATTAATGATTCTTTGAGAAATTTCTTCATTGATATGTCTCATTATTGTGTCGTCGACATCTTTCGCTACATCCGTCAATTTGGTTTTGCTGGTCTTTGCCTTGCTTTGAGAGCATTCAAACTTGTTGCAAAATTTCTAATTTAACCCAGCCGTCACTCTTATTATGGGATCTTAATACATTTCTACTCTAATAATAGAAAAATAATGAAATTTTTCAGAAAAAAGTTAATCACTCCTATAAAAAACAAGTAAGAGTGTTAAATTCGGCTGTGCCGAATCTTTGATTACCTCCACCTCGGTTTGAGTCTTGATAATAAATATAAATGAAAAAGTAAACAATTTGTTAAACTTAATACCAAATTATTTCAGCAAATTCTTTGGGTTGGTTTTCCTCTTTTCTATTATTTCGGAATTATTTCGGTGTTTGCTTTTTGGTCATCGTGGTTGCTGATCGGCATGCATTTAGGTTATATACCTATATGCATGCGTTTCCGGTTATATGACATAACTTCTCTTTTAAATTAGTTTTTGCTAATTAAATAGCTCGCCCTAACCTCCATTGCAAAGGTAATGTTTGTGTAGGGTGGCTATATGCATTAAATCGTGCTAATTGGACATGGCTGTATAGTTTCTTTTAACTGGCGAAATATTTTTTCATTGCGGTCATGTAGGTCGGATGTAGTAACAAATAATAACCAAAAAAAAAGCTCTCTCAACTTTTTTATTAAAACATTGCCATATTTGGAAAACATAGAGAATAAATTTATAATAATAAATATTCAAATTAGGGATGCCAAACGCAAAAAACCAAATGTCCCAAACATTTTAAATAAAATAATTTGTTCTCTTTATTTTCTGAAAAACTTCAAATTTTTATCCAAAAAAAATTGTGAAAATTTCTATATAAATAACATTCTCATCAAATTGCGTTTATTTATGTTACAGTTTTAATTTTCGCAATTCTTAAATATCATTTGACGTTTTCTAACATTCATTGAATTTAAATTAATGTTTTCTGTAGTCCGATTCTGCAAATTTCAACGATCCGACAATGGCAAAATATATCGACAGCTATTGTTGTTTGCACTAAGGATTAAGTGATTCACTAAGTACATACATACATCTTAACGACAGTCGACAAATCTATTTTTCTATTTATTTAAATTGTAAACGAGTGGCATCTCTGTCAAAATAAGCGAAAAACACAAAGAAGAATAGAATGTTGATGTTTAATATCTTTATTTTTTTACTAATATTTCTGTTTATTTATTTGTAAATGAAATAATGAATTGAATATGCTATTTAATTTTTTTATTTATATAAAAAAGTTTTTTAATTAAAGCAAAATATTTTCACTATTTTATGATTTTTATTTATGTATGACGACATTTCAACCTAAACATTTAAGTTTTTATCGATTGAATAAACAACACAAAAATGGTTGTCGTTTAGATAACAACAACAGCTGACTTTAACAATAGCGAATATCGTTTAAAAATTTTACTGATAATTTTGCTATTTTCTTTTTTTTAACAATTCGACTATCGTTAAAAGAAGTTACTGAATCGCGGTACTGATAAGCTATTAATTTCTCCTGAATGTCAATATTTTTTTTAAATGTAAACATTTTTTAAATGTAAACACAGGTATTTGGTGTTTTTATACCCTATACCACTATGTGGTTTGGGTATAATGACTTTGTGCTGCTGTTTGTAACAACCAAAAATATTTGACCTAGACCCATCTTTAATTATACCGATCGAATCAGAATCACTTTCTGAGTTGATTTAACAATGTCCATCCGTCCGTCCGTCCGTCCGTCCGTCTGTGTGTCCATGTAAAGCTTGTAATCAAACTGCAGGTCGCAAATATGAATATATTTTAATGAAATTTGGTATATAAGCTTTTATCGGCCATGGGATGAACGCTATTGAAATTGGTGAGAATCGGTCCATGTTCAGACCTAGCCCCCATACAAATTACCCATATGAAATCGACATAAATTGCCATAAGATCCAAATTGTCATATAGATCTTACTCAAATTGGGTTTGTATGCGTTCATTACATCCACTAATGAGTAGTCCAGAAATGATCCATTTGGCCCCATATAGAGCTGCTTCCCGATCTTCACTTAAATCTATTAAAAAACAAAAATATTTCACTGATTCTTCTCAAATTTTGTTTGTATATATTTTTGCAAAATACAAGAGACTTTACCAAACATGATCAGGATCGGTCCATTTTTGGACCTAGTCTCTTTATAGATATAGCATCCGATATGAACTTTCTCATATCTGCAGCCAAAAAAATTAATAAAAAACCCACTCAAATAAGAGATAGGGTTTCTAAACGCATGGTATAGGGTATCGTATAGTCGGTCTAGACCGACTATAATTTTCTTACTTGTTTTTTTTTGAATTTCAATTTGTGTTTAACGAATAAAATTTATATATTAAAGATGCAATTGATGTCTTCTAAATTTAAAATTATAATTTCCGACGTTTTGATATGATTTTCTGAAATTCAATTAATTGTAATTTATAATTGGAAATTTTTAATTCTAGTTTTTAGAATTGATATTTTCTTAAATTTGATTGGAAAATTTAAAAAGTGCAATTTTGTATTTATGTGAATAATAATGCTTTAGTAATTATATACAATTTCTAAAAATTAGTTCTATATAACTATGTAGAACTGTTTTGAAAGCAAAAAACTCATTGATGAACTCGGTAACTCTATTTTGTAAAGACAACAAAAAGTTAATATGCCAAACTTATGTTCATATTTGTAAAAGAATAATGAAAAAACGTATGAAATAAAAGACCAGCCCGTGTATACTCTTAACATTGTTCTGTATGATATCCAGTTGAAAATATTAACATTCATGTTAAAATAGAAATAACTATTGCAAAGCTAATTAGTACAAACAAAAATTGTAGCGCCATCTATTGTGGCATAGTCACGCTGAGCAAAATGAAGTGACACACGGTTAATGCAAAAGAAATGTATTTTCCCCACAACAAAATATTGCAGAATTTTATGTAAATAAAATAATATACAGATTTATTTCTAACATGCAGTTGTTATGGATATACATATATATAATATATGTATATTAATATACATATATTATAAAAAAATTATTATAAATAATTATTTGTATTATTTAATATGTTCATGTATGTATATGTAAATATTACACACAAAAAATACAACATCAAACGTTATTTTTGTGTTTTTCTCTTTAAATAAATGTATACATAAAATTTTTTTTTGCTAAATTTACATTGTTTTTTTTTTTATTAACAAATAGGTATTTTAGCATTATTTGCTTTAGATGCTGGTGAATTTTTACTCCCTTTATATTAACTCGTAGTGTCAGCTTGTCGAAAAAAATTTTGGATCGATTTTAACCAATTTCCCGTGAGCCATTCGATCTGAAATTTTGCAGGCAGGCTCGTGGTAATAACAGAAACGATCTAACAAATTTTTTTAGTGATGTCAAAACAATGGAAACTTTTAAAATTTTCTACTAGAGTTAATAAAAAAATGTACAAAGGGTTAGTTTTTATTATATTATTACCACAACGACCACAAAAACAATAAGTCCAGCTATGACAACAACACAACATTTAGAATAACAACAAGAACAATACAGAAATATCGTATTTTTAATTTTTTTTTTAATTTTCCAGAGATTTCCCTGGACCTGTTGCGCCGATTTTAATAATTTTTGAAACAGAAATCTTCCCATGAATTTGGTGAATCATTCTCACTAAAAATGATCACTGTAGCTGCACTATTGAGGGCGTGATCGTGAGAAGAACAACATAGAAAATTATATTTTTTCAAGACTTTTTTAGTTCTTTATTCAAATCTCGGGCCCTAATCGACCGATTTGAACGATTTTAAACAGCAAACTTCTCAGGATGTTAGTAAATCATTTTTTATGTCACCAAGCACCCTAGCTGCCCGATTGATGCCGTCATCGTGATTTCCACAGACGGACAGACGGACACACGGACAGACGGACAGACGGACATCGCTATATCAACTCCGGTTGTTATAAGGATCACAAATATATATATTTTATGGGGTCCAAAATTTTTTTTCTAATTATTACAAACGGAAGGACAAACTTTTATATACCCTCTGCACACTGGAGTGGAGGGTATAAAAAGAACAATAAATGTTATTAGAGGTTTAAGGTTAAATATCGGCAACTGTTTCAAAATGGTTATCGTGGCACAGCCGAACTTAACACTCTTACCTGTTTTCATCTCAATTTACGTTTAACTTATAAATTCTTTTGTCTAATATTATTTGTAATGCTTTATATTTTCAGATTTTGGACATCGCTAGAAAGCTTAATACAGTATGCTACTGGTCTTAGACCACGCGATGATGATTTAAAATGGGCTAAAAAGGTTACATAGCTATTCGCATAATTTTCATAACTGGACCAACAATAATGATAAATACTTACATACCACGAATTACTACGTCTACTACAATATATTGAAAAAAGAAAATCATCCAATTTATCTTGCTGAATGTACAAAATTTAAATCAAAAATGAAACAAAAACTAAAACAAGCAAAATTTTAAAATTTTCGCTATAGCATTAAACATACGAATTGCAAAGCATTAGTGGCATACAATGCGTCAATGTTTACAACCTTGCAAAAGAGCATAATTTTATTAATCAATTGTTTTGTATAACTGCAATCTTTATGAAATTTGATTTATAAAAGAAAAAATTTTTTTTTAATTTAAAATTTATTTGTATTCAAATATTTAACAAGAAAGTGTTTGCAAAACTTGTTGAAGAAAAAGTGTTAAATACTGATAAAAAAATATGCACAAAAAAGCTAAAAGAATATGCTTTTTTTTATTAAAAAATTTATTAATTTTGTTAAAACAATTTTTTTTTGTCTTTTACAATCAAATTGCAAAAAAGGCAAATTTAGTTAAAGATTTAGTTAATTTAGTATTTTTTTAAATTGATATTAAAATCATTTTATTGTTTTTATAATAGGGCAATTACAAAAAATTTCGGTTCGATTGTAGTCATATGTGGCATTGATGTTATTAGATTTAATTGAACATTCGCATATAGTCGTACATAGATTGCCTATTATCAATGAGCTTTATTTAGTTTTGCTATTTTTTATACCCTCCACGCAACTGTGTAGAGGGTCATTCCGTCATTCCGTCTGTAATGCATCGGAAAATGAATTTGCTACCCCATAAAGCTTATATATTTTTAATCGATATAGCGATGTCCGTCTATCTGTCTATCTGTCTGTCTGTCTGTCTTATAAAATCACGCTTATTCACAAAAAGAAACCATTTACCTAAGCAAAACTAAGATAATGTTATTTATCTTTATTTCCAGCATTTAAGCTCAATAGCTGTGGACTGACATACGAAAAAGTAAAGATACTCCGATAAAGCCCGTGAAATTCCGATTTCTCTAACACTGTTTTTTAAAAAGTTATTAATGAAAACACACTGACGTAAGTCGTAATGAAGCCCCATTACGTTTATATAAGCAGTTATTTTTCTTGAAAGCATGATTTTCGTCTTAGGCGGTTAATGCTTGTGACTACAGATAGGTACATAACAGAACATGTGCATGAAGATATTTATCAGCGATGCATACACATTTTTGTGTACATGTGAACGTTCACATGCAAAATATTTTGTGTGTTTGTTATAATAAAAATCTATTTCACAATACAATCACAAAACAAGTAAGAAAATTATAGTCGGTCTAGACCGACTATACGATAACCTATACCATGCGTTTAGAAACCTTATCTCTTAGGCCCAACTAACTTGACATAGAAAATAAGCAAAAACCAAATTTGAGTGGGAATTTTATTAATTTTTTTGGCTGCAGATATGAAAAAGTTCATATCGGATGCTATATCTATATGGGGACTAGGTCCAAAAATGGACCAATCCTGATCATGTTTGGTAAAGTCTCTTGTATTTTGCAAAAATATATACAAACAAAATTTGAGAAGAATCAGTGCAATATTTTTGTTTTTAATAGATTTAAGTGAAGATCGGGAAGCAGTCTATATGGGGCCAAAGGGATCATTTTTGGACTACTCATTAATAGATGTAATGAACGCATACAAACCCAATTTGAGTAAGATATATATGACAATTTGGATCTTATGGCAATTTATGTCGATTTCATAGGGGTAATTTGTATGGGGGCTAGGTCTGAACATGGACGGATTCTCACCAATTTCAATAGCGTTCATCCCATGGCCGATTAAAGCTTATATACCAAATTTCATCAAAATATATTCATATTTGCGACCTGCAGTTTGATTACAATGTTTACATGGACACACAGACGGACGGACGGACATTGTTAAATCAACACAAAAAGTGATTCTGATTCGATCGGTATAATTAAAGATGGGTCTAGGTCAAATATTTTTGGTTGTTACAAACAGCAGCACAAAGTCATTATACCCAAACCACATGGTGGTATAGGGTATAAACAGCGTAAGGGCAAATCGGTGTGAGGATATATAAGTGTATTGGTGTTATGCTTTAAATTTATTTAGCTGATGCAATAACCAAAAGAAAGTGGTATGAATGTAAAGCAAACAACTGCAACCATCAAGTTTAGCAACCATAGCACTTGCTTTCTATGCATAGATGGCGCTTACTGTTTGATTTTAATTGATGTGTAAGTAGACATCTCCCCTGTGATCGGACTCACATAGTTTTTTTCTAATAATTTCCTTATATATTTTTTTCATTTCTTTGCACATAATGATTTATAAATATGAAGTTCAGAATTTGAAAATATTTTGCCATTTCGCCTGAATAATGTCCAAGTAACGCTGAGACAGCTGATTTTTGTTGTATAAAATATAATATATATATATGAAATTGACAACATATATTCACAAGAAATAGTACAAACAAAATAACTAAGATTTGGACCAGACACCTTTTTACAACAAAAGATCTGCTCGACAAAATTTCACTAAATGATATTCAACGGAGGACACATCGAAGGTTATTTATACCCTATATACCACCTATGGTCAGGAAATAATGAATATGAGCTAATGTTTGTAACTACCAAAAATATTTGATTTGGACCCATCTTTTATTATACCAATCGACTTAAAATCTCTTACTGTCCGTCTGACTGTGTGTTCATGTAAACCTTGTAATCAAACTACAGGTCGCAAATATGAAAATACTTATTTTGATAAAATTTGGTATGTATATAGCAAATAGCAAAAAAAACTGAGAAATACAAAGTTTTGGGCCAATCAAAAAACGTTTAGTCGTGGCGCAAAGCGATTGAAAATTTCAAGTGTGTTTATATGGGGAAAATATGACTTTTTTTCAGATTTTACGAAAATTTCGTTCTATAGTTTAATTTTTCCGACAAGCTGTTATATAATTCAGGATCAGTATTAAATTATCCCTTCAAAAGACTATAAAACTTCAAAATCGAATAAAACTTCGCCAAGAAATAGCAAATGCCCCAGACCATTTTTGTGCTTTGAGAAATTAATTAAAGCCATCATTCTTTTTTGGTCTCTATACTTATAAGTACTCAGATATGAAGTATTGTTTTATTACCACGTTGTAACCTATTGCCCATTGAGACCGAAAATTGAAAATTTTTTTTCAATTTTTAAAACTCCTTTTTCAAGTTTGAAAAAATTTTCTTAAACAAAATTTGAAAAACTGAATCTATCACCTTAAGGTTTTAATAAATACATGTTGCAGATTAACTGTGTGAATTTTTAAGTAAATCCCTCTGCCACAATTTTTTTGACAAGGATTTCATTTTTGCGGATTTCGAGAATAATTGGATTTTTGTGAAATATTCTGTAAATGTACTCTTTCTAAATACTTTGTATCAAAAATTCATCATTTTTCTACTTTTAAATGTTATATTTTATCTTAATAGCCTATGGTTTCGGAAAAAAATAATATGACTCCATTAACCCTTTTGGAATTGGGGTCACATATGACCCCAAACTAATAAAAGACAATTTATTCAAAAAATTCAAACATTTTGTAAGTGCTGTCCAATTATTAGATGCGACATTTAAAATATTATAACCAAATATTTAGAAGTTTCGTTCCAAAAATTTGGGATAAATCCGAGAACGTTAACCCATTATTTGCCAAGATATTGCCAAGATATTGCCAAGATATTTTAAAATAAAAATGACCTAAAACGTGTTTTTCTAATAAGCTCGTTGATCCACTATTTAGAATTTAGGAAAAATAATTCGGTAAATTTTTATTTATTTAACCCTTCAGTGCTCCTGAGATCAAAATTATCCATTGTGATGTATCTCTGGTGCAATTATCAGCTTATTGCTCGCGAATATAAATTAAAACAACATTTAACCAATTTTGTTATAAAATTACTTTATGTAATAAAGTAATAGTTGAATTTCTTGCTGTCTCACCCACCAATTTGGTGGATATTGATAAAAAACGCCAAAAAAAAATTTTCAGGTCAGTCGGTGAAGATGCCATTACTTATAATGGTTGACATTTTTGGATTTTTTATAACATTTAAAAGTAGAAAAGTGATGAATTTTTGATACAAAGTATTTAGAATACAGAATATTTCACAAAAATCCAATTTTTCTCGAAATCCGCAAAAATAAAATCCTTGCCAAAAAAAAATTGTGGCAGAGGGATTTACTTAAAAATTCACACAGTTAATCTGCAACATGCATTTAATAAAACCTTAAAGTGATAGATTAATTTTTTTTAAATTTTGTTTAAGAAAATTTTTTCAAACTTGAAAAAGGAGTTTTAAAAATTTTTTTAAAAAAAATTTCCAATTTTCGGTCTTAATGCGCAATAGGTTAACAACGTGGTAATAAAACAATACTTCATATCTGAATACTTATAAGTATAGAGACCAAAAAAGGATGATGGCTTTAATCAATTTCTCAAAGTTGAAAAAATGCCATCAAATTTCATGACCTAGTTTTTTTTGGCACAAAAGTGGTCTGGGGCATTTGCTATTTCTTGGCAAGGTTTATTCGATTTTGAAGTTTTATAGCCTTTTGAAGGGATAATTTAATACTGATCCTGACGGAAAAATTAAACTATAGAACGAAATTTTCGTAAAATCTGAAAAAAAAAGTCATATTTTCCCCATATAAACACCACGACTAAACGATTTTTGATTGGCCCAAAACTTTGTATTTCTCAGTTTTTTTGCTATTCGCATATTTCTAGGGGGTGAGACCGACAGTTTGAACACTTTTTTTTCTCAATATAACGAAGGGCCACCCTAATGAACACTATTGAAATTGTTGAATATCGGTGGATGTTCAGATCTAGTCGCCATACTAATGATTCATATGAGATCGACATAGATTGCCATAAGGTACAATTTTTCTTATAGATCTCGGTCAAATTGGTTTTGTGATATTTACTGCATCCATTACTGAGTAGTCCATAAGTAAACTCTATAAAGCTGCTTCATGATCTTCAATTAAATTAAAAACAAAAATATTGTATAGATTTTTCTTAAATTTGGTATATAAATGTGTTTGCAAAAAATAAGTGACTTCATCAAATATGGTCAAGATCGGTCCATTTTCCGAACCAGTCCCCATATAAATATTGCAACCGATTCGAACTTTTTTAGATTTACAGGCAAAAAACTTAATAAAAATTCCACTGAGATTTGGTTTATGTTTATTTTCTATATCCAATTAATTGTACCTAAGACCTCTTCTCCAAACTCATGGTATAGAGTATCGTATGACAAACATTTTAAAGAATTTATGTCTTCTATGAAAATAATATGACATCCTCATACTAAAATAGGAATAGTTATTGAACACTTCGTTATTCCTTTTTCAGTTTTGATTATATTATGCAAAACATTATCACAAGAAGTTAAAGAATATTTTTAGACTTTTAGAAATATTATTTAAAAGTTAAATATGATCCATTGGTTAAAAAGAGCAATTTAAACATGAGTTATTTCTCTCAGTCATCATCAAAAATTTAAATTTTGAAAAACTAAATCAAGTACATTTATCATGGTGCCAATTTTCAATGAAATCATTGCCATACATCTGAATACAAAGAGTTTATTGGAATTGCCAAAAACAATTTTTTTTCTTGAATTAAAGAAATAGATTTCAAAAAAAATTTATCCTGAATCAAAACTTTTTTTAAACAAAGATACGCTAAGGTTTTTTCTTAAATTAAAACAAAAACTATTTGATTTTGAATCAAAATCATTTCTTACTTAATCACTTAAGGTGATATCACACGATGTGTTTTTTACATATGTACTGTCACTTTTTATCCATATGTAATTCCGTATGTCTGTCAAAATTATTGTTTTACATATATATTTCCGTATGACATAACCTCTTAATGTAAACAACAGCTGATTTAATTTGTAAATTTACAAAATAGAACCTGTTCTAATTGAAATATGTACATGTGACTTTCCTCATGTATTGTACATAAACAATGTTTCATATGTATCACACGATGTGTACAACTTTTGCTGTGGGAAAATTTGACAGTACACTAGAGCCCCGACTTGCGTCGTTAATGGGGACCAGAGAAACGCGACACAAATCGACACGACGCAAATCGAATCACCTTTTTCTATATAAATGCACTGAAATTTAATTTATTGGGGAAAATATTCAAAACAAAGCAAAAAATTTTGTATTTTTGATAAAAAGCAAGTATGAATACATTTTTATTTATTTCATTTACTTCAACAAATGTTTATAATTATTATAAAGAAATAACAAAACAATAAATTAAGAAATAACATAACAAAAATTAAATTAATTTACATAGGTATGTACATATATTCAAAAAAGTAAAATTATAAAAAAGTAAAAAAAAAGTAAAATAAAGCAAGTAAGAGTGTTAAATTCGGCTGTGCCGAATTTTTTGATAAATTTTTAATTTTTAATTTTTAATTTTTAATTTTTAATTTTTAATTTTTAATTTCCAATTTTTAATTTTTAGTTTTTAATTTTAATTCTTAATTTTTAATTTTTAATTTTTAATTTTTAATTTTTAATTTTTAGTTTTTAGTTTTTAATTTTTAATTTCCAGTTTTTAATTTTTAATTTTTAATTTTTAATTTTTAATTGTTAATTTTTAATTTTTAATTTTTAATTTTTAATTTTAAATTTTTAATTTTTAATTTTTAATTTTTAATTTTTAATTTTTAATTTTTAATTTTGAATTTTGAATTTTGAATTTTTAATTTTTAATTTTTAATTTTTAATTTTTAATTTTTAATTTTTAATTTTTCATTTTTAATTTTTAATTTTTAATTTTGAATTTTTAATTTTTAATTCTAAATTTTAAAATTTTAATATTTAATTTAAATATTTAATTTTTAAGCTTTAATTATTAATTTTTAATTTTTCGTTATTCATTATTCATTTTCCATCTTTCATTACTCAATTTCCAATCTTAATTTTTCATGTTCCATTTTTCAATTTTCATTTTACACTTTCCATATTCCATTTTTCATATTTCAGTTTCCATTTTCCATTTTAAATTTTTCATTTTTTAATTTTTCATCTTTCATTATTTTAATTTTCGTTATTCATTTTCCACTTTCCACTTTTAATTTTTCAAATTTCATTATCCATTTTTCATTTTCCACTTTTCATTTTTCATTTTTAATTTTTCAATTTCCATTTGCCATTTTTCATTTTTCAATTTTCATTTTCCATTTTTCATTTTTAAATTTTCATTTTCCATTTTTCATTTTTGAATTTTCAATTTCCATTTTCTATTAGTCATTTTTAATTCTTCAATTTTCATTTTCCATTTTTCATTTTCCATTTTTCATTTTCCATTTCCAGTTTCCCTTTTTCAATTTTCATTTTCCATTTTTCATATTTCAGTTTTCGTTTCCATTTTCCACTTTCCATTTTTTAATTTTCATTTTCCATTTTTCAGTTTTCATTTTTCATTTTCCATTTTTCAATTTCATTTTCCATTTTTCAATTTTCATTTTCCATTTTCATTTTCAATTTCCCATTTTTCATTTTTCCATTTCCATTTTCCATTTTGCGTTTTCCATTTTCCATTTTTCATTTTTCATTTTTTAATATTCATTTTTCAATTTTCATTTTCCATTTTTCATTTGCATTTTCCATTTTTCATTTTCATTTTCCATTTTTCATTTTGAATTTTTGAATTTTCAATTTCCATTTTCTATTAGTCATTTTTCATTCTTCAATTTTCATTTTCCATTTTTCATTTTTCAATTTTCATTTTCCATTTTTCATTTTCCATTTCCATTTTCCCTTTTTCAATTTTCATTTTCCATTTTTCATATTTCAGTTTTCGTTTCCATTTTCCACTTTCCATTTTTCATTTTTCAATTCTCATTTTCCATTTTTCAATTTTCATTTTTCATTTTTCATTTTCCATTTTTCAATTTCATTTTCCATTTTTCATTTTGCATTTTCCATTTTTCGTTTTTCAATTTTCTTCTTTCATTTTCCATTTTTCATTTTCCATTTTCCATTCTCCATTTTTCATATTCTATTTTACATTTTTCATATTCCATTTTCCGTTTTTCATTTTCCATTTTCCATTCTCAATTTTCTATTTTCCATTTTTCATTTTTAAATATTCTTTTTTCATTTTCCATTTTCTATTCTCTATTTTTCATTTTCTATTTTACATTTTCCGTTTTTCATTTTCCATTTTTATTTTTCATTCTCCATTTTCCATTTTCATTATCCATTGGAAAATTTCCATTTTTCGTTTTCATTTTTTCTTTCATATTGGCGTTTTTTTTTTTTATAACGTGATAACGATAAAAAAAATATGTGGCAATACTACTAACATGAGCTATGTTCTGTGTTCTTGGTATTGTTAATATATGTATATGCATATTATTTTTGTGGCATTTTTTTATGTTGTTGTACAATTATTATGTTCAACCACTAAACTGTTACAACAAATACACATTCTACATATTTTTGCTCGTATCTAATTACAATGATGCCCGATGTAGCCCATTTTCAATACCAACCTACTGGGAGTTATGGCAAATGATATATTTGTAACCTTATCCAGTTAAATGGCTTTTTTTGTGAATGAGCGTGATTTCAACAGACAGACGGACAGACGGACATCGCTATATCGACTCGAGCTGTGATAAGGATCAGGAATATATATACTTTATGGGGTCGGAAATTAGTTTTTCGATGCGTTACAAACCGAATGACAAACCTATATATACCCTTTGCCACTGACGTGTGGAGGGTATAAAAATGTAATTTATTTAGCTAACATTGAGCTCTCTTCAGATGATAAATCTAAATCAACAACACTTATGCATATCCATTTGATTGGATGGTCTTATTGTTTTTTAACAAAAAAGACTAAAGTTTGTTGAATTTTTAGAATGTTTTTGATATTTTTCTTTGTAACAACTAATGGCTTGATCAACGGTTGCTGCTACGCCCGTGCTACGGTTTTCGTCAGGATCGTTTTCAGAAAATATATCCATTGCATGAGAAATTAATTGCATAGCTTTGGAAATATTGGCGATTGTTAATTTTTTTTCTTCTAATGTATCATCAAATATTATGACATCTTCTTCTGAAACATGCTGAATATCAATGGCTAATAAATGTTCATTATCAAGCTCCTCATCGTGAGACAGCAATAATTCATTTATATCACCTTCCTCCATTCAGTAAAATTCTGCTTCTCTAGCTAAATAAGCCAATTCATTACTAACGTTTGGAACATCATCGACACCATCTTCGTCTCCATTAATAAGTTCTGGGCATAATTGCCGCCAACTCCCTTTCATGGAAGATGCCTTAACTTCTTCCAAAGATAAATGTATGTTTTCAATAGCTTTCACTATGTTGTAGTTTTTCCAGAAGTCTTTCATAGATAGTTTATCATTTTTGTCTGTTGAATCAAGAAGTTGCCGGAAAGTTCGGCGTAAGTAGTACATTTTAAAGTTTGAAATTAGGCCCTGGTCCATAGGTTGAATAAGTGATGTTGTGTTAGGCGGCATAAAAACAACTTTTACGTGCTGCGATAAGTCATCTGAAAAAATTGGATGTCCTGGTGCGTTATCGACTAACAAAAGCATTTTGAACTCAATTTGTTGAGAGGAACAATAGCGTTTAAACTCAGAAACGGCACAATTTTCTAACCAATCTTTAAACAGGGTTGCGGTCATCCAAGCCTTTTTTATTAGAGCGCCAGTGTACCGGTAGGTCTCTTTTGTTTATACTTTTCATTGCCCTTGGATTTTCTGATTGGTATATCAAAAAAGGTTTAAATTTAAAATCTCCTTCTGCGTTTCCGCCCAAAAGAAGTGTTATTCGATCCTTCGCGGCTTTATATCCAGGGCATGCTTTCTCGTTTTTTGACAAGTAAGTTCTTGATGGTAACCGTTTCCAAAAAAGACCTGTCTCGTCGGCATTCAAAATCTGCTTAGCAGAATACCCTCCTTTTTCAATTATGGCTTTCAGCTCAAGCTTAAACTTTTCTGAAGCTACTGAATCTGCACTGGCTGACTCTCCTTTTAATGTCACATTATGTAAAATTGCCCGTGTTTTAAAGCGGTTAAACCAACCGTTGCTGGCTTCGAAATCATCAGAATTTCCGTTACTACTAGATGCAGTATTTTTCTTAAGGTCGGAGTAAATAGAAAGAGCTTTATTTTTTATTACGTCCTTGCTCAGTGGCATTCTTCGCTTATTTTGATCATGTATCCAAATTGAAAGAAGGGACTCCATCTTAACTAATAAGGGATTTCTTGCTATAGTATCTTTTTTAGATTGGAGTCGTGTGGCAATTTCAGCTAATTGATTTATTTCATCACTGTCTCTGTTGCAAATTGTTCTTATTGTTGTAGGTGCTAGTCCAAGAGCTCTTCCTATATTAACAGCCTTTTCTCCCGATTTAAAACGTTTTATTACGTCCAATTTTAATTCCAAACTTATTACTTTTCTTTTACTTTGACTCATTTTTTACGTCCTTAAGGTATTTTGGCGAATCACACACTAAATTCTTACCATAACCAGACAGTTGTTTTAAGCACCATTTATATAACAAAGAAAAGGGAATTCCCCTTATTTCACGCAATTTAAAAACTTCTTAACGTACAGGTCACGATCAGTGTTGCCAGAAGTTGTAAAAATGCTAAAAGGCAGAAAAGATGCTAAATCAGGCACTACAAATGTTAAAAATGGTAATCCACAATGCTGCAGTAAAAAATTTAACCGTTTTTCGCGACGCAAATCGAAATCAAAACGACGCAAATCGAAAGAAAACGACGCAAATCGAAATCAAAACGATGCAAATCGAACCGACGCAAATCGACGTCAAAACGACTCAACACGGACCGACGCAACTTGAAATTGCAACGACGCAAATCGAATTTTTCGAGTTTTTAAAAAGCGACGCAAATCGAAACGACGCAAATCGGGATGACGCAATTCGGGGCTCTAGTGTACATACATATCGAACCTTAAATACAAAACAGTCACAATTCAAAATTTTCAAATTTTCAGGAGAGGCAAAAAACTGTTTATGTATTCTTTAAAAAAATTTAGTTTCATTATGAAAAATGTCCATTTTGAGGAAAGTTTTGCTATACTTTTTTTTCCAATTTATATTGTATTTGTGGAAATAAAATATAATTTTGAGTTATGACTCTCTGACTGAAATTTTTTCATTTGACTGGTGATATTATCTCAAGTTGTACCCCAGATATAACAGCATTTTTCCTGTTACAGAAGATAGTTATGAGAAACAAATTTTTGCAGTAGATAGAAATATGTACTGTGAATTAATTTATGGAAAAAAGGAAATTTTGGAAAAGTTTGAGTTTTGACTCTTTTGTATTTAAGGTGCGATATGTAAAAATCACATCGTGTGATGGTACAAAGTTATTTTTTATAAATTTACGAAAACTTTTTTATTTTATATCATAGTCAGAAAAGCTTTATTTTTAAAATTCAAGATTTAAAAAATTTTAATTAATTAATTATAATTAGTTATTTATAGTTCGGTTCGAGATCATGTATAATTTTCTAATACTAGAAAAGATAATACTTTATGCAATGTAAGAGAAATTTGGAAAAAATTGAAGACAGCGCTAGATGGAGTAGCTACTTTCGAACAAAGCGACTTGTTCATCTTCAGCATCCTTCTGCCTATTGCTTCAACTCATGCTTAATCAACTATTTAACTCAACATTAGAAAGAAAAGAACATGAGAAATGTTTTTTCTTTCTTTTCATACGAGAGTTGGAACGAACAAGCAGAGTGTTTTCCAATTTATAGCTTTCTCTACATTAACATCGCTTTGATCAATTACAAATCTCGTAATGTGAAAAAAGCTCTTTTTGTTTTGCCAACCGTCCCTCGAACTCGATCTCGAACCGAACTATAAATAACTAATTATAATTATTACAACACAAGATCGACAATACATAAATAAACTAACATTTTAATTAATTAATAAATTAAAATTAAAAATCTGACTATGAACCTGTTGGAAGTCTGCATTGGACATAGGGTTGGAAAGTTACAGATTTCTGTAAATTTTTTCTTTCCTGTAGCTTTCTGTATGCATTTACCTCGGCCTATTTTATGAATTGGATATTATAAAATATTGATCAATTATTTCACCAATTATATTTTATTTGACGTTAGTTCTCTTTTCTTTCTTTTTTCTTTGTTTATTTATAGTTTACATGTATTTTGAACATTTCAATAAAAATTTCAATATCATCGAACCTTATTTTATGAAAGTTAATAGGCAACGCTATTCCTCGCAAAAATATACTTTCTCGACGACAAAACGTTGTTATTTTTATACCTTCCATACCACTGTACGGAGAAAACATATCAGTTTGCCATTCCATTTGTAACGCATCGAAAAACTATTTGCTACCCAGAAATTGTATGTCCTTATAACAACTCGAGTCGATATAGCTATGTCCGTCTGCCTGTCAGTCTATTGAAGTCACGCTCATTCACAAAATAAACCTGAATAAAATTTGGATAATATTGTTTTTCATTTAATTTTTACCAGGAATGTCACAGGAAAATTAAAGATACCCTGATAAAATTTCATTTAAAAATACTAAAAATATTGAAATATGTTTACAAGCAACAGAACATGTGCATCAGCGATGCATACATATTTTTGTGTCTGTGGAAATGTTCCCATGTACAAAAAAAAAACAAAACTAAAACAACAAGCCAACAATAATGTGTATACAATGCTGATAAACAATCAAACAAAAATGTAATTGTATGTGTTTATCTTTATGCTCACTGTATTTAATAATTGCTTTATATTAGATCATTATAAAAACTCTAGTCATTAATAATTTGAAATCTATCAATTTTTGTGTCTCAGTGTTGACAACCTTGGTTATAATTTTGTATTTAGAACACGGTTCGAGGGTATTAAAGATTCGGCACAATCAAATTTAACACTCTTACTTGTTAAATGTTTTTTATCGGGAAAATTCCAGAAAAATTTTAATTTTTTTCTCAACAATGCTAGGTGCTAATGTTTTTTTTTTTAGTGCGAGTTCAAAGAGTGCTAAATCTATCACTATAAGTGCTAAATTGCAATGTTGGAAACATTAACGTTAATAACTCATTATTTATTTTACAAATTTGAAACTTAAAAAAACGTAACAACTTATGCACAATTTTAAAAACCTAAGTACGTTTTTTTTATCATGGTCATTCACCATTTAATAATTTAATAATACAATAAACTAAATCAAACAAAAGAACAACAAGTAATACTTAGAATTAAGAATAATGAACTAATAACTGATATAGTTTTGTTTAGAGCTATTATTTTTTTGATATTGATAATTTGTAAGCAATATTTAAGAAGACACAAATGTAAAACAAAAAATTATAAAAAAAAAGTTCACCGCAATTTAATTTACAATTGTTTCATAGATTTTAAATGACATGGAGATATGTCGATCGAATAACAATTCCACCACCATTGCTAAAAAAAGCGACTAAAATTAAAAAAAAAATTGTTATCACTCATTATTTATAAACATTATTATATTTCTTACAATTAGTTGTGACAATATTATTTTTGTATATAAATTAGTGGAAATCAATTGATCCAAACAATTCATATAACATAGTTAATATTTTATTTTAATTACTATAATTATGTTGCCTGTTAAATTAACCTAAGTAAAATCTGCAGATCTTAATCAAATATGTTGCCTGAAAACACATCCATCAAAGTCCACGTAAAGAACAATTAGCTAAAGTCTTGCTTAAATTTTCACAAAAATTTCATTCGAGTTCGTCAAATTTTGTTCGTTTAGCCAAATCCGACTTTCATTTTATTTCGGGATTCACGAATTCCGAATATTGCAAAATTTATTTTCCCGAGAATTGGTACTCCTGACTAAAATAAAGTAAAAATCCCGGCATTGATAGAGAATTGATTTCATAAATTGTTCTAAGTGTTTTTTTTTTTTAAATAAAATTAAATGCATTTAATATATTTTATGAAACAGATACAAGGCGATTCCAGAATAATGCGACCTAACGTCGGGCAATCTTTTAAAACATATGATTTAAGTTTCAAGGCACCACGTCGTTTAGGATTTTTTTGGAGCCATGAAAAATAAATGATCTCAGTGAGTTTGTTTTCATGGAAAAAATTGGTAAATACTTTCATTTGAAAGGTCTCAGTCCAGCCAATATTAAAGCCGATCTAGATTCTGGGGGAGTCTGTTCCGTCGTTTATGACTATAAAATATTGGGTGCCAGAGTTTAAACGAGACCGTTCAAGCTGCCAAGACGTATACCGTAATAGTCGACCAATTAAGGTGGCCACGCCAGAAACGCAGGATATCGGAGCTATTGAATATCGCTCGGAAAAGAGTATCGAGCTAAAAGGAGATTATGTTGAAAAATGAAGAAAATATTTCTTAAATTTGTTGTGTTTTTTTTTTGTTAGATTGGGTGGTTCTGGGACCCTAATTAATACATTGCACAAAGATCGTTTAAAAATGGAACTTATGTACACAGAAAACAAATTCTTTGTGTCTACCGCATTGTGACGAAGTGTATAATCAATTTTTTGGTTGAAAAATATTATATTATTTCCTAATAATAAATATTGTGTTACAATTTAAAATGTTTAACTGTTATTAAGTTTCTGTTGATGTAATTTAAAATTCAACTTTAGAAAAATTCGGTTGGCACATTTTTTATACCCATACCACTATGTGGTTTGGGTATAATGACTTTGTGCTGCTGTTTGTAACTACCAAAAATATTTGACCTAGACCGATCGGCTCAGAATCACTTTCTGAGTCGTTTTAGCGATGTCCGTCCGTCCGTCCGTCTGTGCGTCCATGTAAACCTTGTAACTATAGGTCGCAAACATGAATATATTTTGAATAACTTTGAAATTGGTGAAAATCGGTCCGTGTTCAGACCTAGTCCCTATACAAATGGCCCCTATGAAATAGACATAAATTGCCATAAGATCAAAACTATCACATAGATCTTAGTCAAATTGGGTTTGTGTGTGTTTATTACATCCGTTTATTAGGAGTCCAAAAATAATCCCTATAGGAGAATTCTTAGTCATAGGCCCCATATAGAGCTGCTTCCCGATCTTAACTTAAATCTATCAAAAAACAAAAATATTGGCACAGATTTTTCTAAAATTTGGTTTGTGTATATTTTTTCAAAATATAAGTGACTTTACCAAATATGGTCAGGATCGGCCTATTTTTTGACCTAGTCCCCATATAAATGAAGTTCTTCATATCTGCAGCCAAAAAAATTAATAACAATGGCACTCAAATTTGGTTTATGCTTATTTTCTATATCCAATTAGTTGGACCGAAGAGATAGGGTCTCTAAACCATGGTATAGGGTATCGTATAGTCGGTCTAGACCGACTATAATTTTCTTACTTGTTATACCCTATACCACTAAGTGGCTTGGGTATAATGACTTTGTGCTGCTGTTTGTAACTACCAAAATTATTTGACCTAGACCAATCTTTTATTATACCGATCGAATCAGAATCACTAACTGATTCGAAATTTGGCATATAAGCTTTAGTCGGCCATATGATGAACGCTATTGAAATTGGTGAGAATCGGTCCATGTTCAGACCTAGCCCCCATTCAATTAACCCCTATGAAATCGACATAAATTGCCATAAGATCCAAATTGTCATATAGATCTTACTCAAATTGGGTTTGTATGCATTTATTGCATACATTAATGAGTAGTCTAAAAATGATACCTATGGGACAATTCTTATAGAGCTGCCCATATAGAGCTGCTTCCCGATCACTTAAATCTATCAAAAAACAAAAATATTGCACTGATTCTTCTCAAATTTTGTTTGTATATATTTTTGCAAAATACAAGAGACTTTACCAAACGTAGTCAGGATCAGTCCATTTTTGGGCCTAGTCCCCATATAGATATAGCATCCGATGTGAACTTTTTCATATCTGCAGCCAAAAAAATTAATACAAAATCCCACTCAAATTTGGTTTATGCTTAGTTTCTATGTCCATTTAGTTGGGCCTATGAGATAGGGTCTCTAAACGCATGGTATAGGGTATCATATAGTCGGTCTCGACCGACTGTTATTTTCTTACTTGTTTTTTTAAATTTTGTTTTGAATGGATTGTGGGATTAATTTAACATTTTTTTTTATGTAATGGTTGTGGATTAAAAAATTCAATGCTTTATATGAATAATTGCCTTAATATTTACACACAAATGAATAAAATAATAATAATGTTTTTCTATTATTATAATTATTGTTTTTTTTACCAATTAACAACACGTCATAACAAATAAGCTTTATACTCTTAATACTTAATACAAGGTCCACCCTAAAAGTTTTAACAAAAAGTTCTTGTGTATGAAAAAATTTCCTATGTCAAATAGATTAAAAACACAAATAATTGTTTGCCAAAACTTTTGGAATGAACTTTGTAACAACACAAGATTATTGAAAAAAAAGTAATAAAAAAAAATCTTAAACTATTGAAATTGTTTTATTTTAAGTAGCAGAGTCCAACACTCGAAATTCGAGTGCAAAATCTAGGAAATTTAATTTTTTCATAAAATTTTTTTCTTTCACTATTTTTTTAATTTAATATAAAAAATTATGCATATTTAAATAAAATTCATTAAATTTCATATTAAATATTTGATGAACACACAGAAGAAATATGAATGGGATTGTTAATAAATAAGTTTATAAGAGCCTACAGGTATGCTAATCAATTTTAGACAATCCAAAATTCAATGCAGGGCGATTAAAATGTACTTCTTTTTGAAACCATTAATAATAAATGCATAGGCTCCTACAAAATCATTTATTTTAAATATTTTATTTTATTTAATTTAATATATTTTTAACACATATTATACATAAATCATTTATCACTCCGCACTTCTCTCCCATTTGGAATATAACTATGCCAAATTACACACTCCTCCGTGCGTGCATTTTGCTTAAAGAGGGGTACAAAGATTTACCTTCACGTATTAATATATATATATTAACATTTTTGTGAGTTTATAAGTGTGAACATAAATTCGTTCAATCAAAAATCAACGAAAACAGTTATTATACAAGGAGGAATGGGATGGAGACTTGAAAGTAATTGATATGGAAGGAACACGAAAAACAAAAGAGGTGATCAACTTTTCGTTTACTGGCAAATACAATAAAGAGCTGCCAATTTGTAATCGAAAGCTGGATGATCTCCAAAATTTGTGCAAAAAGAATGTAAATCCTCGTGGCTGGCAGTCATTTTTTTTTTTAACTTACAAGGTGAAAAAAAGCGAAATTGTTTAGATGCACCAGATGTAACAGAGGAAGAGAAAGAAGACGAATGAATTTCTAGTTATTTTTGATTTAAGTGAACCGGGGAATTATTGTCAGCCATTTTATCAATATTTTAATTAAAGGGTTGAAATTTTAACCACAAAGCATGAATTTATTTTATAAGTTTATAAAGTTTAAGATATAAGGTATGGAAAATGAATACTTGCCTCTTCTGTCATATGGCAACATATGAATCCAATAAGATGAAAACTTAACGAAGGCATCATCCAAAGCATTAAAAATATGGCAATTTCTATTGAGTCCGATACGGCCATTAAATATATATCTGATATCGATTCCAAAGTACCACAAAACGTGCAAATTAGTATTGGTATGCCATAAATTCTGCTTACGATCTCCATAGAAACGTAAATAATTTCATCATGAAACTGTAATAACTCTTGAAATTTCTCTAAACTGGTATGACTCGGTGTTGTAAGACTTTCTGGTAATATTAGATTTTCAATAGAATACGACACAAATTTGAAACTATTCGAAATTGTCATTAAAATACTTATATAAATTGGCCAAATTAAAAACGATAAAACACAGTAAAGGCCATAAGGAATATATAAAAAATATGAATAACCGCTTCCACCAATCGAAAAAATGGTATGTATCATATTAAAAACATATATTGTGACACACAGTATTAAGGAACCCATACGAATTCGTGTGTATAAATGAACATTTTGCGAATTTCCTTGTAAAAGCTTTCGCCTCCACTTTCGAATAATTTCCAAAAGTTCAAAATGTTGATGTTGCTTCAATATCCACCATAAGTTTAATGTTATTTGTGCCAAATACACTAACTGCAGTGCCATTCGGTTAAAGTAATTACCGGTGTCGCTATATTCCTTGATATAGAATCCGCGTTGCTGCATTACGAGTAATATCGAAGTAATTATCATTGATGTTTGAATGAGAATGTGAGAAGTGTAGAAAATTATATTATTTATTTTTATTTTATAACAATTGTCATCTGCATCAAATTGTACCGCCATAATTCCAGCAATTGTCAATAATTTATAAAAAACTTCTATTTCATCCGCCATTTTACTTATTCTGAGTTTGCAAATCAACTGTTATTGTTGGTTGACAACATTATTGCTGAAAAAACAAACAAAACGAAGCCAAAAAGAAGCGCGGACAATGAATTGGAATTTAATAAATTATTTTGAAGATTAATATAAAATTTTAATAAAAAACAGTAATATAGTAGACCAACTATAAGATACCCTATACCATGCGTTTAGAGACCCTATTTCTTAGGTCCAACTAATTAGATGTAGAAAATAAGCATAAACCAAATTTGAGTGGCATTGTTATTAATTTTGTTTCTTCGGATAAAGTTCATATCGGTAGCTGTATTTATATGGGGTCTAGGTCGAAAAATTAACCGAAGGTCACTTATTTTTGGCAAAAATATATACAAACCAAATTTGAGAGATATCTGAGCAATATTTTTGTTTTTTTGATAGATTTATGTAAGTGAAGATCGGAAATCAACTTCATACGGGGACTTTAACTAAGAATTGTCCTATAGAGTTCATTTTTGGATTACTGATTAATGGATATAATAAGGACATGGAAACGTAATATGACCGAGATCTGAACATGAACCGATTTTCACCGATTTTAGTTGTGTTCATCCTGTGGCCGATAGAAGCTTATACACTAAATTTCATCAAAATATATGCATATTTGCGACCTGTAGTTTGATTACAAGGATTACAAGGACACGCGGACAGACGGACGGATGGACATCGATAAATCGATTCAGAAGGTTTAATAAAAAGTGGGTTCGAGTCAAATATGTTCAGTAATTAAAAACATTAGCTCGTTATATCCTGACCATATAGTGGTATAGGGTATTAAAAGCGCAGACAATGCAGTAAATTTTATTATGAAGGTTAATATAAAATTTTAATAAAAAAGCATACAGAGTACATCAGTACATAATCCCCGTAAGTGGAGTGGCGATTATATCTAAAATATTGTTGGTCATAATTCCCATGGATATTATTGAAAATAGAACAAATATTCACGCGCAGCACTTCATTTAATAGCTTCAGTAAAAACAAGTAAGAAACTATAGTCGTTCAAGACCGGCTATACGATGCCCTATACCATGGTTTAGACACCCTATCTCTTAGGTCGATATAGAAAATAGGCATAAACCGAATTTGAGTGGCATTGTTATTAATTTTTTTCGCTGCAGATATGAAAAAGTTCATATCGGATGCTATATTTATTTGGGGACTGGGTCGAAATATAGTCCGATCCTGACCATATTTGGTAAAGTCACTTACATTTGTAAAAAATATGTACAAACCAAATTTGAGAAAAATCTGTGCAAGATTTTCTGATATTTGATAGATTTAAGTGAAGATCGTGAAGCAGCTCTATATGGGGCCTATGACTAAGAATTGTCCTATAGGGGTCATTTTTGGACTACTGATTAATGGATATAATAAACACATACAAACCTAATTTGACTGAGATCTATATGATAATTTGGATCTTATGGCAATTTATGTCGATTTCTTAGTGGTCATTTGTATGGGGACTAGGTCTGAACATGGACCGAATATCACCAATTTCAATAGCGTTCATCCTATGGCCATTAAAAGCTTATATATCAAATTTCATCAAAATATATTCATATTTGCGATCTGTAGTTTGATTCCAAGGTTTACATGGACACACAGAAAGTGATTCTGGGTCGATTGGTAGAATAAAAGATGGGTCTAGGTCAAATATTTTTCGTAGTTACAAACAGCAGCACAAAGTCATTATACCCAAACGACATGGTGGTATAGGGTATAAAAATTATTAATTTTATTGGAAACACGGTTGTCAAAATTAAATTCAATTATGAATTTGTATTCTTTAATTTAAAAAGAAGAATGATAGTCAGAGAATGGATGAGTTTCGGCCAATTTCACTACTTTCCAACCTTGGAAAAATTTTTGAACTTATACTAAAGAAAAAACTTGATGATGACTTCATATTTAATCCTTTGTCTTGCTTCCAATTTGGATTTAGGCACTCCCATTCAACAGTACATGCACTATTGAAGTTTCATAGTGACGTGACAGCAAATTTAAGGATTCAGAACTGCACAGTTGCGGTATCGCTAGATATCCAAAAAGCATTTGACACAGCCTGCCATAATGGAATCTTATATAAACTTGTAGACATTGGTGTTGATCCATTCTTGCTTAAAATACTCCAAAGTTATTTTCTTCAACGAAAATTTAGCATCCAAATCAATAACTCCTGTTCCGAATTTGGAGATGTTGAAAGCGGTGTTCCACAGGGTAGCGTATTAGCCCCAATTCTATTTAATCTTTTCCTTTACGATTTCCCACACGAAACGACTGATTCGGTAGCTATTTTATATGCAGATGACTGATTAATCTTTTCCCATCATGGTTCTCCTGCTCAAGCGCTAGAAAAAGTTTCATCACATCTTCAAATCATCAGTGAATACTACAAAGAATGGAGTATACATATAAATGCGGCAAAATCTGAAGCAATATGTATCAGAAATGCATCTGGAAAGTGTCCAAGATCCGTAGTGCCACAAAGCTTAAAACTATACCTAGATGGTACGGAAATTCAAAAATACCCTTAAATACTTAGGAATAACATTTGACAAGTTGTTGAAATTTAATGCACATGGAAGGATGATGTTAACCAAAGTTAAGAGGGTCTCTGGCATGTTCTTCAATTTGTTCAATAGCAGATACCTTCATAAAGATACGAAACTCCTCATGTACAAAGTTGCCATTAGAACAATATTGGTGTACGGTTTCCCGATCTGGTATACCATTTCCCCTACAGTAGTCAGAGAAATTGAGTTATTTGAGAGGAAAGTAATCAGAAAATGCATTGGTATGAATTTTTCATCTTATACGAGGCGTTTTTCAAACACAACAATATACAACTCATCATCGGTGATGCCATTCTGCACATATGCGCTTTCTCTAACAAGGCAATTTGTAGAAAAACTTGACTTCCACGACAACAGCCTTTTAAAAGATATTTTTGAATCCGAAAAATATATTAACTGGACTAGCTCAAACTACCTATCTCCCATTGGTATTATAAGGGAATCCCTGGAATATGACAACGTCTCCCGTGTCATGCCGGAACTTTATTTGAGGACTATTCCAGGCTCTCATAGAGGCAAGAAGACTGATAACGAAATTCTGTGATAATCATTATTTTAAGAGAACTATATTTACACACTTACCTGTATAATTTCATAATTTTATGCCAATGGACGTAAACAATTGAAAATGATCTGTAATTTTTAATTTTTATGTACATATGAAAACTAAACTTATACTTATGTATCTGTAGGACTCTTTCTTACAATTCGTTTTATCACTTTACATGTTATATTGTGTTGTTTTGTTAATGTTATGTGTTATTTAGTTTTAAGTCTAGTTTTAAGTTTATTCATTTAACAGAATCTCTCTGGCCGACATTGTTAACGTCGCGAGCAAACGTTATTCTAAATATTTTCAAGAATTGTACATTCATACATCCTCCCACTTTTGCGTGTAGCTTCTTCATTTTACTGTTTATTAGAACAAAACAATCATAGTTCTAAGAGCTTTATATATATATATATTGTGTTACTGTCGATGTTGTACCTAAACATATGTGTGAAAAGTCTCAATAAAGATTTACTTACTTACTTAATTTTTATTCTTTAATAATTTATTTTTATTCTTTATATGCCAAAAAGTTTTTAACAAAAATCAGATTCCCACATTCCTTGAGACAGGCCCGGATTTTCCATAAGGCAAATGCCTTGGGACCCACATACTGAATTTATTTTTTATATAAATTTCTTCGAGTGAAAACTATATTTGAATATTTGTATGTAAGGCTTTATATTACTGATGGTATGACTCGGACATCACAAGTGATTCACAAAGTCAGCTGTTGTCTATTAAAGGACTTGGAAAAATGTAAATGCCATAATGGCAGTATTTTGGGCTGCCATACTAGATCGATTCAATGGTGTCAGTATATCACTACACAAAACCGCTATTGAACTTCGAACATCAATCGAACTCTAAAAAGGGGTTTTAGATTTTTTACTTTTCAGCGAGAGTTATTTGA
Source organism: Cordilura impudica (assembly GCA_963682025.1). Taxonomy (NCBI): domain Eukaryota; kingdom Metazoa; phylum Arthropoda; class Insecta; order Diptera; family Scathophagidae; genus Cordilura; species Cordilura impudica. The sequence goes on along the minus strand of OY821518.1, from coordinate 229,059,638 downwards.
CAATTATGAGATGAAGGCAAATGAGAAAACTGATACCCAGTGTAGTGATGAAAATCAGTTGATGAGAAATAGAACAATGCATCACGATGACGGATCTGCAGAAGACGTTGTGCACAGAGAAAAAGAAAAGTTAAGCATTAAACTTATTTGCCTGTACTAGATACGTTCTGTACAGAAATGTCGCGGTGATTAGAAACTTATAGAGAAATCACCGGTTTTTTTTGGATTTCTAACAGATTTCTAACGATAAAATTAGAGAAGGTTGTACTAAGTTTAGGGAACATCATTCCGAGGACATTGAACCCGAGTGTAGAGGCGATGTGGTTCAATTCAAGTACTGCATCTTACAATTTAAGGATACCATAAAATATTAAATTGTACCTGCCGAAGAATCATATAAATTGATTTTCGGTAATATGGCACAATCAACTTTCCCTAATGTAATGACAGCATTACAAATATATAGAAGACTGATGATTACCAATGCCAAAGGTGAACGTAACTTTTTGAAATTAAAACAAATCAAAAACTGTCTTCGTTCATCTTACAACCGTATGAATTCTTTGGCGATAATGGCGATACCCCATACCATGTGTTTTGAGAATTGGTCGTAGATCCAACTAATTGTTATAAAAAATAAGAATAACCCAAATCTGAGTGGAATTTTTATTAATTTTTTTTTGCCCGCAGATTTGAAAATGTTCATATCGGATGCTATATTTATATGGGAACTAGGTCGAAAAATGGACCGATTCTGACCATATTTGGTAAAGTCACTTCTTTTTTTGCAAATACATATATACAGGGTGGGCCAAGTTTGACTGACTGATTTGAAATACTTATATTTTTTGTATTTTTAAAGTTTTTTATACCCTCCACTCCAGTGTGCAGAGGGTATATGTATATAAGTTTGTCATTCCGTTTGTAATAATTAGAATAAAAATTTTGGACCCCATAAATTATATATATTTCTGATCCTTATAACAACCGGAGTTGATATAGCGATGTCCGTCTGTCCGTCTGTCCGTCTGTGGAAATCACGATGACGGCATCAATCGGGCAGCTAGGGTACTCGTTGACATAAAAAATGATTCATAAACATCCTGAGAAGTTTGCTATTTAAAATCGTCCAAATCGGTCGATTAGGGCCCGAGATTTGAATGAAGAACTAAAAAAAGTCTTGAAAAAATATAATTTTCTGTGTTGCTCTTGTCACGATCACGCCCTCAATAGGACAGCTAGGGTGATTGTTTTTAGTGAGAATGATTCAACAAATTCATGGGAAGATTTCTATTTCAAAAATCATTAAAATCGGTGGAGCAGGCCCAGGGAAATCTCTGAAAAATTAAAAAAAATGAAAAACATGATATTTCTATATTGTTCTTGTTGTTATTCTAAATGTTATATTGTTGTCATAGCTGGACTTGTTGTTCCTGTGGTCGTTGTGGTAATAATATAATAAAAACTAACCCTTTGTACATTTTTTTTATCAACTCTGGTAGAAAAATTTAAAAGTTTCCATTGTTTTGGCATCACTAAAAAATTTACTAGATCATTTTTGTCATTGCCATGAGCCTGCCTGCAAAGTTTCAGATCGATTGGGTCACGGGAAAGGGGTTAAAATCGATCCAAAATTTTTTCGACAAGCAGACACTACGAGTTAATATAAAGGGAGTAAAAATTCACCAGCATCTAAAGCAAATAATGCAAAAATACCTAGTTGTTAATAAAAAGAAAACAATGTAAATTTAGCAAAAAAAATTTTTATGTATTAATTTATTTAAAGAGAAAAACACAAAAATAACATTTGATGTTGTATTTTTTGTGTGTAATATTTACATATACATACATACACATATTAAATAATACAAATAATATACATATATTCCATATATGTATATCCATATATGTATATCCATAATAACTGCATGTTAGTAATAAATCGGTATATTATTTTATTTACATAAAATTGTGCAATATTTTGTTGTGGGGAAAATACATTTCTTTTGCATTAACAGAGTGTCACTTCATTTTGCTCAGCGTGACTATGCCACAGTAGATGGCGCCACAATTTTTGTTTGTTCTAATTAGCTTTGCAATAGTTATTTCTATTTTGACATGAATGGCAATATTTTCATATAGATATTATACATAACAGTGTTAAGAGTATATACGGGCTGGTCTTTTATTATTTCATACGTTTTTTCATTATTCTTTTACAAATATGAACATAAGTATGGCATATTAACTTTTTGTTGTCTTTACAAAATAGAGTTACCGAGTTCATCAATGAGTTTTTTGCTTTCTACATAGTTATATAGAACTATTATTCTGCTTTACTTACAAAATATATGATTGCGATCACATCTAATTTTTAAAAATTGTTTATAATTAATAAAGCATTATTATTCACATAAATATAAAATTGCACTTTTTAAATTTTCCATTCAAATTTAAGAAAATATTAATTCTTATAAAAACTGAAATTAAAATTTCCAATTATAAATTAGAAAATATTAATTGAATTTCAGAAAATCATATCAAAACGTCGGAAATAATAATTTTAAATTTAGAAGACATCAATTGTATCTTTAATATATAAATTTTATTCGTTAAACACAAATTGAAATTCCAAAAAAAAACACCAAATATGTTTACATTTAAAAATGTTCACATTTAAAAAAAAATATTGCCATTCAGGAGATATTAATAACTTTTCAGTACCGCGATTCAGTAACTTCTTTTAACGATAGTCAACTCGTAAAAAAAAGAAAATTGTTAAAGTCAGCTGTAGTTGTTATCTAAACGACAACCATTTTTGTGTTGTTTATTCAATCGATAAAAACTTAAATTTTTAGGTTGAAATGTTGTCATACATAAATAAAAATAACAAAATAGTGAAAATATTTTGCTTTTCTTAAAAAACTTTTTTATATAAATAAAAAAATTAAATAGCATATTCAATTCATTATTTCATTTTCAAATAAATAAACAGAAATATTAGTAAAAACATAAACATAAACATAAAATCATCCTGTCAAACACGAAGTAATTTGTTTTTTCTATTCTGTTTTTGTGTTTTTCGCTTATTTTGACAGAGATGCCACTCGTTTACAATATAAATAAATAGGAAAATAGATTTGTCGACTATCGTTAAGATGTATGTACTTAGTGAATCACTTAATCCTTAGTGCAAACAACAATAGCTGTCGATATATTTTGCGATTGTCGGATCGTTGAAATTTACAGAATCGGACTACAGAAAACATTAATTTAAATTCAATGAATTTTATAAAACCTCAAATTATACTTAAGAATTGCGAACATAAAAATTGGTACATAAATAAACGCAATTTGATGAGAATGTTATTTTTTATATATAAATTTTGAAAATTTTTTTTTGGATGAAAATTTGAAGTTTTCAGAAAATAAAGAGAACAAATTATTTTATTTAAAATGTTTGGGACTTTTGGTTTTTTGCGTTTGGCATCCCTAATTTGATTATTTATTATTATAAATTTATTTTCTATGTTTTCAAAATATGGCAATATTTAAAAAAAAAGTTGAGAGAGCTTTTTTTCTTTTTGGTTATTATTTTGTTACTCCATCCGATCTATATGGCCACAATGAAGAAATATTTGGCCAGTTAAAAGAAACTATATAGCCATCTCCAATTAGCACGATTTAATGCATATAGCCACTCTACACAACCATTACCTTTGCAATGGAGGTTAGGGCGAGCTATTTAATTAGCAAAAACTAAATTAAACGAGAAGTTATGTCATATAACCGGAAACGCATGCATATAGGTATATAACCTAAATGCATGGCGATCAGCAACCACGATGACCAAAAAGCAAACACAGAAATAAATCCGAAATAATAGAAAAGACGAAAACCAACCCAGAGAATTTTCTTAAATAATTTGGTATTAAGTTTAACAAATTATTTACTTTTTCCAATATTTTGTTTACATTTATTATCAATACTCAAACCGGGGTGGAGGGTATTAAAGATTCGGCACAGCCGAATTTAACACTCTTACTTGTTTTATTTAATTTTTTTGCAAATTAAAGTATAAATTATAAATTTTTTTTAAGCTAAGTATGAAAAATTACATCTTTTAGATGGCATCCATTTTCCTGTTGGTAGTTAATGGCTCTACTCAATACATTTTGCATTACGTTGCGCAACGTTTCTGACTGCAATTGAGCAATTTCTGTGCGAATATTCTGATTTAGCTCCTGAATATTTTGTGGTTTGTTGACGTAAAGTCGTTCCTTCAAGAAACCCCACAAAAAAAAAATCTGGGGCCGTCAAATTTGGAGAACGAGGTGGCCACGCGAAATCTGCATTTTTTGAAATTATTCGGTCTTCGAAAAGTTCTCGCAGAATTGCCATTGTGGCTCTTGCGGTATGAGCTGTAGCTCCATCTTGCTGGAACCATATGTTACGATTATTGAGAACTATCGGACGTAAAAAATTTTCCAACATGGTCCGGTATACCACCCCAGAGACGGTTTGTGACTCATTAAGTTCATTTTCGAAGAAATATGGACCAATAACTTTATCAGTCATGATTCCACACCAAACAGTGCATCTGACAGGGTGTAATTGTCGCTGATGCAATGGTCTCGGATTCTCTGTACCCCAAATTTGGCAGTTCTGCTTATTCACATATCCATTTAAATGAAAATGTGCTTCATCGCTCATAATCAGATTATTCAAAAAATTGGCATTTTCTGTCGCTAGCAAAACCAATCTATTGGCATATTGTAGCCCTTGTGATGCATCCCTCGGAAATAATTCTTGGGCCAATTGAATTTTATATGGAAACATCTTCAGATCAACTTTTAGAATACGTCGTAGCGATGTTCTGGAAATGTTCAATTGAGTAGCTCGTCGACGAGTAGACACAGTTGCATCCGTGTTAACACTTTCTCGTACAGCTTCTATAGCTTGTTCAGTGCGAACAGGACGTACAACATTTCTTCGTAGTTCATTACCCACTGAACCCAAATTCTCAAAACGGGCCATTAAGCTTCTTATCATGTAACAATTGATCGTCCGGAAACATAATAAAGTTCAACAATTTTTACACGTTCTTCCACTGAGTATGATGACACTATAAAATTTTATAAAATTCTGTATTATCTGCATAAAATAAAAAAAAAATAAAATATACAAAAATTATAAGCATTTCAAATCAGTCAGTCTAAGTTGGCCCACCCTGTACAGATCTTCTGCAGATCCGTCATCGTGATGCATTGTTCTATTTCTCATCAACTGATTTTCATCACTACACTGGGTATCAGTTTTCTCATTTGCCTTCATCTCATAATTGTCAAATAACTCTCGCTGAAAAGTAAAAAATCTAAAACCCCTTTTTAGAGTTCGATTGATGTTCGAAGTTCAATAGCGGTTTTGTGTAGTGATATACTGACACCATTGAATCGATCTAGTATGGCAGCCCAAAATACTGCCATTATGGCATTTACATTTTTCCAAGTCCTTTAATAGACAACAGCTGACTTTGTGAATCACTTGTGATGTCCGAGTCATACCATCAGTAATATAAAGCCTTACATACAAATATTCAAATATAGTTTTCACTCGAAGAAATTTATATAAAAAATAAATTCAGTATGTGGGTCCCAAGGCATTTGCCTTATGGAAAATCCGGGCCTGTCTCAAGGAATGTGGGAATCTGATTTTTGTTAAAAACTTTTTGGCATATAAAGAATAAAAATAAATTATTAAAGAATAAAAATTAAGTAAGTAAGTAAATCTTTATTGAGACTTTTCACACATATGTTTAGGTACAACATCGACAGTAACACAATATATATATATATAAAGCTCTTAGAACTATGATTGTTTTGTTCTAATAAACAGTAAAATGAAGAAGCTACACGCAAAAGTGGGAGGATGTATGAATGTACAATTCTTGAAAATATTTAGAATAACGTTTGCTCGCGACGTTAACAATGTCGGCCAGAGAGATTCTGTTAAATGAATAAACTTAAAACTAGACTTAAAACTAAATAACACATAACATTAACAAAACAACACAATATAACATGTAAAGTGATAAAACGAATTGTAAGAAAGAGTCCTACAGATACATAAGTATAAGTTTAGTTTTCATATGTACATAAAAATTAAAAATTACAGATCATTTTCAATTGTTTACGTCCATTGGCATAAAATTATGAAATTATACAGGTAAGTGTGTAAATATAGTTCTCTTAAAATAATGATTATCACAGAATTTCGTTATCAGTCTTCTTGCCTCTATGAGAGCCTGGAATAGTCCTCAAATAAAGTTCCGGCATGACACGGGAGACGTTGTCATATTCCAGGGATTCCCTTATAATACCAATGGGAGATAGGTAGTTTGAGCTAGTCCAGTTAATATATTTTTCGGATTCAAAAATATCTTTTAAAAGGCTGTTGTCGTGGAAGTCAAGTTTTTCTACAAATTGCCTTGTTAGAGAAAGCGCATATGTGCAGAATGGCATCACCGATGATGAGTTGTATATTGTTGTGTTTGAAAAACGCCTCGTATAAGATGAAAAATTCATACCAATGCATTTTCTGATTACTTTCCTCTCAAATAACTCAATTTCTCTGACTACTGTAGGGGAAATGGTATACCAGATCGGGAAACCGTACACCAATATTGTTCTAATGGCAACTTTGTACATGAGGAGTTTCGTATCTTTATGAAGGTATCTGCTATTGAACAAATTGAAGAACATGCCAGAGACCCTCTTAACTTTGGTTAACATCATCCTTCCATGTGCATTAAATTTCAACAACTTGTCAAATGTTATTCCTAAGTATTTAAGGGTAGTTTTGAAGGGAATTTCCGTACCATCTAGGTATAGTTTTAAGCTTTTGCTTTTTTTTTTTTTATTTTTTATTTATTTTTTTTTTTTATTAATCAACACTCAAGGGATGCCCCCTACAGATGCAGTGCATTGTGTTGATCTCAGGAAAGATATAGATATAGGAAGGAGGAAAGAGGGAGTAGTGTGCTTTGTGGCACTACGGATCTTGGACACTTTCCAGATTCATTTCTGATACATATTGCTTCCGATTTTGCCGCATTTATATGTATACTCCATTTTTTGTAGTATTCACTGATGATTTGAAGATGTGATGAAACTTTTTCTAGCGCTTGAGCAGGAGAACCATGATCGGAAAAGATTAAGCAGTCATCTGCATATAAAATAGCTACCGAATCAGTCGTTTCGTGTGGGAAATCGTAAAGGAAAAGATTAAATAGAATTGGGGCTAATACGCTACCCTGTGGAACACCGCTTTACACATCTCCAAATTCGGAACAGGAGTTATTGATTTGGACGCTAAATTTTCGTTGAAGAAAATAACTTTGGAGTATTTTAAGCAAGAATGGATCAACACCAATGTCTACAAGTTTATATAAGATTCCTTTATGGCAGGCTGTGTCAAATGCTTTTTGGATATCTAGCGATACCGCAACTGTGCAGTTCTGAATCCTTAAATTTGCTGTCACGTCACTATGAAACTTCAATAGTGCATGTACTGTTGAATGGGATTGCCTAAACCCAAATTGGAAGCAAGACAAAGGATTAAATATGAAGTCATCATCAAGTTTTTTCTTTAGTATATGTTCAAAAATTTTTGCAAGGTTGAAAAGTAGTGAAATTGGCCGAAACTCATCCATTCTCTGACTATCATTCTTCTTTTTAAATTAAGGAATACAAATTCATAATTGAATTTAATTTTGACAACCGTGTTTCCAATAAAATTAATAATTTTATACCCTATACCACCATGTCGTTTGGGTATAATGACTTTGTTCTGCTGTTTGTAACTACGAAAAATATTTGACCTAGACCCATCCTTTATTATACCAATCGACCCAGAATCACTTTCTGTGTATCCATGTAAACTTTGGAACCAAACTTCAGGTCGCAAATATGAATATATTTTAATGAAATTTGGTACATAATCTTTTAATGGCCATAGGATAAACGCTATTGAAATTGGTGATATTCGGTCCATGTTCAGACCTAGTCCCCATACAAATGACCCCTATGAAATCGACATAAATTGCCATAAGATCCAAATTATCATATAGATCTCAGTCAAATTAGGTTTGTATGTGTTTATTATATCCATTAATCAGTAGTCCTAAAATGATCCCTATAGGACAATTCTTAGTCATAGGCCCCATATAGAGCTGCTTCACGATCTTCACTTAAATCTATCAAATATCAGAAAATCTTGCACAGATTTTTCTCAAAATTTGGTTTGTATAAATTTTTTAAAAATGTAAGTGACTTTACCAAATATGGTCAGGATCGGACCATATTTCGACCCAGTCCCCATGTAAATATAGCATCCGATATGAACTTTTTCATATCTGCAGCGAAAAAAATTAATAACAATGCCACTCAAATTCGGTTTATGCTTATTTTCTATATCGCCCTAAGAGATAGGGTGTCTAAACCATGGTATAGGGCATCGTATAGTCGGTCTTGAACGACTATAGTTTCTTACTTGTTTTTACTGAAGCTATTAAAGGAAGCGCTGCGCGTGAATATTTGTTCTATTTTCAATAATTCCCATAGGGATTATGACCAACAATATTTTAGATATAATCGCCACTCCACTTACGGGGATTATGTACTGATGTACTCTGTATGCTTTTTTATTAAAATTTTATATTAACCTTCATAATAAAATTTACTGCATTGTCTGCGCTTTTAATACCTTATACCAGTATATGGTCAGGATATAACGAGCTAATGTTTTTAATTACTGAACATATTTGACTCGGACCCCCTTCTGAATCGATTTATCGATGTCCATCCGTCCGTCCGTTAGTCCGTCTGTCCGCGTGTCCATGTAATCCTTGTAATCAAACTACAGGTTGCAAATATGGATATATTTTGCTTAAATTTAGTGTTTAAGCTTCTATCAGCCACAGGATGAACACAACTAAAATCGGTGAAAATCGGTTCATCTCGGTCACATTACGTTTCCATGTCCTTATTATATCCATTAATCAGTAATCCAAAAATAAACTCTATAAGACAATTCTTAGTTAAAGTCCCCGTATGAAGCTGATTCCAGATCTTCACTTACATAAATCTATCAAAAAAACAAAAATATTGCTCAGATATCTCTCAAATTTGGTTTGTATATATTTTTGCCAAAAATAAGTGACCTTCGGTTAATTTTTCGACCTAGACCCCATATAAATATAGCAACCGATATGAACTTTATCCGAAGGAAACAAAATTAATAACAATGCCACTCAAATTTGGTTTATGCTTTTTTCTATATCTAATTAGTTGGACCTAAGAAATAGGGTCTCTAAACGCATGGTATAGGGTATCTTATAGTCGGTCTACTATATTACTGTCTTTTATTAAAATTTTATATTAACCTTCATAATAATTTATTAAATTCCAATTCATTGTCCGCGCTTCTTTTTGGCTTCGTTTTGTTTGTTTTTTCAGCAATAATGTTGTCAACCAACAATAACAGTTGATTTGCAAAGTTAGAATAAGTAAAATGGCGGATGAAATAGAAGTTTTTTATAAATTATTGACAATTGCTGGAATTATGACGGTACAATTTGATGCAGATGACAATTGTTATAAAATAAAAATAAATAATATAATTTTCTACACTTCTCACATTCTCATTCAAACATCAATGATAATTACTTCGATATTACTCGTAATGCAGCAACGCGGATTCTATATCAAAGAATATAGCGACACCGGTAATTACTTTAACCGAATGGCACTGCAGTTAGTGTATTTGGCACAAATAACATTAAACTTATGGTGGATATTGAAGCAGCATCAACATCTTGAACTTTTGGAAATTATTCGCAAGTGGAGACGAAAGTTTTTACAAGGAAATTCGCAAAATGTTCATTTATACACACGAATTCGTATGGGTTCCTTAATACTGTGTGTCACAATATATGTTTTTAATATGATACATACCATTTTTACGATTGGTGGAAGCGGTTATTTATATTTTTTATATATTCCTTATGGCCTTTACTGTGTTTTATCGTTTTTAATTTGGTCAATTTATATAAGTATTTTAATGACAATTTCGAATAGTTTCAAATTTGTGTCGTATTCTATTGAAAATCTAATATTGCCAGAAAGTCTTACAACACTGAGTCATACCAGTTTAGAGAAATTTCAAGAGTTATTACAGTTTCATGATGAAATTATTTACGTTTCTATGGAGATCGTAAGCAGAATTTATGGCATACCAATACTAATTTGCACGTTTTGTGGTACTTTGGAATCGATATCAGATATATATTTAATGGCCGTATCGGACTCAATAGAAATTGCCATATTGTTAATGCTTTGGATGATGCCTTCGTTAAGTTTTCATATTATTGGATTCATATGTTGCAATATGACAGAAGAGGCAAGTATTCATTTTCCATACCTTATATCTTAAACTTACGGCCCTTTGTTCCAACTTGGAACCATAGGAATCAATATATATATATATATATATCTTAAACTTTATAAACTTATAAAATAAGTTCATGCTTTGTGGTTAAAATTTCAACCCTTTAATTAAAATATTGATAAAATGGCTGACAATAATTCCCCGGTTCAGTTAAAATTTCAAAACTAAAATTGTAAAATTTTAAAGAAATTAAAAAAATCGGTTTTCCTATACATAAAATCCGGGTTTCGGTTTTTTGTTGTAAAAATCGATTTCTAATTACCGATTTCGCGGTTGTTTGTAAATAATAAATTTCAGTAAGAAAAAATTAAATTTTCTTGTCTTTAGACAAAAAAAACCGAAAAGAGTTTGGAAGTACCCAGCAAAAAACAACTAAAAACATTTTCGCTCCTAAATGATGTTATTTTAAACAATGGTTATAAAATTATATAGTTAAATTACATCTTTCGAAATGATTGTATTGGGAATTTAATATAAAATTCGGACAATTCAATAGAAGTTAAGACTTTGATTACTGAAGTTATTTCAAGCAATTATTATGAGCGATATTATTACATTTAATAACTAGTTAACGAGATATAAAATTTTGTATTTATTTTTAAAATAAAAAATAAGAAACTGTCCAATAAGATGGCAAGATGGCGCTAAGTGCCATAGGGCGACCGCAGCCATCGAGTTATTGAAATTAAAATTTGGCGATAAGTTAATTTCGAGAAATGGACCTGTCAATTGGCCTACTAGGTCGTATGATTATACACCTCTCGATTATTTATTATGGGGCTGCGGGAAGTAACTGTTTTTTTTCTGACAAACCAGTAATAACAAAGTGTAACATATAAAATGCAAGCTCATTTTCGCGTGCGGTTTTCAACGTAATTATCGAAACTAACAAAGCCCCATGGCCTCATGTACATTTTGGCAAAAACTTAATTTTTGTGAAGTATATGAATTTTGTTTTCTTGTCTTCGGCACAATTGTGGGTACAGACAAAATTGCTGAAAAGTGAAAAAAATTTGTTTGTCTATATTTTTCCATAATCTGAAGAATTATGAATTATATTATAAAATGTTTAAAAAAGATAGAAAAAGTTAAAAATTTTCGACAATTTTGAATAACAATAACCTGAACAAATACATCAGCAATGCCAGTAAATCTATAATATTAATAGGCTAGGCGATTTTTTGTTACCGACGTTTTGTTCTACCGTTTTGTCCCGATTCTGACCAAACGTACATTATTTGAAAGATATTTCGTTTCGGCTGTTCACCATATTTACAGATTTTTAAATTTTTCCCTTTATTTTGAGTAAATTGCATTAACACATACATAAAATTATACATATGATATGTGTATGTTTACTAAATTTGTTACTGTGTTTGATATCTTCATTCACAATAATAATAAACCAAAAAAGTGTTGGTTTGTGAATTGGCTAAGTGGAAAAATAAAGTTGCCTAGAAATTGCACTCTAATTTCGAGCGCTGGAATCTGCTAGTAATAACAAATATGCGAAAATCAATCTGCTATGCACAGATGTGTAGAGTACGCTAGATATGTCTTTCCTACTCTACGCCCATATTTACTTAGCCCAAAAAGTTAATCTTGGTGGTTTTTAGAGCAAACAGATTTTATATTTGATTTACAAAACCTGAAAATTATCAACAATTATTTTTGTCCATAACATGTTTTCATAAAGATTGAAAATTTATCTTCACTGATGGCTGAAAAACTGACACATTTACATCGTTTGGTCTTGTTGATCATAATTCATCTATTATATACACTGCAGCATTTCACATCAAAAGCCCCAGCAAACAAACTCGCCGCAGCAAATCTACAATATACTTTGAACAAATAGTTGCAGATATTCGTAATTTATTAATTAAATTCATACACAAACTTGCAATTATGTGGGTACTAGGCCACGAAAACATTTCAGGAAATGTTACAGCATACAACGCACAGTGGCGCCCGTAGAGCAAACGAGGTTGCAAAAATCAAAATTTTCATTTGCGCCGACGAAGTTTTGAATAAACCCATGTTAGAGGAAACTTTTCAACGATTTCGAAGATATAACCGTTCAAAGTTGACCGACTTTCGGTTTTCAAAAAAACACACAATTTTTAGTCAATTTGTTGCGATTTCAGGTGTAATATCACGAAAAATAGGTAACGAATCGCTTTATTTTTTGTTTGTCTTTGATGTATTTATTAAATGTATAATGATAAAAAAAATTAACTGTTTGCTTTGTGTTTCTCCTGGTAAATCACTATTTAAAAACTATCCGTTTTTTCACTATTTTTCAACTTTGACGGAAAATAAAAAAATCCATATTTTTCTATATTTGCCATATTTGCAAAACATGTTCTTTGATTATTTCTTTACATAATTCAAAAGGTTATATCTGCCCATACGTGCCCGTTTGGCTTCTAGAGGTAAAAAAGGTTAAAAAGACATGGTTGCAGAAATTGTATGGCGTGCATCCCTTACATGTTTTGACTGACAGTAGTTTGATCTAATAGTTTGGAAATTGCATTTTAAGTCGGTTGTCTACCTGTGAGCCTCTGCCAAAGTCTACTCCCAATATTCCGTTACAGACACAGGATGCACAAAAAACTACTCATTGAAATTCGCAGGTACGCACCTCACTTAAAAATTACTTTGGAGTACAAATGGTCAAGAACAATATTGACTTATGGTCCCTCCAGGTAGGCACAAATCTTATTTAGACACGAGCATAATATCAAAATTGCATAATTCAGCCTAAATCCATATGTATGCAGGGAACAGGTAAATTTTTAGGCATGGTAGCATAAGCCTATATATTGCAAAATAAGCATAATGCCTGGATTAGTCTACGACTGAAAGTTGGCGCAACAAGTACTGAAACCATGGCGTTAAACAATTTAAGTACTGAAAACATGGCATTGAACAATTTAAAATTATTTGAACTGTTTAGAAGGCCAACCACACCAAAGTTTTTCACGGAAGCTGCTTTAGAAGAACTTGATTGCTTATACGGAAATATTGAGAGAAGCGAAATTATAAAAAATAACTTTTATCTGATATATGCAAATATTAAGGCAAAATGGGTGAAATCTAATCGAACCATTCAGAACTTCAACTCCAAATACGAGGACTGGCTTAATGAAGACACCATCCTGGATATATTGGCAATAGATAAACCCACCACATCAACCAGAGGAGCAAAAGGAAGGCAAAAAAAAAGTATTGAGGAGTGTTAAATTTTCACAAGAAAGAGGAAACTTGCCGATGCCACCAATGACTTGACCACGAAGCATTTATCGGACGCGCTGTCTATTAAATATACAAAGGATAGTGAAAGAGTTAGGTCGCAGATTACAAAATCTGTTGCTGATGCAAGCCCACTGCGACTAAAAAGGATTAAGGAAAGCATTCCCACGCCCACAAACGCACACATTAAAAAGTATGGTTCCGAAGAAGCCTTGGCCTTGTTTATGGACTTACAACTTTCCAAAGAAAAATATGAGATACTACGGGCATCCTTGATGCGACACGGGGCTAACGTTTTACCAGGATACAAGCATATTACGCAAGCCAAAGTAAATTCACGACCACTGCATAAGGAGTATACGGAAGTCTCTATTAAAGCCAATCTGCAGGATCTCATGGGCCATACAGCAAAATGGTTGTTGGAGAGTCTTCCTGAAAATGAGGTGAAAATTCTTCCTGAGAAACTGACATTGATCTGCAAATGGGGCTGCGATAGATCATCCGGACAAAGCGTTTATATGCAAAGGATATCTTCCGATGACGCTACAATATCGGACGGAACAATGTTTATGGCATCTGTTGTTCCTTTGCGGCTAAAATCTGATGTTTCCCTACACTGGAAAAATCCACGTCCGTCATCAGTGCATTGTTGCCGACCAATAATGCTTCAGTTTGCAAGGTAATCGGCAGAACTCATAAGGACCACGGTGAAGGACATTGAAGAACAAATAAGCAAGATTAAGCCTACAAAGCTGCAAATTGGAGAAGGAAAATATATTGAATGCAATTACAAGTTCCACCTGACTATGGTTGACGGAAAAGTCGTAAACGAACTGACAGGAACAACCTCCACATTGTCATGCCCGATTTGCAAAAAGAGTCAGAGGAACTTTGGTAATTTAAATGATTCTACAAACGAGGAGAATTACGAATATGGAATGTCACCATTGCACGCAAGGATAAGGTGTATGTAGTTCTTGCTAAAACTGGCGTATACCCTACCACAAGAGGAGGAAAACTTCAATGAAAATACATCAATAAAGGATAAGGAAAAGATCAGAAAGAAGCAAATACGGGATGCTTTTTTTAAACAAGTTGGACTAAAAGTAGACTGTCCCAAGCACGGAGATTTTTTGAAAATGATGAGGCAGTAACTAGAATCACTGGAATTGACAATCAAATCGTGAAAAGATTGGGAACGATCTTGAATGTTTTAAACTGCAAAGAAAATATCAATTCTACAAAATATGGAGAATATGCATCGAAAACTGCATCTGTTTTAGCAGAAATGTATCCACAGAAGAAGTTGACCCCGACCGTCCATAAAATATTGGCGCATTGCAAAGATATAATTGAGTACCAGACTTTGCCAATTGGAGAGCTTTCTGAAGAAGCACAGGAGTCTCTTAACAAATTTTATAAAAAATATAGATTGCAGAACACATTCAAGGGTAAGGCAAAATGAGGACCTCTTCAACATGTTGGCAGCATCTTCTGATCCACTTATTTCTTCCCTGCGGCATGTGAAATCACGAATAGAGTTTAGATATACTTTCTCTTACGAATTGTGATGAATATTTTACAGAAAATTGAAAAAATAAATTTAAAAAAGAAGTAATTTTTTTTAATTTGTTGGGTAATAATTTAAAACATAAAACCCTAAAGAAAAAAAAATAAAAACAATATAAAAATGTAAAATAATTTTTTTTAGGTACCATAAAATTGATTTTTCTACAAATTTTAACTTTGATAACCCATAAGTAGGCGCCTACAAAGCGTAGCACCCTTTCCAAATGCTCATTTCATAGGCTGAACAGTTATCTATCATATGCTGTTTAAACTGTTCAATTATGTTATTCGGTTCAAAAGATATGCTTTTTGCAACGAAAAAACTCAAATGGCGCCACTGTGCAACGTTGCAGGGACTGCAAAAAGACCTACACACTCTAATCACCAACTTTCTCTCAACTCGTAAAATCAAGGAATGGATATTATATAACCATCGCACAGTGGCGCCATTTGTGTTTTTTCGTTGCAAAAATCATAACTTTTTAACCGATTGAGATAATCAAATAAGATAAAATGCATATAATAGATTATTGTCCAACCTATGAAATAAGAATTTGAACAAGGTGTTACGCCTTCTTTTAACAATTGTATATTTTTTATGTTTCTTTTTCAAGGTTTTTATGTGTTAAAATTATTACCTACATAAAAGTTGAAAAATAGTGAAAAAAAATATACAGTTGATAAATAGCCTAAAATTGCCTAAAAATTGTGTGTTTTTTTGAAAACTGAAAATCGGTCAACTTTGAAGGGTTATATATCTTCGAAACTAAAAATCTGATTTTATTGAAGGTAGCAAATTTGTAAACTTTGGACAATTTCCTATAAGATGAGTTTATTCAAAATATCGTAAGCGCACATGGAATATTCGATTTTTGCAACCTCATTTGTTCTAACGGCGCCACTGTGCATCGTTACGAAACATTCAACCCATTAGGTCATACTACTGCCACTCATCAGTATTTTTTAACCAAATTACACTGAACATGAACTTAAAAAAAAATATAAAGACACAGCTTAAAAATAATATCACAGTGCAGTTTATTTTATGGTAACTCTACAATGTAGAGTTTACATTTTGCATTAATATTGTCGGTATCTTCCTTTAAGTTCATCGTGTTCGTAATATTCTGTCCAATTCGTAATATTCTATCAATTTTCTCTGTACTTTTTCAAAGCCTGCAGTGTGGCCTGTTTTTAGTATACTGTGAGCGTCAAAATAAAGTAAACACCTTAGTTTCTCATATTAAAAGTTTTATTAATATGAAGTAATTAACACAAAATCTAAAATAAATATAGGGAATTTAAGAATTATTTAATTATAGCTGAACTCAATAAAAAAATATTACGGAAGCATTACAAAACAGAAATAAATACACTTTATTTAGAAAATGACCAAATTTTACGCGTCAAAAAAAAAAGTAAACAGCAAAGAAAAGGCAACAGAACTTCAATACAAAAAGTAAACTTTTGAAATTTTTTAATATTTGGTTTATTTTCATTTGGCCTTAAGCCCGTTATGTAGTCTTCTAAGCAGCGACTCGACAATTTTTTTTGTTATATCAGGGGAGATTATGCTCCATTCTTTCTTTTGAGGCATCTTTAAGTTTCCCTTGCTTGAAAAAGCCCTTCGACCTATTTTTGTGTCAAGATTTTCCACAGGTGCTGGATTGGGTAAAGGTCCGGGGACTGCGACGGTTTATCAGGTGTCTTAGGAGTCCGGTACAGTAGCAACTCTTTCACAATTTTAGATGTAAGCTTTAGATCGTTGTCCTGTTGGGAGATCCTATTTCCAGCCATGCCTTATTTCTCGACGCTAGGGCCAAAATTGTCCTTCAAAATGTCTAAGTAATCTATTTGGATCATAGTTGAGTAAATAACAACATAATTACTAACACCTGACCCGCCATATAGCCCCAAAACATAACTTAACCCCACTGTATATAACAGTTTTGGCAACACACTTTTCTTTGCATGTTTCATTCTTAGCACGCCATATTTTTGGAGGCTTTTTCGCGTCGAAAATTTAGAATTTCCTCTTATCTGTATATAATATGCTTTCTCACAAAGATAGAACCTAATTTTTCTACTTTTTATCGAAATTCATTAGCTTGCTCTGATTCGCCTTGGATATGTATGGTTTCTTGCATGGTATCCTTCCATGTAGACCATTTTTGTGAAGCGATCTCCTTACTGTACTCGAACTTACTGATTTGCCTGATGTCTGCGTTATGTGTTCTGATAATTTAACTGCATTTTAGGCTGAATATGTCTCCACTTTTCTTACTACAGCTCTAACTTCAGTACCACTAAGCTGCTTTGGGCGTCCAGATCTCGTTAAATCTTCAACCTGATGGTGTTTGGCGCATTCATTTACTTTGGTTCCTACCACAATTTAGCCAATTTCACGCAAAGATTTACATTTTTCTTTTTAATCTAAAATATTTTCGGAGTATAAACCGATAGTTGCTTTCCCATAGTGAGAATATTTGCTTTTACATCTTTTTAGCTATTATTAATTAATACAAATCAACTTCAAATGATTTTTAGTAAAGTAGAACACGTGATCAGTACACATTTGTCACAAAAAGTTTAGGTTCTTCCCCGAAATATAAAAAAGCGTAAATAATTGTTACCACTGTTTACTTTTTTTGACGCGTAAAATCTGATGCATTTTCACTTTCAAGAGATTTGTGCAATATTCCCAATTGATTTGATTTCATGTTTTATGGTAGTCAATCTCTAAATGGTATAGTACTAAACTCTGCAATATTACTTTTTATCGTAAGTCAATAATAATTTTGTTATAAGACAATTTAAAGATTAAAAATTGCTGTTTACTTTATTTTGACGCTCACAGTACATATGTTGAGCTAATGCAGTTGTCTCTGTTTTTTCGTAATAAAGCTTTTTTGTGTTCTCATATTCACGTTTCCGAAGTTCTTTTTTTTTTTGCTCAACTTATTCCGTAAACAATTTTGCTTTCTTGTTGTTTGTTTATCGGTGTTTTTACATTAGAAAAAGTTTGTTTTTCGTTGTGTTATGTTTGTATGTCCCGGTTTAAGGCCTACTTAGCCATACGTAACCGAAACCAAACGTGTCAGCTGTTTTTTTCTGTTACATGAAAAGCGTAACCGGAACGTCCCAATCTGTTGAAAATAGATTTTTGCTACGTTTGTACGTGGAATTTGTGTACAGTTGATAAAGTTTGCTTAATTTTACACAGCAACATGCTGTTTCGTTTTTTACGTTCTATAATTGCACTAAATGCCAACGTTACATTTACGGTACGGATACATTTTAACAACGTGTGGATAACTAGACCTTTACATATGCTATTTATACCCTATACCACTATGTGGTTTGGGTGTAATGACTTTGTGCTGCTGTTTGTAACAACCAAACATATTTGACCTAGACCCATCTTTAATTATACCGATCGAATCAGAATCACTTTCTGAGTTGATTTAACAATGTCCGTCCGTCCGTCCGTCCGTCCGTCTGTGTGTCCATGTAAACCTTGTAATCAAACTGCAGGTCGCAAATATGAATATATTTTGATGAAATTTGGTATATAAGCTTTTATCGGCCATGGGATGAACGCTATTGAAATTGGTGAGAATCGGTCCATGTTCAGACCTAGCCCCCATACAAATTACCCCTATGAAATCGACATAAATTGCCATAAGATCCAAATTGTCATATAGATCTTACTCAAATTGGGTTTTTATGCGTTCATTACATCCATCCATGAGTAGTCCAAAAATGATCCCTTTGGCCCCATATAGAGCTGCTTCCCGATCTTCATTTAAATCTAATAAAAAACAAAAATATTGCACTGATTCTTCTCAAATTTTGTTTGTATATATTTTTGCAAAATACAATAGACTTTACCAAATATGATCAGGATCGGTCCATTTTTGGACCTAGTCCCCATATGGATATAGCATTCGATATGAACTTTTTCATATCTGCAGCCAAAAAAATTAATAAAAATCCCACTCAAATTTGGTTTTTGCTTATTTTCTATGTCCAGTTAGTTGGGCCTAAGAGATAGGGTTTCTAAATGCATGGTATAGGGTAACATATAGTCGGTCTACTGACACTTTGACAATTACGAAACAAAAAACAAAAGAATTTCAGAGTACATGTATGTACCCCCTGCCATTCTTCTCTCCTGTCTCACCTATAAACTCAAGACTTTCAGCAAGAAAACTTTCATGTGTAAACAGACACTATGCAAATTTTATGTTGCTTGTTTCTATAGTTTTTATTATCGGGTAAACCAGGATTATATTTCACACTGTAAAATTTTATTGTATCAGTGACATCGGTTTTGGGAATTTTTTCAATTTTATTTTTTATTTTCGAAAAAGTTTCTTCGATTAATTTGTTCATTAGTTTTTTTTTTAGGAAATTTATTGCTCATAAGCGTTCAGGACTTAAAACAAGTGCCACACCACACACAACAGTGTGATCTCTACGAATTTTACAGCTTAATAGTGACTGATGGCTCTTTGTTAGTTTCGTCAGGTTTGCATTTCGGTGAACTTTTATTATTATTATACAGATTCATGAGCAAAGCAACAAAGGCTATCAGCTCTAGGTGAACTTTTATTAATTTGCCCTGTCTTTATATAGTTTAACACTAAATATTTTATTGTACATGAACTAAGAAGCATCATTATTTTTCAAATTTCGTGAAGTGATTACCGTTGTGTGTGAAGATTAATGATAATTTTTCTTAGATAATTTAAAATTCATTTTAGCTGACTCTAAATACTGAACTAACAACAATCTATGAACACACTCAATAGAAAAAAAATATAAGCTCATATTGGCGAGATATAGATTTGTTTCTGAAATAAAGGGGTGGTTCACATTACCCGCATATTCCACAATACCTGAACATATTCTACTATCAGTTCACATTAAGAAAACGTATTTAGAATTTTAGAAGTTATCATTTTTTTTAAATTTCCTTTCTTTATTTTGTAAATTTAACTTAAATTATAATTAGGCACATGCTTTCTTGCTTTTTTTATTTTTTTACAATTAAAAAAATACGAAGTAAACAATTTGTACAATTTTTCCTCTCTAAGAATTTCTTTTAATCTCCGAATTAAAAACAATAAAAATTTAGTAGAATAAAATGCTTCAGCCACAACTAAAATGTACCTATGGACCTGCAAGTTAAAAATGAAAAGATATAGAACTATTTGGTCACAGACCTAGTTTCAATGTGGCTCGAGCTTATCACTTCATTTTTTAACTACGAATTGTCTATACAAAAGAATAATTGCATTTTTCTAAAATTATTTTATATTACGTTCCATGTAAATTCGGATGTTGTCCACTCGTATTGCTGACCGCCTTTGCTACTTCTTCTTCCATGGCAGTTGGTGGATCAGATAAAATATCTGTCTTCATTGATAGATATTTTAATTTGTTAGAAACAGCTACAAAAGTAATATTACGGATTAGTTATTGCAATTAAAGTAGTGTTTTTTAAATACAATATCGTACCAGGCCTTAAATCAATTAGGGAACAGTGTTGATCTACCCATAAAAAGGCTGTGCGTCTTAATTCGTCTAAACTAGCACTAGACACTGTAGAGGTATATGATGTAAGCAATGGTTCTAAAATGAGACCAAGCTGTAAAAGATAAATAATTTTTAATTATTAATAAATCGAAATTTAAAAAAAAGATGTTGAATTGAAATTAAGAAATATTGTTAATATGAAGTTAAGTATATTGCTGAATTAATTCCTTATTGACCGAAGTTTTTGAGATTGATCAATTTTTGTAGTTGTGGTCTTGAACGACATATCTTTTACAGTTGAGGTCTTATGTTGTTTTGGGACTAAATTAAATGGTTAAGTTGATCATAAGTTTTATCGACCTTTTTTGGTAAATATTTGTTAAGATTTTTAGAATTCTCTAAAGTGGGCTTCTAAGGTCATTTGTTTTCAAAATAAATAAAAGACTATTTAGTTATTATTCATCCGACGTTTCGTTGGAGATTCCCAACATCCTCAGGGATAATTTTATTAATATGGCAACGTTATAAGAAATTACAATAAAATAACCATAAGTTAATAACAAACTTCAAAAATACACAATACATTTTTATAGAAACATTTTACTCACATATAGTCTTTTTTGTCAAATTTAATACATTTATTAACAAAATATTCTGTTTTACATACACAACATAAAACACAAAATTAATTTAAAGCCAATGTAGAAAATAAATAAAAGTAAATATCACAGTAAAAATGTCTTTAACTAGTATCACAGCTTAAATTTAGAAACTAAAATAAAGCTATTGTATAATTTGCGTTTGTTTTATCTTTGTCTTCTTTTTTGTTTATTGCACAGTTTATTTGTTGTTGTATCCGAAGGCTTTCCTATGTGTATCGTTTATTTTCCCCTCGTTCCTTGTCTAATATTCTAACATTTGCTAGATCAGCCGTATGTTCGTTTTCATTACAATGTTGTGCTAGTGCAGTTGTGTGTTTACCTTTTTTAATGTCTGTCTCGTGTTCTGTAACTCTTGTGTTTAAACTTCTCTTGGTTGTTCCTATATAAATTTTACCACAGCTTTCATCTGTGTTGCCAATACATTTAATTTCATAAACTACATTGCTTTGTTGTCCTTTTTCTATTTTTGTTTTTGTTTGTGTAAATAATGGTTTAATTGTTTTGTTGGCTTTGTATGCCAGTGTAATTTTATCGTCGTCTATTATCTGTTTTATTTGTTTATTTTCGGTCAACTTCCCTACAAGAAATGAATGACTGAAACTAACACATAAACAATTTTTGTACTAACACACTTGCAGTTTTTTTTCTATTTAAAAACATATGACTGTCGTTGCTGTCGTAGAGTTGTTTTTGTTAAGGTTTAGGAAAGGTAAGTAATTAATTAAATTAAAAGTTCAAGTTAATTTTTGTTGTTTCTTTAGGATTCTTCAAAATATGTCAGTGAATTCGTTAGTGCCATTCTCAATTGTGGTGGCACGTCCCTCCATTATACCCTTCCACAATTTATTTTTTGCTCGCTTGTGGCCTATTCCTGTTGGATCGTTAACTTAAAGATATTGCTGTAGAATCTTCACAAACTTTCAATCTAGAACTTTTATACCTCTTAGGAAACGCATTTATGTGCGACAATATGTTATATCCTAGATTTCGATTGTGAATGCTGTACCAGAAAATAATATGGTTATCTATTTGATATTATTGATGGATTTTTTAATGATGTTGGAAGATAATACACAAGAAATATAATTGTGTGAAACAACGCTGACACAGTTTATTAAATCGATTCGAAATGATTCCAGTTAAGTGCGCATGGAATCACCAAATGAGCTTATTAAGGTAATGCACTGACATTTTATTAAAAATTGTAGCTAGAAACAAAGTAAATCTTCCTTGCAGCATTTTACACTAATCCTTATATCTATCTTTCAGTCTGTTGCCCTAACATGGATATGGAAGTTTGTTTTAATATTTGAATGTTTTAATTTATGCCATTCTGGAATATAGTGTCTGGAATATGATGTTGATAATATGATATGAAATTAGTTTCTTCAAAAGAACAAAGATCTCAGAATATTGAACAAATTGATTTATGGAGGTATTATCACAATATCTCAACCACCGTTCTGTACAAACAAAGGTAGCAGTGTAGCAGTATTTGAATGGATACATCATATTTACTCATCAATTTTCCAAATGAATTGTATCAGGTTTGGCCGAAATTGTTAATTCACAAAACTCAAAAGGTAAGCTTTAATATAAATTGTTGATATATATGTAAGTGTTATAATAAATTGTTTTCTTTAAGAAACTACTGATTGCCCTAAGGCCCATTACCGGAGATTTCTATTGAGGTTAGGGATGTTTCGAGTGAAAAGTCAGCAAAGTTGTTTAAATATCTATTTTAAGTTAAGCCCATTGTCCTGTTTCAACATTGTCTCAAACTTATCACCACGTTTCGGAATTAGTGATATTGTTGTGTTTTTAATATATAATGTTTATTTTTAATTTTGAATTTGATTTTTAATACAATAAATAAATAAATAAAAAATAATAAGTCGTGTTTCATTATAATCAAGTATGACCGGTCAACGATGATGTATATATCCATCAAATGTGACCGGCGAACGATGATATATATATCTATCATCGTTGACTACTAAACAGCGGTAGAGTGAGCAGTTCAGATATATATTATATGGTTTACATACTTTCATAGGTTAGAGTAAGATGCAAAATCACATGTACACAAAAGTTTCGGTCAGTTTTGGCATATTTGCCTTAATAAAATGATAGAAACTTTGTTCTACGCGATGACCGACACTTCAGTCAGTAGTGACGGTCATATCACCGGTCAAATGACCGTCAGTGTTCTTGTAGGGTTGGGTATATATGAGAGGCTGCAAAATTTGGTGTTGCCAGGTGTATCGTTTTTATTATTGTTTGTTGAATTCCCATTTATTGCCTTTGTAATTAGGTTATTTATTATATGGTTTAGGTAACTATTGTTTGATAATATTTCTTTAATATTATTTATATTTTTGGGTTTAAATTAATCGTTGCTTAATGATAAAACTTTGTTTATTAAGTTTATTGCCGTATTTGTTTTCTGTGATGTTGGCTGTGTTGAGTGAAAGTTTATCAACCGTCCAGATGATATTGATTTTGTGTACCAATCGGTAATTATACGATTGTTTTCCCTGTATAATTTCATATCAAGAAATGGGATAGAATAATTTTCTTCTCTTTCTAGTGTGAACTTTAATATATTGTGATAATTATTAAATGTTTTCAGTATGAGTTCCTCGTCCTTTTGCCTTATAATTGCAAACATATCGTCCACGTACTTCGTCATTAATTTGATTTCAATATTCTGTTTTTTCAAATCTTCGATTACATTTCCCAAAAGCGTATCCAATACGATATCTGCTATTGTCGGGGAAAGTGGATTTCCCATCGGCATACCATATGTTTGATGGTATAGCGTTTTTTCATATATAAAATAATTGTTGTCGTTGAGACAAAATTGTAACAGTTTTAGAAATTGCGCCCTGGGTATTTTTGTGTGTTTTTGTAGAGTATTCCATTGTGTCATTATATTATTTATTGCCAAATGTATTGGTATGTTGGTAAATAGAGATACTACATCTAAAGATATCAGGATTTCATCGTCATCAAGAACTATATTGTCCAGTTTGTTTTTGAGTTCCTGTGCATTTTTTATGTTATATTTGTCCAAGATTATGTTCCTCAATATGTTACCTATAAATTTTGAAAGATTAAAGCAAGGTACTTCCATGATGATGAGATTGGGCGAAGTGGTGTATTGTGGATTTTAGGGAGGCCGTATAATCTTGGGGCTGTTGCTGAATTTGATGTGAGATTAATTTTCTCGTACCTTGTTATGTATTCCTGTTTGTATAGATCCATAATAAATTTGTTGTTTGTTCGTTGTAGTTTTAAAGTTGGGTCAGTGCGTATCGTTTTATATGTTGTCTTATCCTCTAATAATTTTCTCATCTCCCATTTGTAATCTTCCTTATAAATAACCACTGTTTTGTTGCCTTTATCAGATTTCGTGATTACGATGTTGTCCTTATGTGTTCTTAATAGCCGTTTTGTTTCCTCGTATATATTTAAAATGAATTTTTCTTTTTGATTGTTTCTCGCCGTTCTCTTATGTGTGAGTATTCCATTCGCAATCTTAGATCTAATTATATCTTTTTCTCTATCATCATCTAAAGTCTGCACCCATTGTTCAAGATCCGCTATTAAATCTATACTAGAAAAATTGTTATTGCACACTGGGAGTGCAAATATGTTTTGTAAGGATTTAAGAGAAAACAAATTTAGGGAACCTACATATATCGAATTCGCATTCGCAATGATTTCAGTCAAAAATCAATCTAGTTTTTTTTTTATGTAAACGAACGAAATTATTACATTACGTCATTTTTGTTTTGGTATAAACTTACTATCCAAAATTTCCAATTATCCTGAGTGCGACAACGCACGTACTGTTCATACAATTGTCGAACGTGTTCGGTACCCTGACGTGTTACTGGCGCGCCATTGGCTGGTAAAATTGAATGAAGATGGCTAAAAATTAAAAGTTTAATATTTTTGTTATATTACAGGTAAAAGAAAAATAATACTTACGTTAATGAATTATTCAAGGCATCCCGTTCCATACGCA
This sequence comes from Cordilura impudica, assembly GCA_963682025.1. Lineage (NCBI taxonomy): Eukaryota > Metazoa > Arthropoda > Insecta > Diptera > Scathophagidae > Cordilura > Cordilura impudica. The sequence continues at coordinate 229,034,072 of OY821518.1, read as the reverse complement.
AAGCTTCCATACGTTCTTTTAAATTATTACGTTCATTGCGTAAATGTTTAATATGTTCAGCACCCTTCTGAAGCATGGCCGCCTTACTTAACTGCAATGAGAATGAGACATTTTTGAACATCAGAACATACAAATTCTATTATGGAGTAAGATCGAAAAACATACATAAAATGTAATAATAAGGAAACCATTGAACCTAGAGTTTTGATTTTCCTTCATTTAATTGAAATTATATTAAAAAAATTATATTACAAAAAAAAATTATACTTCTTATCACTACATATGAACTTATGGACCTTTTCTGTGCAATATTTTTGTGATTTAATAGATTTAAGTTAAGATATGGAATCAGCTTCAAATGGGGAATATGACTAAGAATTATCCTATGTGGGTTATTTTGCTGATAAATGGATGTGATAAACATACACAAACCCCATTTGACCGAGATCTATATGGTAATTTGGATATTATAGCAATTTAAGTCGATTTCATAGGGGTCATGTGTATGGAGACTAAATTAGAAGACGGACCGATAGAACTTATATACCACATAGACACATTGACGGACAAACAGACGGACAGACAGACGGACGGACGGACATAGCTAAATTGACTCAGGATGTAATTAATAAAGTAATTCTGAGTCGATTGGTATAATAAAAGATGGGTCTAGGTTAAATATTTTTGATCATTATACCCTGACCACATAGTGGTACAGGGTTTAATAAAAAACAAGTAAGAAAATTATAGTCGGTCTAGACCGACTATACGATACCCTATACCATGCGTTTAGAAACCCTATCTCTTAGGCCCAACTAACTGGACATAGAAAATATGCAAAAACCAAATTTGAGTGGGATTTTTATTAATTTTTTTGGCTGCAGATATAAAAAAGTTCATATCGGATGCTATATCTATAAAGGGGCTAGGTCCAAAAATGGACCGATCCTGATCATGTTTGGTAAAGTCTCTTGTATTTTGCAAAAATATGTACAAACAAAATTTGAGAAGAATCAGTGCAATATTTTTGTTTTTTAATAGATTTAACTGAAGATCGGGAAGAAGCTCTATATGGGGTCAACGGGATCATTTTTGGACTACTCATTAGTGGATGTAATGAACGCATACAAACCCAATTTGAGTAAGATCTATATGACAATTTGGATCTTATGGCAATTTATGTCGATTTCATATGGGTAATTTGTATGGGGGCTAGGTCTGAACATGGACCGATTCTCACCAATTTCAATAGCGTTCATCCCATGGCCGATATAAGCTTATATACCAAATTTCATCAAAATATATTCATATTTGCGACCTGCAGTTTGATTACAAGCTTTACATGGACACACAGACGGACGGACGGACGGACATTGTTAAATCAACTCAGAAAGTGATTCTGATTCGATCGGTATAATTAAAGATGGGTCTAGGTCAAATATTTTTGGTTGTTACAAACAGCAGCACAAAGTCATTATACCCAAACCACATAGTGGTATAGGGTATAAATACCAAATTGGGGAATTGTACTTTAAAAAATTTATTTTTCTAAGCTTTCCCGATTATTTGGAAAATGAGGCGTATACTGTTGGACTGTAGTTAAGCCAACGAACATGTGGGGCATTTTCCTGTAGTCACACAATAAGCATTTGAATGCACACCATAAAATTATACAGTCGAAACTCTCTATAACGAACTCCTATATAACGAAGTTGTGAGTGTATTACTTTGAGTGTATTATAATCTCCATATAACGAATTTCCCTATAGTGAATATTTCCTTATAACGAAGCATTTTCGCGACCGTAACTTCAAGATTGAAGCGTTTTCAATCTCCATATAACGAATCTATTCAAATAATTTTTCGTTATTATTTACATCAGTATTTTGGGGAACCACCGAACTATGCAAGTGACAACTGGAATCATTACCATCTCTCACATTTCTTGCAGTCGCTAGCAGTTTGCCTTTGCATATCGCGATAGTAAGTTGTAAAATGACTCCGCGCATAAGTATTACTATGGAAAAAAAGCTATTGATCATAAAAGAAGTTGAAAAGGGAAAAGCTTCAAAAAAAAGACATTGCTAAGCAATTTGGAATTCCTTCCAGTAGCTTATCTACGATTTAAACAAACAAGGATAAGCTTTTAACCAGTCTCACAGATAATGCATCCAGTATTAAACGCAAGACAAGTAAGAGAGAACAAGTAAGCAAATTATAGTCGGTCTAGCCCGACTATACGATACCCTATACCATGGTTAAGAGACCCTATCTCTTCGGTCCAACTAATTGCATATAGCAAATAAGCATAAACCAAATTGGAGTGGCATTTTTATTAATTTTTTTTAGAAAATTATATTGAAGAAGAAAAGTGGAAAAATTTACTTCAAACCAAAATAACTGACTACTACAAATAAAAAATGTTAAAAGGAACAAAATTGTTTTTCTTTTCTATATAGCGAATTTTCTTTATAGCGAAGTATATATCCAGTCCCTTGGAATTCGTTATAGAGAGTTTCGACTGTATTGTGTTATTTTTTCAATTTTAAATTAAATTTCTGACCAATAGACTTTTCATGAAGCCACGAATTAATTGATAGATGATTCATGCTGTGCATTTTCCTTCGAGTCATACATCTAATTAAATTTGACAAAAAAGAAGAAATGAATTAAAAAATGATCCAGCAACTTTTCTTAAGAGAAAAAGAAAAATACAATGATAGCGTTACAATTTTCACAGATGGATTTTTTCAAAATGGAAATACGTCATATTCTGTAATCGAACGTCATATTTTGTAATCGAATTGATAAATTGCTGTATGCAACAATTAGCATTAAAATCATTAAAACGAGATAACATCAGAATATTTATAACAAAAAACAATCTAGTCCAGATTAAAATCACTATACTCTGGACGCTAGGACATTTATGTATTCCAGGCAACGAATACGCCGATGCTGCTGCCAAAAATGCAATTAATTGCCCTTTTGCTAATAGTAACGGTTAATTTGTGCTAGTAATGGTTAATTTTCACAAATATTTTCTGGAAGAACACTATAACAGGTATGGAACAGTTCAAACACTTTTTTTAAGCTCTCATAATAGCAGCACAAAAAGATCACCTTATAATAAGAATGCTAGCCGAGAAGACTGTATTATTACTGTACGAACCTGAGTCGGATCCATAAAATTCAGTACACAACATATTATGAAAAAAAAAAAAAAACACAGCCAAGAGTATGTGAAATCTGCTGAGAAGATCTCACAGTAAGACACATCTTCATAGCTTGCTCAACCACCTCAACTGATGAACCACTAGATGAAATACTAAACTGTAACAAGATTTAATCAATTAAAAAAATTAAGAATATTTTCAAAGATAATAAGATATAAAAGACAATATTTATTACACCCGGAAAATTTTTTTAGATGTAAAAGAAAAAATTAAATCCTTGCGAGAATTTGGCTAAATTGTGGGTAGGAACCACTGCACAAGAAAAAAAAAATGGTTGATAAATACACCAAACACCGTCAGGTTTAACATATACCGAGACTGGACGCACAAAGCGGCTTAGTGGTACTGAAGTTAGAACCGTAGTAAGAGAAGCAAAGACATAGCCAGCCTCAATTGCAGTTAAATTATCAGAAAACATAACGCAGACATCAGGCAAACCAGTAAGTGCGAGTACAGTCAAGAAATCGCTTCACAAAAATGGCCTACATGGAAGGATACCACGAAAGAAGCCATACATCCCTAAGGCGAATCAGGGAAGACATATTATATTATTAACAGATAAGAGCAAATCCGAAATTTTCGGCGCGAAAAGGCCCCCCAAATATATGGTATGCTTAGAATGAACCCTTCAAAGAAAAGTGTGCTACCAACACTGTCAAACACAGTAGAGGCTCAGTTATGTTTTGGGGCTGTATGGCGGCAACAGGTGTTGGTAATCTTATATTTATTGACTCCACTATGAACAAAATGGATTTCTTAGCCATTTTGAAGGACACTGTAGCCCCTATCGTCGAGAAATTAGGCTTGGCTGGAAACTAGATCTTGCAACAGAACGTCAAACCAAGGCATGCGTCTAAAATTGTGAAGGAGTGGCCAAAGGGCCATTTCAAGCAAAGCCGACTTAAAGAAGGCTCTAAGGGAAGAATGAAGCAAAATCTCCCCCGAAAAAAAGAGACTTGACGAGTCTATGCCTAAATGAGGTGCTTAAGGCCAAAGCAAAACAAACCAAATATTAAAAAATTTAAAAAGTATTTTTATACCTTCCACACCAATGTGCAGAGGGTATAGGAATAGGTTTGTAATTCCGTTTGTAGGCGCATCGAAATAAATTCCGGAGACCCCAAAAACATATATCATTATAACAAGAAAAGTTGATAAGGCGATGACCGTCTGTCGGTGGATATCACGATCACGCCCTCAATATCTAAGCTAGACCGTTCGTTTTTTGTATAAAATCGTTTATTAACATCCCAAAAGAGTTGCTATTTAAAATCGTCAAAATCGGCTTAAAGGGGTCACGAGATACGAATGAAACTTTGAAAAAACTCTTAACGAAATAATAATTTTCTGTGTGTTTGTTATTTTTTTAAGACATGTACATTAGGGTGACAGCCAATTTTTTTTTTTTTTTTTTTTGAATTTCAAGACATGAGGGTCGGATTATTGTGAGTTCAAAGTTCAAATATGCATTTATATGTAAAAATGATAAAAAAAAAATAATTTTTTAGAAAAATTTTGATATTAATAATTGCTTTTCAATTAAATTAATTAATAAACCATAATCTAGAGTAAACTATCTTTCTAATAAAACAACCAAATCTATTATCGGCTTAAAAACATCCAAGTTATATCAAGTTCCCCAGGCAATAAATGCGCCGCAGACCACTTGATTAAGAAAATCGAGTTCACATTTTCCAAGACATTGAAATAATTTACAACAACAACATTTTTGCATTCTCCTGATCCCAAAATGATTTTATGTAAAGTATTTTGCATCTTGTCTATTGTTATGCCGTTCTAAATTAATATCAAAACGGTATGTATTTTTAGTACTATTTCAAAATCTCCAATTTTACTTTTTCATAAATTTTGTTCCAGAAATTTACCGAAATCAACGATTGGACTCTAAGGTCTTATTAACAAAATATATGTGATTAAGAATTCCAAATATTGTAGGTATCCTGTTCTTAATTTGGCGTTGGCAGCGTTTTTATTTCAGCGGATTTGAAGAAAAATGTGATTTTTCATATTTTTCCACTTTTAGGATACATCTTTTTGGTGTTTCCATATTTCAAATATCTTTTGTCAAAATAAACTACTTGATATACGTTCTTAATCTTGTAAATTAAGGCTAAATTGAAATACTATAAACTGTCCCTCTTTAAGGTCAAATTTAAGGAGATTTACATTTTTTTTTTAACAAAACATCGAAATAATATATATTTGTGGAAGGATTTCTTTCTATAGAAGCCATGATCATTATTTTTTATAAAAACAAGAAAAACGATTAACTTTAAATTTAATTAGTATTCGGAATTAATGTTCCAGTATCGGCAACAGTTTTAAAGTGGTAGCCGTACACAATGCCGCCATGAAAAATGGCCCCAATGAAAAATGACCCTAAACTGAAAAGGAAAAATGGCGCCAAATTTTTATATTTAAAGCAACAATAAGAAAATTTGGGGCAATCTTTCCTCCTAAATTGGGGCCATTTTTCCTATCCCAATTTGGGGCCATTTTTCATTTAAAAAATTACTCCAAATTCTTCAAATATTTGGGGTTTTTCCTTATTTGATTTGGGGCCATTTTGCATAATGAAAAAAGACCCCAAATTTAAGATTATTATCAAAGAAATAATTTTAAACTTTTTGGGGTCATTTTTCATTTTTCATAAAATAAGCAATGTAGTATTTGTAGGAGGAATACACTCAGCACTTTACACAAAAGCACTTGTTTCAAAAAATGTTTTTTTTTAACAATAACACAATGTGTTTTAAGTCAAAATAAAAAATAATATATTCAATCTGATTTTGTATAAAAAGTATCGGACATATTTAAAAGCTATCAGAACGGCAACGGGATTTATTATCTGTTGTTTACGTTATTTGTTTTCTGTAAAAGAAATTAATATTTTGTTTTTGACGGGTGTAAAGTGTAAAAAAATTAACAAACCGAGAGGAAAAAAATAAGTTAATTAAATATAAGTCTAGATGAATTGTGAGCATATTGTTGGAAAAAAAACTAGCAGTAAACTGCTTTATGTAAATGATCAGAAAATTATTAAAAAAAAAATCATCTTATAAAGACATTGCAAAGTACGAGTGTTGGAGAAGCACGTGCAAGGCAAGAGTAAACCTTTTGCCTGAAGGAAAATGTGTGTTGCCGAAAATATTTATTGAACACAATCACAATACCGAAGAAGAAGCTTTACAGGAGCTAAAGGCAAAAAATTATATTAAAATGGAATGTTTAGTTATCGCAACAACCCTAGGAGGAGAACGAAATGCCATTAATACTATTAAATCCGCCTACGGGAATGCATGTGGAAGGTAATATTAAACTGTTTTAAACACACAAATTTTAAAAATATAATGTTTGACATTTGCAGATTTCATGATGAAAACAAAAACATTTCCCTCCCCAAGATAAGAAGGGGTCTTAATTATTTAGTAAGCAAATCGTTTGTCTCATCTCCAAAATCTGCTCTGGACGTTATTGAAGCGTTCCAGATGGAAAGGTATGGACTAATTTTGGTATCTCTAGAGATGAAGAAAACCCGAAACCATTTTACACCGCTTGTATCATAGAAGAGAAATTCTCCTACTGCATATTTTCGTCGATGAAGTCCATACACCTAATAAGGGAGAACATTGCTATATCCAATAGAAAATATTTGATAGATGGCACTTTTAAAGTTGTTCCTCAAGGATGTTTCAAACAACTTATAGTAATATATATTGAATATTTAGATGAGGTAAATATAATTTCAAAGTAACGAGTATTAGCAACGCAGAAAATTTTTTTTTCACACGAATTCTGGAAAAAAAAAATTTCCTGCGTTGCTATTTTTAAAGTAAGGGTAATATCAATACTGCTGGAACAAAAATCTTTTAATACCAATAAAAAATTATGCGATTTAAAACATGAATAATTTTCCCTAAAAATTTTTCTATAATAACGGGTGATTTTTTAAGAGCTTGATAACTTTTTTTAAAAAAAAAACGCATAAAATTTGCAAAATCTCATCGGTTCTTTATTTGAAACGTTAGATTGGTCCATGACATTTACTTTTTGAAGACAATTTCATTTAAATGTTGACCGCGGCTGCGTCTTACGTGGTCCATTCGGAAAGTCCAATTTTGGGCAACTTTTTCGAGCATTTCGGCCGGAATAGCCCGAATTTCTTCGGAAATGTTGTCTTCCAAAGCTGGAATAGTTGCTGGCTTATTTCTGTAGACTTTAGACTTGACGTAGCCCCACAAAAAATAGTCTAAAGGCGTCAAATCGCATGATCTTGGTGGCCAACTTACCGGTCCATTTCTTGAGATGAATTGTTCTCCGAAGTTTTCCCTCAAAATGGCCATAGAATCGCGAGCTGTGTGGCATGTAGCGCCATCTTGTTGAAACCACATGTCAACCAAGTTCAGTTCTTCCATTTTTGGCAACAAAAAGTTTGTTAGCATCGAACGATAGCGATCGCCATTCACCGTAACGTTGCGTCCAACAGCATCTTTGAAAAAATACGGTCCAATGATTCCACCAGCGTACAAACCACACCAAACAGTGCATTTTTCGGGATGCATGGGCAGTTCTTGAACGGCTTCTGGTTGCTCTTCACTCCAAATACGGCAATTTTGCTTATTTACGAAGCCATTCAACCAGAAATGAGCCTCATCGCTGAACAAAATTTGTCGATAAAAAAGCGGATTTTCTGCCAACTTTTCTAGGGCCCATTCACTGAAAATTAGACGTTGTGGCAGATCGTTCGGCTTCAGTTCTTGCACGAGCTGTATTTTATACGGTTTTACACCAAGATCTTTGCGTAAAATCTTCCATGTGGTCGAATAACACAAACCCAATTGCTGCGAACGGCGACGAATCGACATTCCACGGTCTTCAGCAACACTCTCAGAAACAGACGCAATATTCTCTTCTGTACGCACTGTACGCATTCGTGTGGTTGGTTTAATGTCCAATAAAGTAAACTGAGTGCGAAACTTGGTCACAATCGCATTAATTGTTTGCTCACTTGGTCGATTATGTAGACCATAAATCGGACGTAAAGCGCGAAACACATTTCGAACCGAACACTGATTTTGGTAATAAAATTCAATGATTTGCAAGCGTTGCTCGTTAGTAAGTCTATTCATGATGAAATGTCAAAGCATACTGAGCATCTTTCTCTTTGACACCATGTCTGAAATCCCACGTGATCTGTCAAATACTAATGCATGAAAATCCTAACCTCAAAAAAATCACCCGTTAGATATTTCCAAAATTTTTTGTTCTTATGACAAACAAGAGCCAAGTTTCATATGAGCACATGTTGCAATACATCAAGGTCAACATATTCAACATGGAACCGACCATATTCGTCTCTGATTACAAGACGGGACTACAGCAAGCTATCAAAACGATCTTTCCTAATGCGCGATTAGTTGGATGCTGGTAATAATGTTATACCACATGTTCACTTCAATCATTAGATAAATAATCTTTCTTCTGTCCTTAATTTTGGGTTCCATTTTTGCCAGGCTGTAAGGCGGAAGGTTTGCAGTTGCAGCCCCTTACTACAGTATGTTCATAGCTCAAAGCCAGCTTCTATAGCATACCGCAAGCTCATGGCACTTCCTTTGCTGCCGCCAATCCTAATACAGAAGGCATTTGAAGATATTCGAAAATCCATGGACAGTGAAAATAAGTTTGGAAAGTTTTTAAATTATTTTGAAAAATGATGGCTTTCGAAGGTAAATTATTTACGTATTGTTTGGCATAATCTTTATAATTACTTATCATAATATTCAGGTGGGCAGCGATGGTATAAGTGTGTACCAAGAGAGCACTCGCACTACTTCGGCAGTGGAAGCTTATAATGGGGTATTGGGAAAATCCATAGAAAAGAATGGAGATTTTTTTAAATTTGTTAATTCAATTAGAAATGAGTTTTTTGAAACCCGTGAATTTGAAGTGATTGCCGAAAGTGGTGGAACAGTCCAAAAACGACGCAGGAAGGCTAGTGTTACCAAAAGCAATAAAATCGAGCAACGAAACTGCTACAGCAAGGAAAAATCAATGCCACCGCATTCCTTAATGGAATGGTGTATGGGCCAAATAATATAATGGTTGATGCAATCCCGCAGGAAATCATATTTGAGAATGAAGAGACCGAGGATGATACCGAAGAAGAAGAGGAAAATCCTATTTCACAGCGACTGTGTCATTCGTGCAGACATGATTCCAGATATAGTTTTTTTTACCTTGCAAGCATTTAAAAGTATGCGGTGCATGCGTACTCAAGTTACAGGCAGTGTTGAAGATACTATGAAGATATATAACACTGTTCAAGTTGTAAAATGGTACTAACGTAAAAACATATGGTTGTATTTGGATGAGCCCCCTGACTACTACTCCATCGATGAAAGTGCCAATTTGGCTCATTGGGAAAAATTAATTGCTTTTTGTTTGAATTTCGGTCAATTTGTCAATTTTTGACCATTTTCAGCTCATTTAAGCCCATTTAAGTCGCTTTTCCAGTATTCAAAATTTCTTGTGTTATCTTTATACGGCTCGCAATTACTATTTCCACTATTAGAACGCACATTTCAACTGAGAAAATCAACATTTTTAGCCTATTTTCATGATTTTTACAGATTTCTCATCGATTTTCCGCATTTTTTGCTATTTTTATGCTCTTTTTTGTAATTTTCCGTTCCGTTTTCCCTTTTTACAATATATTATGCAATATTATTGCCATTTCAAGCAACTCAACACACTTTTAAAATATAAAAGCCATCCTTTTTTACGCTTTTTCGGATGATTTTCGCGTTTTTTTTTTTATTATTAATTTAAATAAATTTTTTGTGGTTGAATACATTTTTTCGGTATAAAATGAATGGATTAATTTTAAATGTAATTAATTTTAAATTGGCAATTGAAATAAAGAAATATGCAATGGAATATCATTCGTTATCCTCCAATTCTATTAACAAATTCCAGCAAAGATCTGCCAAAAGTGAATCTAATTTTTCCACTGTACCAGTGTTCCAACTATGCTAATACCTGGTGGAAACGTTCCCCATGCTCGTCTGATTCAGACGGCAACGACGCTCAAAGGGATCCTGGTGGTGATGCATGAAAAGCACTTTCAACGAAATTCGAACACCGATGTTTGCGAAAGGTTGCAGCATATCTTCAACAATGGCACGCCAATTGTCCACCCGATGAATGCAGAGAACTTTTTCGATCACTGCTTTCAGGCTATCCCAAGCGATGAGTTCCTCCTCTTGAAGAACATTGTTGAAGTCTTCATCCTTCATCAGCTTGCGAATGTCTGGGCCATTCAACACACCTGAATTCAATATATGATTTTATATAAAAACTTTCAAGAATGCTTCAACTTTGTTTGGAAAAAGAATTCCCAATATTTATTTACCTTCTTTAATTTTCGCTTCACTAAAGCGTGGAAAAATGTGCTCCAATCGTCCAAACGCCAATATATTTCCACGCACCAGTAACGCTTTGATGAAATTATTAATTAACCCAAGTTAAATGTGCAATGGTGGCAGCAATACCTTATCCATCGGCACCAACTCCTCGTGGATAACGTTCTGCTGTCCGATTAGACGATTTGTTCTAGGTAACCAATCTCGTTTTTGATACTGTGGTGTATGTCGCGAATCCCACGTACACAAGTAGCATGGTATTTCACAGAATCCAAGATTAGTTTCCTTTGTTTTCACGGCAAGCGCAATTGGCACAGAGTTTTTTGTATTATCGAAATACAGCAGCACAGCCTTGAGACTGCTCTTCGATCCATAGATGAACAAGCGCCATTGGTCGGCATTGTACGTGTAATTCATGGCCGACATCAAACCATTGATATCATTACAGTACGTAAATGAATTGTTTTCGTTGCGAGTGAAAAACGGTAGAAATTCATGCTGTCGACCACGCGAACCGAACACTTTAACTTCTGGTAGCAGGATGTTCACAGCTTTAAGATGTTGAGCAAGAATTATGGTTTTATTTTGTGACAACTTTAGTTGTCGGGACATTATGTTCAAGCGCTGTTGTGTAACTTCAATGTGTTGGCATGGTGGCGTAATATTTGATGGCTGATACAAAGAGAACTTCGATTCAGGCTCCGTAAAAAAAGATGGTGGGATGTATTCTTCGGTTGGACTAGGTTTTCTCGGGATTGACACTGCCGGAGAATGGGGAAGAGTGGTTTGAGCTGACGGAACACTTTGGTAAATATGTTCCATCGCCTTTCTTCTGTTCATACCCACAACATAATTTTTACATACATACGTAGCACATGTTTTTTTCGTGGTCGAGTGGCTCTGACCAAATCATCGGTATTCCATATGGCATGCTTTCCCGACGACCTGTTCGCCAATCATACAAACGTACTACACACGATGCACAAGCCATTTTAGGCACCCAGTCAACATTACAAATCACTGGAATATTGAAGTACTGCTCGTACAATGTTGCAATTTAATTTTTTTCTTAGACAACATAATGGTCCACTTTCCGCACATATAACAGTAATGATTGAAGTTTTTCAGGCATTTATCCATTTTTTACCGTAAAAAGTAATCACTTCAAACTGGAAAACTCAATTTATTAACGAGAAATCAAAAAATTAAACAACGCAGTTTGTTTACTCAACAATCAGTGTTCCCAATAGTTCTTCTACAAAATATGCCAAATCACTGCTAAAATTGTGCCAAAATTATGCCAACTGCTTTAAAATAATGCTAAAAAGTTATGCTAAAATATTTCAGGATAACGAATAATATTCCATTGCATATATCTTCATTTCAATTGCCAATTTAAAATTAATTACATTAATACGGAGAAACACGCATTTCCATTCATTTTTATACCGAAAAAGCGTAAAAAAGGATGGCTTTTGTGTTTTAAAAGTGTGTTGAGTTGCTTGAGATGGCAATAATATTGCATAATTTATTGTAAAAAGGAAAAACGGTAAGAATTATATCGATAAGTTTGCGCAAGAATTACAAAAAGGAGCATAAAAATAGCAAAAAATGCGGAAAATCGATGAAAAATGGGCAAAAATCATGAAAATAGGCTAAAAAAGTTGATTTTATTAGTTGAAATGCGCATTCTAATGATGGAAACAGTAATTGCGAGCCGTATAAAGATAACACAAGAAATTTTTAATACAGGAAAAGAGACTTAAGGTGTGTTTACACTATGTGTATTTTCCATGTGTAAATTCAGTTTTACGATCCATACGCAATTCCGTGTGTGTGTCAAAATTGCCGTTTTACATACAATTCATAATTTTTGCGTTCAAACGTACATATGTATTTCCGTATGGCATAACCTCTAAATGTAAACAACAGCTGATTTAATTTGTGAATTTACAAAAAATTATTGTTAAAAATAAAGTTATATATTTTATATATTTTTTAATTGTTAATTAATATTAAACAATTTATTTTTCTCTCAATATTAATCTTTATAATTGACTCTGTTTTTCTTTCGCCACAAGCAGTGTTGTATTTTCGTATGTTAATCTTGCCAAAATAGAACCTGCTCTAATTGAAAATTTTACATATGTCTTGCAAAATGTGTTGTACATAAACAATGTTTGAAAGGGTTCACACTATGTGTACAAATTACACGTGCTAAAAAAATAAGAAAAACACGAGCAAAACACGTAGTGTGAACGCAGCTTTAAATGGGCTTAAATGGGCTGAAAATGGTCAAAAATGGACAAATTGACGAAATTCAAACAAAACGCCATTAATTTTTCCCAATAATGGCACATTCATCGGTGGAGTAGTAGTGAGGGGGCTCATCCAAACACAACCATATGGTTTTCACGTTAGTACCAGAAATTTCGTGTTAAAAACTTGAACAGTGTAATTAATTATATAGGACAGACGACTATTTAGTATACAATCAAAATGAATTTTAGATTTTATAGTTTTTTCTTGCCTTAATACAGTTTATAAACTGAATTTATTAATTATTATTATTTTATTATTATTATTAATTTTATTGGATTTTTTTGTCATAAATAAAAGTTTGTTTAAAAAAATTTGGCCCTTTTTCTTATTGGCTTGGGTCTACACAACGATTTTTTTTAAAGTTTAAATTTAAATTTTTGGGGTCTTTTTTCCTTTTCATAGAAATAGCTTTTATTTTTTTTTGGGGCATTTTTTCACTTCAGATTGGGGCCAATTTTCATATTTCATATTAGTTAGATTTTTCATTTTCATATTTCATATTAGTTAGATTTTTCGGTTTGGGGCCATTTTTCATTAGGGCCATTTTTCATGGCGCCGTACACAATATTGGGTGTAATATTGAGTTTAAGATACAAAGATTCGGCACAGTCAAATTTAACACTCTTACTTGTTTTTTTTTTTTTTTTGTATCGAATTAATAAAAATATATGTAAATCATTTTCCACACATGTTCCACATAAAATTTTATGGATAACTTCACACACATGATACGAAATATCATCCGCTTTCTGTCCTTAACTTTGACCGGAGGCTGCGAAAAATCTACCAGTACATACGTTTCGTCGTCGATTATGCAGCAGGAGCATTTTTTTATATGAAATATAATTTCAATTTCCGTGCTCTGATTTTGGACTCTAAATATTTTGCAGCGATCCTGTCTGGAACTTTTTGGACTTTTTATGTGTTTAAACCTGCATTGGCTTTAACATTTCGCACAAAATAGTCCTATCATTGAGCTAACCGGGTTGCTTCTTAATATAAGTTTTATTTGCTTGGCCTAACAAACATCATGTGGATCTTTCTGTCTTTCCGAACCATGTTTCCTGTAAATGGTCAAATTGTCCTGGTAGTTTCTAATACAATTGGAAGCAGTTTGACGGCGGATTTTTGAGTCTTTGGCCAACTTTTTGTAGGACCAAGTTGAATTTTGTTAAAAATAATTAGTAATTTTAGCATGTACTTCAATTTCATCACTCATTTTAATCAAACGATTAACAAATGAAGCGTAATTACTGAAATATTTTTATACCCTATACCACTATGTGGTCAGGGCGTAATGACTTTGTACTGATGTTTGTAACTACTAAAAATACTTGACCTAGACCCACGTTTTATTATACCGATCGACTCAGAATTACTTTCTGAGTCAATGTAGCAATGTCCGTCCGTCCGTCCGTCTGTCCATCTGGATATCCATGTAAATTTTGTAATCAAACTACAGGTCGATGAAATTTGGCACGTAAGCTACCAACAGCCATAGCATGAATTCTATTGAAATTGGCGAAAATCAGTGAATATTCAGACATAGTCCCCATACAAATGACACCTATGAAATTAACTTAAATTGCCATATGATCCAAATTATCATATAGATCTCGGTCAAATTAGGTTTGTGTGTGTTTATTACACCCATTAATCAGTAGTCCAAAAATAAACCCTATATGACAATTCTTAGTCATAGCCCCCATATAAAGCTGCTTCCCGATCTTCACTTAAATTTATCAAAAAACAAAAATATTGCACAGATTTTTCTCAAATTTGGTTTGTATATGTTTTTGCAAAAAATAAATTAGCTTACGAAATATGGTCAGGATCGGTCCATTTTTCGACCTAGTCCCCATATAAATATATGCTTATTTTCTATATCCAATTAGAGGTGCTTAAGAGATGGGGTCTCTAAACGCATGGTATAGGGTATCGTATAGTCGGTCTATAATTTTGTTACTTGATTTAAATCGATAAAACAATCAAATTAAACTTGCGAAAAAAGTTAAGTGGAAAAATGTGTGTTAATATTTTTTCGATCTAACTCCTTAATTGAGTTCTACAAACCTTAGCATTATTTTGTTGTAGTTGTGGCATTAAATCATGCAATTGATCAAAACCATTTTTAATGTTGTAACGTCTCTTTTGTTCGGCATGAATATGACCAGCTCGTCGTTGACTGTCACGCGGATATTTTAAACTATGGGTGGGTGAAAGTGGTGAGTCTTGATCGTGAAATGATTCCGGAGAAAGACTAAGATGTGTTGAACAACCTGTTTGAGCATTGGCGGTTAAAGGATAACTTAACATCTGAAAGGGAAAACAATAAAGTTTATCATGAATTGCAAAGCACGGAATTTTATTGCAGCTTACTTTACTGGCTGGTGGACTGCTTAACATTGAAGGTGCTATCGGCGCTGGTAAGGAAGTCGATTTCTTTGGTGATTTATGTGTGTGTGAAGGATGCTGTTGCTGCTGCTGCTGATGATGATGATGTTGCTGGTTAATTTGTTTTTGTTGATGTTGCTGCTGTTGTTGCAGATTCGGCGATGAATTATTTATCAATGTAGGCGAAGATGGAGACGATAACGAATTATGATGTTGCTGTTGTTGCTTTGCTGAAATAAACATTTGTGTAGGACCTGTTATTGTGGCCACTTTATTTTGTACATTCATTTGCGTTGGCATTTGTAACGTTGTCATTGTCACATTTGGTATAGTTGAAATGGCACTTGTGGACACACTCTGATGTTTACCTAATGTTGATATGCGGGAATCTAATATACATATGTGAAATAATTTAAAAATATGGGAAAAACATTTAAATAAGCAAAAATATTTTCAGGATTAAAAAATTATAAGATAATATATTTTTGAGGTTAGAACGTTAAAAACACTGAGCTTTTAATGGGAGAAGTTCTGCTAGTTAACGTAATAGCAAGTATCATATATAAATGAGGATGTGCAAACTGAAATTTGTTCATCATAAACTGACTAACCAAGAGTGGCGGTTCTCAGAATGTTCATGTGAACATTGAAATATTTATGAACAAGAGTGGCAGAACTCAAAATGTTCATGAAGAAGAAGAGTTGCGAGAGCAGCCATTTTCAGGATTGTCAAAGAAGTGTTTCAAAACAGAATAAAGGAAAAATGTAGTAGGAGAAAATATGAAACTGGAATTGTTAAAAAAGAGGTACATATCAGGGCTCCCCATTACTCGAGCTTCAAGCTACTCGAGTTACTCGAGCTGCTCGAGTAGTTGATGAGCTACTCGAGCTCAACGAGTAGTAAAAATTAGCATTTTTCATGTTTGAAAGCATGTAAAAAGTTAAATATAGGTATTTAGTACAACAAATGTATAGTTTTTAGAATCGGAGTGTCCCACTTGCGTGGGCAAACTACTACTCGAAAAAGCTCCACGACTTTCCATACAAATGTATGAAAATATTAACTTCATAGATGTTTCGACTTCATTTAAGAAAAAATTTTCCCAAAATACATGGTATGATTTTATATATTTTTAAGTCAGTAACACTGATAGATTACCCTCCTGAAATATTAAAACATTCTGATAAAAACTAAGGAGTGGGCTAACTACTACTCGAAAAAGATCATCCACTTTCCACTCAAATGTATGAAAATATGATCTTCGTATATGTTTGATGCCTATTTACAAAAAAATTTTAAAGAACACTTGGAAAAACCTCTTAGTATTTTAATTTGAATATATGTAGAGGATATGTTTTCAAAATTTCAAAGCATTTGGACAAAAATGTTGGCATGTGGGAACAACTACTCGAAAAAGATCGGAAATTTTGCAAAAAGTGTAAAAAAATAAAAAAAAAAAATTTTATATTTTTTCACTGTCTGTAATTGACTATATTCAAGGATTACTCGTAAAAAATTTTAATCCATTCCGACCAAAATTGTGGCGTCGGTATAGCACTACTCGACTGATATTGACCACTTTCTATACAAATGCGTGAAAATATGCATCAACAGTAGAATGACCTTTTTTAAAACCAAACTGCAATTCTGGAATACATGGCTGTAATATTCCAATATCCATTTTTTGAGGTAACACATTTTCAATCAACTTGCCTAAATTTGAAAGTATTAAAATGGGTCTTAAATTATCAATTTCAAAATTCTTTGGTTTCTTCTGAATGGGAATTATTTTCGAAATTTTCTATGAATCCGGAATATATGAGTTGTTAATACAATGATTAAATATCAGCAACAGAAATTCAAATTGGAAGTTTTTTAATAACGAAATTAGAAATATTGTCTAAACCGTAACAAAAACATAAATATTCCTCAGGAGTGGCTAGGAAAAAACCTGTACTCTCAGTGAAAAATATTGAAAAACATTTCACTTCCTACAGTGTACTGGGATGACGTTATTTTCTGTGATGAAATGAAAGTGATGTTTTACTATCATGATGGACCCCAAAAAGTTTGACGAAAACCTCTAACAGCATTAGAGAATAAAAAAATAGTTCCTACATTAAAGTTTGGAAACTGTTAGTTTTATTTATGTCAGGATTTTGGACGAAATTATGACCAAAAAAGTATATCTTGATATTTGAAAAAATCAACTGACCGCTAGTGTTTGAAAATCGGTTTTGTTGACCCGAAAATACGCATAAGTTCATATACAAATTTTATCAAGATAATGATGCGAAACATAAATCCTGAAACATAGTCCTGATTAATATACTTATACATATACTTATACAACTGCACCAAAGTTATTGATATCCCTGCCCAAAGTCCTGATAAGAAATCTATCGAAAATTAAAAAGTGGCAAAACAAACGTGCAGAATATAATATATACAGACGTTTGCATTTAGTTATTGATGCCCAAGTTGGACAAACAAAATATTAGCAACTAAAGACCTATAAATGTACTAGTAAATATTTTATCGATTTCAGCATAAGTGTGCAAACAATTATTTGACAGCACAGAAATTGAACTGTTGTCCTTCTTGGAATATTTTTCATTAAAAATAAACTGTTTTTGTATTTATTATATTAATAAACATATATCAAAGCTAAAGACAAAAAAATAAAAAAAGGTTATTGAATTAGAACTCAATGTTTCTTTTTACGGTTTTCATTTGTTCTTCATGTGTAAAGATTATATTGACAAACTGTATCTTAACATAAAATTCCAAAAATCGTCAGCTTTAAGCACATGGTTTTATGAAATGAAGAAGAGGTGCTCAATAATTAATAATAATTAAATTAATTAATTATATTAATTTATAAATGTTTGAACAAGTGAGAAAATTATAGTCGGTCTAGTCCGACTACACGATAACCTAGATAATGGTTTCGGTCAAACTAATTGGATATAGAAAATAAGCATAAACCAAATTTGAGTGGCATTGTTATTATTTTTTTTTTTTTTTTGGCTGCAGATATGAAAAAGTTCATATCGGATGCTATATTTATATGAAGACTAGGTCGAAAAATGGACTGATCGTGACCATATTTGGTAGTCACTTATATTTTGAAAAAATATATACAAACCAAATTTGAGAAAAATCTGTGCAATATTTTTATTTTTTTGATAGATTTAAGCAAAAATCGGGAAGCAGCTTTATATGGGGGCTATGACAAAGAATTTACATATGGGTTTTATTTTTGAACAACTGATAAATGGATGTAATAAACACACACAAACCCAATTTTAACATGATCTATATAATAATTTGGATCTTATGGCAATATAAGTCGATTTCATAGGAGTCATTTGTGGGGACTAGGACTGAACATGGACCGAATTTCACCAATTTAAAAAGCGTTCATCCTGTGGCCGATAAAAGCTTCTATACCAAATTTCATTAAAATATTTCATTCATATTTGCGACCTGTAGTTTTATTACAAGGTTTACATGGACACAGACGGACGGACAGACTCTGAAAGTGATTCTGAGTAGATCGGTATAATAAAAGATGGGTCTCGGTCAAATATTTTTGGTAGTTACTAACAGCAGCACAAAGTCATTATACCCAAACCACATTAGTGGTATAGGGTATAAAAATGAGAGGTAGTGGCAGGTATTTAAATTTTTTACCCAAAAGGAAGTAAAAATAATTGAAAAAATGAAAATTGATTCACATTAAACAAAAAACAGCCGAGATATTCAGTTGTAACTAAGACCTAACACGTGAAAGTGAAAATTTAAAATATTTGAATTAAAATAAAGTATGGCCAAAAACTGCTTAGATTCCAATTTAAACTCGTCACCATATTGTTTCCCCACACAAAATTGGGAAATGTAATCAATCAGTTGCAAAGGAGCTCAGAGTATGTGATAATAAGGACAAGTAAACTAAATCGCCGCCTAAAAGCTCCAGAAATACCCGCCCACACAAATAGCAGCCGAACCGATATGTGACTACAGTAAAACGACGCCTTATAGCGGCTGGCTTAAACGGCTGAATCGCCATGAAAAAACCTCATCTTCGCCCACAAAATAAAAGAGTGAGTAAAAAATGTAAAACCGTGCTTTCAGCGATAAGTGAAGTTTCTATGAATCGAAGTTTGAAGTGTTCGGCTCCAAAGTTCTCAGCTGGAGAACGTGCCTCGGATGCACGGGGAGGTTTCGTAATGTTTTTGGGTTGCTTTGCTTGTAATAATGTTGACTAGTTACGCATAATCGAAGGAATACTCGATAAAACTATCCTGCAAGATCGTGGCTGGTCACTGTACTCAGAAAGACAGTGACTTAAAAAAGCAGCAAAGTTTTGCAGGTAGTATTTCGAGACCAAGGAAGCATCTGGAAAGTTATGGAAAGGCCACCACATTCACCTGACCTCAATCCTATAGAGTTATAGGAAGGTTCGAACTAGCTGTCCTACATCTAAGGATTAAATAAACGGCAGGGAGCATGGAACCATATCACTCTAGAAACTTTGAAAAAAATTGATTCAAAAAATATTTGTGTAAATAGTAAAAGCGAATTATAAGGAATATGTTTTATATTTAAAAAGTTTTCATTGGAAAATAAATTTCAAATAAGGAGGAGGGGTGGCAAATGCCAGGCGACTTCATTGTAACTATATTTTTTTTTAAAATTTACAAAAGCTCACTAATTCCGAATTGGATATTTAACATGGAAATTAATTTAAAATTCGACCATAATACTTACTCGACGTTAAAAGTTGTGCTAATGTACTATTGAGCATTGGATCACTGGTGGCTGATTGCAATTGAGGATTAACATTAAGACCACTTGTACCACCACCACCACCAACACCACCAACACCACCAGAACCACTATTGACAGCCATTGAATTTGAATGTGGCGACGATGATGATGAGTGTATCATGTGCTGGTGTATCGAATTGCTGCGTGCACGAGCTTTACTGCTTTTGGATATATTATATTTTGTAGGTACTGCAAAATTATTATCATGTTGGGATAGGCGTGGATCTAATTTGAGCAATGTTACATTTAATGGTAAACTATTTGATCGAAAGATTTCTTTGGGTACTATTGTATTTGATGATGAAAGTGCTTGAGATGACATTTGTTGTTGCTGCTGTTGCTGCTGTGGATTAATCAGAGTCTGAAGATGTGTCTGAGATGAAGTTTGTTGTTGTTGCTGCTGTTGGTGCTGTTGGGGTAAATTAAGTTGTTGCTGTTGTTGCGTTAAGATACATTGCTGACTAGTTTGTTGCTGCATTTGTTGATTCGGTGGCGACAATTGTGGCTGTCGTGATTGTAAAGCATTTGTTAGACCTGGTAAATGTATACCCAATGACAGCGGTAATGATTGTGCGTGTATTGCTCCTCCTGCCGTTGATAATTGATTTTGATCCTGTTGTTGCATGTTGTACAATTGGTTGTTTGACGTGGCTCCACCTCTTATATTGATATACGTACCAGTTGAGGATGATTTTTTTAAATTACCTGTATGATTGTAGGGCTTATATGTTGGATATGCCCCCTCTGCTGTACCCTGACCTAAATTGAACATTGTCAGAACATCCGCAGAGGGTATTTCGATTTTGATATTATGCATTGCATTATTGTTGTTGTTCGGACTACCCGTGGTCATTTGTGTATTATGAGAAGACATTAAATTATAACTGCCGCCCGTATTATTGAGATTTGTATTGAGAGTTCCACCACTATGAGTTGTTATTGTTCCACTTACCAGGCTGGCTAGATTTTCCGTTGAATTTCCATAGTTTGTTGGGCTATTTAATAAATTCGTATTATACTGTTGTTGAGGTGTTTGTGTATATGTATTGTTAATAGATTGCTGTTGTTCCTGCTGCTGCTGCGTTGGTTGATACTGCACAGTGGTCTGGTGTTGCAATGAGTTGGCTGATAGTGTAGGCTGTAAATGTTGAGGATGCTGTTGCATTTGTTGCGTTTTCTGTTGTTCAGCCAACATTTGCTGATATATATTGGTCTGATGCATAGTCGGCTGGGCCTTGTCATAGTTGTGCGGCTCCCGTCTAAACAAGAAAGTAATTTTTGTTTTTGTTTGCCCAAGCATTTTATGATATGAAATCAAAAAAGAACCCGAAAAAAAATTACCTAAATGGTCTCTGAGAACCCTTCGATACACGTCCTTTCTTCACGGGAAAATCGCTGCTATTCTGACGTCCCATCAACATACTATTATTCTCTCCTCCACCGACTCCACCTGAACTTCCATAATGTTTTAGCTGCTGCTGCTGCTGATGATGTTGTCGGTTTGCCTGTTGCACGATAATATTGGCTGTGTTCTGAGGTTCACTCATAATATTATCGATGCGATTGACTTGGGAGATCATTTCTACATTGTTGGGTCCACTACGTGTAACAAATTGTTGTTCGATATTAGTAAATTGCAGCGTATTGAGAGGTGTATTGAGTTCTATCATATTTGTATCATCACTTGCATTTGGCATAGATTGTGTTACATTCGAAGAGGAAACATCCATCATATTACTTGAGTCCATTTGTTCAGTACCTATATGAAATTAGACAAATTATTTATTTACAATTATAAATGTTGTAAATTATCTAAGTTACCCATTATGGAAGAAAATCCGTATTCAACATGTTTTATCATTTCGTCGGTACCTTCTTCTGGTACAGGTGGCAAACGGGAATTTTGTAGTAATTCTGAAGAAAAAAAAACAGCAAACTTATATTCATTAATCTGAAATTGTCACAGATTTCTTAATTTAAGATATATAAAATTTTTACAATATGGGTCCATTAAGCCAAATGAAAATTTGAATTAACTAGATGTCCAGTATTTAACTTACCAACAAATGTTAAGTCAATATCATCTAAATTCGGTTGTAATGGTCCCAAACTGGGTTGTATAAAATCCGCAATACCGGCACCCCGAGCTGTAACATAATAAAAGTTGTAAAATATCGCAAACGCCTAGCAAAGTATATAAAAACAATATATTAACCAATTTCTCTTGAATCTGGAAATGGAAATGGACCATTTATAGCTGAAAATAATGTATCACTAGTCCAATCATCTGATAACATCAAACATCTGTCATTTAAAGGAGACCATTCCAAAAAATCAAATTCACTTTTCTGTGAAATAGAGAAAAATGCATTAGAGTTGCAATTCTTTGTGATACTCATAACTTTTAAATGAAATAATAAAATTAAAATTTTTATCATAAATAGAAAATTCTAAAATACATGCCTATACAAGAAAAGAATTCTCGGTCCCTAAAATACAAATACCTTGAAAAATTCTAATATGGAAACTTTTTTATAAAAAAATCAAACAAATCTAAGTAATTCTTGCATCGAAGGCGTTGCAAAAAAAAATAACCAAAACTTATATTTATTGCACTTATTATTAATATATAGTTATTATAACTCTTTTAAAAAAGGTACTTTTTAAGAAGGTATTTCTTTTCTACTTTTCTACTTTAAGAAAATTTACTTTTTAAGAAAATGTTATTTGTTAAGAAAGAGTACTTTTTTAAAGAACAGGTAATTTTTAAAAAAAATCTACCTTTTTTAAAAAAGGAAAATTAATTTTTTTTAAAAAGTTACTTTTTTAAAGGCACTTTTTAAGAAAAGATAATTGTTAAGAACGGGGATTTTTTTAATTAAAGGAACTTTTTTGAAAAAAGGTAATTTTTAAGAAATGGTATTTTTTTAAGTAAAGAAACTTTTCTAACAAAGCTTACTTTTATAAAAAAGTCACTGTTTCAAATACTCTTTTATTAATGAGTACTTTTTTTTTAAAAGGTAGTTTTTTAAGAAAATATACTTGTTTTAAGAAAATGTACTTTTTAAGAAAAGTTAACTTTTGGCTTTTTTTTTAAGAAAAAGTACTTTTTAAGAAAAGTTATTTTTTATTTAAGAATATGTACTTTTTTAAAAAATGGTACATTTTTAAAAAGGGTATAGTACTTTTTTAAGAAGAAGTAATATTTTAACAAAATGAAGGCAGGGAACTTTTTTTTAAAAAAAGTAGATACTTAAAAAACTTATTTTTATAAAAAAATATATCCTGAAAAAAGGTACTTATTTATACAAAGGCTAATTGAAAACGTGTACATTTGTAAAAAAAGGATACTTTCACAAAAGTTACTTTTTACAAAAAAGTAATTTTTAAGAAAAGTTAATATTTTAAGGAAAGGAGCCTTTAAAAAAAGTTCTTAAAAAATTTCTTTGTTAAAAAAATGTACTCTTTTAAGAATAGGTTATTTTTTAAAAAGGTACTTTTAAAAAAGGTACTTTTAAAAAAGGTACTTTTAAAAAAAGTTAAGTTTTAAAAGAAGGTAATTTAAGAAAATGTACTTGTGTCAAAAAGGTACTTTCTGTAAATAAAAAAAAGTATTTAAAAAAAAGTATTTAAAAAAAAAGTACTAGCTTAAAGAAGGACATTTTTTTAAATAGTTAATTTCTTAAAAAAGGTAAATTTTCTCAAAAAATGCACTTTTTTAAGAACAGGTAATTTTTAAAGAAAATGTTCTTTTTTTTAAGGAACTTTAAAAAAAGAGTCCTTTTTAAAATTAAGTACTTTTTAAAAAAGGACACTTTAAAATAAATATACTTTTTTAAAGAAGTCTACTTTTTTAAAAAAGGGTATTTTTTTTAAAAATTGGTACTTTTTTATAACAAAAGGATACTTGTTTAAGTAAATTTTCTTTAAAAAAAACGGTATTTCAAAAAAGGGTACTTTTAAAAGAAAAGGTACTTTTTTAAAAAAGGGACCAAGATGTTAATAAACGATTTTATACGAAAACGAAATGTCTAGCTTAGTTATTGAGGGTGTTATCGCGATTTCCACAGTCAGGCGAACAGACGGTCATCGCTAAATCAATTTATTGTTAGAAGGATCAAGAAAATGTATGGTTTATGGGGTCTCCGAAATTTATTTCAACACGTTACAAACGATGAATGCCAAACTGATATACTCCCTCTGCACATTGGTGTGGAGGGTATAAAAAAGTTTAATGTATCCTGTATCTTTGCATGAGAAATAAAACAAGTAAGAGAGTTAAATTCGGCTGTGCCGAATTTTTGATACCCTCCACTTGTGTCTTAAACTCAATATTACAACAATATTACGGCTACCACTTTAAAACTGTTGCCGATACTGAAACTTTAAATACTGAAGCACCAATTATATTTACGTTTTTAAAGTTTTTCTTTTTGGCCAGTTTGTTTATCATTTTTTGTAATAAAAAACCATGATTCTTGGCTAAAAATTTCCTGATGTTAATATTAACGAAAAGCATGTTTTAAAATATTTTTATCTGAATAAGCTAGTAATATGTTAATTTTAAGATACGTCTAATACAAAAAATAAGCAAAACAATTTTCAAAAATTGACTAAGAAAGGGGTTAGAGTCGATTTATTATAAGAGGTATGCAAAGTATTTTTGATAGTTACAAACATGAACACAACCTTATTAAATGTTT
The DNA here is from genome assembly GCA_963682025.1 of Cordilura impudica. Taxonomy (NCBI): domain Eukaryota; kingdom Metazoa; phylum Arthropoda; class Insecta; order Diptera; family Scathophagidae; genus Cordilura; species Cordilura impudica. The sequence continues at coordinate 229,009,141 of OY821518.1, read as the reverse complement.
TTTGTCAAAAATTTTCTTCTTGACATGCTAATATTTATTTTAAATTCTTTTTGGACCCACCTATTCTATAAAAAAAAATAAAAATCAGGATGAAATTTGCACAAAGGTTAGTCCTATTGGATAGTAGTTTAGACACAATTTTTCAATAAGATCGGTCCAGATCTCTCTGAGTTTGATGGGATCAAAATTTGACATTTTTAATTTTTAATTTTTAATTTGCAATTTTTAATTTTTAATTTTTAATCTTTAACTTTTAATTTTTAATTTTTAATTATTAATTTTTAATTTTTATTT